>NC_069423.1:42869285-42887129 GCF_026875155.1 Cherax quadricarinatus | reverse complement strand
CACTTTCGTAAAGAGCTTTACAAATACTATGGTCAGAAGGATAATCAGTTGAAGATGTCTGTTGTAGGGAAAAGAATTTAGTTCACTGCATGCTTGTAAAGATGGTACATAAAGATAATGGGTATCATGTAGGTCATTTCTGGATAGAAAGTAGACATCCAAGAAGTGTCGTCAGTAAATAGTCTGAAACGTTTAGGCGTAGTACCATGGGTGGTCCGACCCGAGATAGGTGAGCGATCCAAAAACCGTTGCACCACATTAGGGGAAGCCGGACGCATAGTTAGAGGTGTGCAAGAGGCACAGGCACTAACAGAAATGGGTGGAGACCCAGCACCTGGAGCAGGTGACTAAGCATCACCAACAGAAGGTACACGGGTTTGGGAAGAAAGTAGAGAATGGTTCAGTAACAAAGCCGAGTCAGAACAAGATGTGATGATAAAAAGCAGCCTGGTAGGAGGAGGGTTATTGTGGAATGAAGACTCCATGATGGGACATTATTATTATTTTTTAAGAAAAAAAAATGAAAGAAAAACAAGGGGGACGCAGAGGGACTCACTAGAAGGCATGCAAGGGCCACATGTTCCTCCTCTCATCCAAGAAGACTTGGATACCACAAGAAGTGCAGATGCAGCATGGAACCCGTACCATACCCTACCTGTCACGCCAGTAACTTCACATTTACCGAGCCACTTCGGTGGACAAAAGAGGGCGGTTGGATACCAGCCACAGAGCATACCTCCTGCTGCCACCTCCCAGAACCGACAGGCAGCCTCTGGAGATACATCTATCATCTGCAGGACACCCCACCCACTTCTCGAAAATCCGGAAAGGGAGCAGGGCACCTCCAAATAATCCAGATTCCACGGCAAACTGCACCACACCCGAGGACCCTCACATAACGGGATGTACCCCAGCACGCTTTCCGCTAACTAGAAATCATAATGCCAGAGGGGAGGACCCCAGAGGTTACAAAGGGACGGGGAAAAGGGGAGGATTGGGAAGAAAGTGGGAATGGGGAGGATGGGAGAGGGAAGGGAGGATTGGGGGGGATTAATCAGGTTCGGTCTGAGGAAGAAGACCAAAGGTCTAATTCCTCAGACCGACAGCCTCTTCGTCACAACAGGGATCAATTTTATGCCCAATGTTTGTAATATACATTAATGACCTTGACGAAGGAATAACTAGTGATATGAGCAAATTCTGATGACACAGACAGGCAGGATAATTGATTCGGAGGATTTAGACAAACTCGTGTCGTGGTCATAAAAGTGGCAGATGAAGTTCAATACCGATAAATGCAAAGTCCAGAAGTTCAGGAATGAAAAAATAAGACATACCTTAATTCCGAAACGTTTCGTCTAAACAGTAGGCTTCTTCAGTCCAGTACTTAAAAGCCAGCACAAGTACAAGAGATGTGAAGATGATGTAATCAGTCCACCACCCTTGAAGATGTAGTTTTACATGCTTGGAGAAATTTTATTTCATAGCCCGGAACAATGAAGTTAAAGTGTCAGTATGAAGACATACTGGCAAGAGGCGAGTTGTAGTCCACTAGCAGAAGAGAGAATGTGATCACTGAGAGGACAAATTCCTCTCAATTACATCCTCTCTCACTAAAAAAAAAAAAATTGTTCAAAGTGTTTTCTGTACCGAGATACCGTTGTGTTGCAGTGTCTGACAGTGAACATGAAAATAGCATACAACACCAACAGGTTGATAAGACATGTACAATATGTGCAGCAGACGAAGACCGCCACTGGTAGATGCGATTCCCCAGTGGAAGTAGGTTATACCCAAGGAATTGTATAACATTTATGTACATGTCAGACACTGCAACATGGAAACTTGGTATAGAGGATATCTGCACAACCTTTCTTACTATTGGCCTATTCCCTAGATATGACCTACTTAGCAACTAAACTCCAGTAACTAGTTTAGTCAGGAGCTTAAAAATATTACAAATTTCCTGTTAACATGGAATCTTTGGTTCCATTAGCTAACTGAGTGCCGTCAAGGGGTCCAGGTCTCAAGTGCTCTCATATGACTGAACACTATTTATTCCCTTCGTCTGCGTACTTCATCCAGCTGTCTTTGGTCAATGACGCTGGTATTTATCTCTGATGTATTTACCTGCACTTTAAACTGTACCGTCTTGCTCTCTAAATGCTTTATGTATTCTCATATGTGCTTAAATTTACAGTATTGAATTATAAACTTGGTTTTTGGGACTCAAATTATGTACAACACAGGAGGATTTATTGAGGCCGGCAAGGTCTTTGACAAACTTCCTTCCACGTTAACCTTTTGAGGTAAATTCCCAAGTGAGGGATTTTATTAGTTATAAATAAGCACTGAATTTTAAGAATAGTTAACTCGAGTGCAGCGCAATGCACATATTGTATAATGGTACGTTGATGATCTGTATAATGTGTGAAGGTGTTGAGGCCTTTCAAACCCTCAAAGAGCTTTTGAAGGGGTTCTCCTCCTCCTTATGAAAAGAAAGCAAATAAATTATTATAAAATAAGATAAACTTTCTATTGAATAAACAAATATTATTCAAATATAAAACAAACGGGAAATAGTCCTAACTGAAGCAAATTAGGAAAAATTCAATGAATAAATCAATAAAATGAACAAGCCTAATATGTATAGAAAGATCGAGTCTGCCGGTGTTGTGGCAAGGCGCACAGGTATCACTTAAGTGTAATGGGACGCAGAAGATAGTATAATGAGGTCACAGATGGTCGTTACTATGGTGAAGTCCAGCAATAGACGGTTACAATGCTGGTTATCTGCTGTCCGTAGTAGTCAACTGCAAATCTGCAACAGTATAAAGGATATGGCCAATTCTTCAATATGTTACCCAGATAGTAGCTTTGTCCTCGTGGTATAGAAAAATGGCTGTTGACCTGCCCAATAGTGGTGTAACGGCAAAGTTTTTTGTGATGATGCAGGAGTGTAGATCCAAAGATGAATGAACAGCAAGAGTGTCCAAGTCTGTATATTATTTGTTCTGACCTATTAGAATTAGGCCTATGCCACTCTTCTCATCCCACAACCGGTGGGTGACACTAACCATCCCGCAAGGCTGAGGAAGAAAAAAAAAAGGAAATTACAAGCCGAACAAAAAGTCATTCACATGATAAGCTGAAGGCCTTTAAAAGAAATGGTGATGACTAAATATTACCCAAGTCCAGACAAAAGTAAAACATAAATTAAGTAAAACTAAACATTGAATTTCCTCGACTTACAAACTTGATGAGAGCAGGAAGCCAAGTGACGCTACTCTGCAAGGGTTCCTTGTTGCCTCTCACCGGGGGGGGGGGGGGGAAGGTATATGGTAATACTCACATTACCCCTTTCTGAACAGTCATACTACCAGTCATATTTCCTCCACCAGTCATTCAGTCTTCCACTCTTATTTAATGAACTTTTAGCCCTCACATAATGAAATTGATATCTTACGCTGGACTAAAACTGTAATATCAAGGGCTGGAAGCTCATAAAAGATCTGTAAAATTCATTATAATTATTCACAAATGACATTCACTTATACTTACAATGATAATACTTACAATGATACTTTTGTTGATTTACAACATAACATCAAGATATGAATTAATATTCCTTCCAACACCGGTTTGTTGGGTTCATTTTACTTTATTGACAACCTGGTTGCATTTGCGTAAGTTTGAATGGTAATTCCTAGGGAGTCGTACTTAGTAACTGTGGTACGCTAAAAGTACGTTACATTTTATTCTGGGTATGTCACACACCCATGTAGGCATGCCCTCCAGACCAGCGAACCAGGTGCTAAGTGGGGCTCCATGTTATTCACTGAAGTGTTAATGGTACCGACAAGTGCCTCGGGTATAATTTTACCTTGCAACTATTTTTATAGGATTTTACAAGTCTGGAATATCACAATACAAGAAAAACATTGCTCGCATCGCTCTTGGGCCGTGCGGACAGGCTGCGCAGTAGCTCCCGAATCATCTGGCTTTCTGCGCAGTTTTCATATTCGTCTCTCAACTCTTGAGTAGAGAGGACGTACTTGGAACTGCGCTCTGACCCCTGGTGGCAGGTGACAGTTTTTTTTCATCATGGCGGAGAGTGGCCGCAGACGCGTGAACACTATCTGTTTGGAATTAGTGAGGGGCGTGCTTACGGCCCAGAATACCAACATGTTGCTGACGGCGGCGATATTGCTGGATACGTACGGTATCGCTAATGAAGATCTTTATGGAGTCTCATTGAATGGTGTGGCACTCACTTTCGTTAAGTTCCGGCTGAGCAGTACATATGACAACATGGTGGCCAAGTATCAGGACGTGGTTAAGACGGTTACCCCTGGCGTTAGTGTCCGTCTTCATGACGTATCAAGATTCTACACCTGGGCCAAGGCGCGTAATGCACCTTTCGAGGCTGATGAAAGTGATTTACGGCAGGTGTTTGGACACACATTCACTTCACTGTCCTTAATAGCCCATAGATTTTATCGCTTCTTATTGTTGGCATACCTGTCTTTGTAAATAATGATTTATTTACAATGGAATATTCGTGGCCTCAGGGGTAATTGGGGAGAACTCCAGGTTTTATTCACCCAGTTTTCCCCAGTGTGTTGGGTTACAAGAGCCCAAAATTCGTTCAACTGTTATTCGTCCCGTTTCGGGCTATGTGCTGTTGCATTCTTCTGATCCCTTTCCTGTTGAATCATTTAATAAGAGTGCGCTTCTTGTGTGCGTTGGTATACCGTATCAACAGGTCTTTGCTCGTTCTCTGCTACATTATACTGCAGCCCATATTTATTTGCACAGATGTTATACAGTTTGCTCTTTATATCTCTCCCCTTCCTGTGCATTCTGTATCTCGGATATTGCATTCTTGATTTCTTCTTTGCCGCCGCCCATCTTCTTGGGTGATTGTAACGCTCACCAATCATCTCTGGGGAGGGTCACACTCTGTCTCTCGTGGTGGTCAGTTGGAGACTCTTCCAATTTTGACTCTCGCACTCAGCCTCTTTTGCATTGATCTTTCTATCTACTCCTCGTCAAACGCACTTGATTACGCTTGGTCTTTTCTCCCGGATTTGCACGACAGTGATCACTTTCTTATTCTTCTTACATCTGCTATGCATTCCCGATTACCTCGTAGCCCTCGTTGACAATTTGGACCAGAGAATTGGGATTTATACTCTCATCTTACCGCTTTTGTTAGAACCCTTCTTCGTCCTCTATTGATGAACTGGTGCACTAATTTTCGACCCCAGTTTTGACAGCAGCATCACGTTCTATTCCTCAAACGTCAGGCAGACAATTCAGATATGCGTGCCTTGGTGGTCTCCTGCGTGTGCCAGTGCGGTGCGTTTGAAAATCACTGCGTGGGGCTGTTATCAGTATAATCAGACCTCAGATCGTCTCTTGGATTTTAAGCGGGGCAAGAGCAGTCGCTCCCCGAGTCATACATGACGCTAAACGCACTTCCTGGCAAGACTGTGTCTATCTTTATCTCGATTTCCCCCTATGTGTGCGGTTTGCAAAAGGTACAGAAGTTGTGTGGAAGTTCGCTCCGGACCCAGTTCTGTTCTGCGGGTTGCTGGGGGTTAGTGATGCGAAACCTTTTAAAAGTTGCCACGGAATAGGGAATTATCTTGTTCTGTCTCCCAAGGGCTTCACCTCTGTCCCTCATTTCTCGCGTTTAAGTCTACCAAGGAGAAATTTGGGCCCTTTGATTTCTTATAATGGAATGGAGCCGTATAATTTTACCTTTCACTCTCCTAAGCTAGAGTCATGCTGTCCTCTTGCAGTCATCGGAAGCAGGGAATGATATTCATATCAGCATGTTTACATCTGCCTTCTACAGCCCTTATAGTTCTTTTCCGTCTTTTCAATCTTATTTGGGCGCTAGGGGTTCTCCCTCAACAATGGAAATCTGCCATTGTACTACCGTTTCGCTAAAACCCGGCACCTCGGGACTTGTACCACTCACTATCGTCTATTTCCCTGACCAGTGTGGTCTGCAAGGTGATGGAACTATTGGTAAAAAAGACGTTGATATGGTGTTTGGAGACTCGCAATAGACTTTCTCCTCACCAATATGGCTTTTTGCAAAGGCCACTTACTTAGGACCCATTGCTCCACTTAGATACGAATGTGCAAAAAAACCTTTACTAACAAACTCCGTTCTAGCAATCTTTTATGATCTTGAGAAGGCATATTGACATCACTTGGAGGTATAACCTCATAGCCCCGTCCCATTCCTTAGGCCTCCCCGGTAATCTACCAACGTTTCCTTGCTGCTTTCTTATCTGACAGAGATTTTCACGTCCGTGTTGGCGCCTCGCTTTCTTCAGACTTTGTTCAAGCCGCGGGAGCCCCCCAAGGTTGGTCCTTAGCCACTCTTTTTCTTTCTTAAATGAACCACCTTCCGCTTTCCTTTGCATTTTGGGCCGCCTTTTGTGGATGACTTCGCTATGCTTATCAAGTGCTGTCGCCGGGTAGGGCCTTTTTTGGATGCGTTTGACAGGTTTCCCTTTGGGGCCCCTCTCTGGCTTTACTTTTAGTACAAAAAAACCCATTTCTTTCCCTTCCTAACGTCTTCTTTTTCCCGTATTCCATTGTATTTACAGGGGTCACGTAACCAGAATGTGTTCGATCAATTTTCTTGTCCTTCGATCGCCGGTTAACATGGAATTTTACTTTTCCTTTTTAAAAAGCAGTTTCCCGGGTCGACGAATCTCCTTAAAATTCTTGGCATCGTTATGCGAGGCAGATCGCCAATTCGTCCGTTTGCATTACCCCCTAGTTTGTCCTAGCGGATTATGGCCCGCCTCGGTAAAAAAGCCCGTGAACAGTCCACTGGACCCACAATTCTCAAGAATGACGCCCCCGCCAAGCAGGTGTTGTCCCGGGTCACCGAGAAATACGGGGGTTGTGGATGCCTCTGCGTAATTTCTTCCCCCCCTGTTTGGTGTACTAGCCAAACGGCAGTATTTTATATTTTGTACCCAAAAAAAGAGGGGTATTAATCAGTAACACCACTGTATTGCCAAGCAGTCGAACCCATGGGGGTAAAAACACCTAGTTCCCTGGGTGAGTTTTTTTTGAAAATGTTGGCCCCCATGGACTAAACGTCATGTGCTTTCGCTTACTATGAGGGGGCCAAAGCAGCTGGGTTCGACCCCTTTGGCTAGTCGCGTGTTGTTATTGATCAGTTCCACTCTTTCGGGGGTACAATAATTAATATAAATTAATATAATTTTATAAAAAATATATAAAATTTAAAAATTATATATATTATATATATATAAATATATAATATAGGGAGGTACCACCTCTGAATTGCATGGGGACCTCCCCTCAGAGAAAAAAATAAACTTGTTTCAGGGAAAACTAAAGTTTCTCCCTGAAGCTGTTTGGAATTTTCCCCTACCCCCCCCTATAATGTATATATATTTTATTTAAAACAAAATACTTGACGAAACATTCACAAAAATATGATAAAAAGTAAAACAACTAGTATCTCAGAGCACATCTCGAATATTTCGTCAGCTCCCTGCGGTGGGCGAGCCCAGAATGTGCGGCATTTCCTCCTGGATCGCAACAGGGCTCTGAAAGAGGAAGTGGTCCCCCTGTGGTCCTTGGTTCTATGATGAGCTTTTCACCCAGTTTTGAGGAACTTTAGAGCACCTTCCCCCATGCTCCAAGGGTCTCGACCTTTTGGGAAAATGAAGTTATAGCAAGGGGGAAGGTCTTCATATTTTCGGATCTTCTGGGTCTCCCGGGGCGGGCAGTCCCCCCCCTTTCACTACAGATATTTCAGTAGGTGTCGCAATTGGCAGCACAGGTGTAGTCCCAGGCAATTGTTTCCACCCCTTTCCAGGGTAGCATAGTGGCTCCATCAGGCGCTTTTGATTCCACGACCTCTGTATTTGGGGGGTTCCCCTTGAGCGGGCAACGGGCTGTGGCGGCTTCTTTTTATTTGTCATTGATCTCCTCATTTTGGGCAATTCCCCTTGTTTGTGGACACACGAGCCAGGGAGTCCGAATTGATCAGCTGTCGCCCTCCCGCAAATACACCTTGTTCGGTGAGGATGGGGGGGGTGGGCGAAGAGCAAAAACCAATCCGAATGGCCTGTGGGTCGAGAGGGTGCCCGGGGAGGTTTTGGGAACAGCTAACGGGAAAAATTCCTGAGTGGGGGCCCTTTCACTGCCAGGAGACGAGTTTTTGTTTTTTCCTAACATTGGAGAGCTTTGGTTTGGCGATTTTTTCCTGATGGGTTTGTCCCAGTGGGACGTTTGTGTTTTTGGGGGGGTGGTCTACTGGAGGAGTCTGAAAAGGGTGTCCCCCGAATTTGCTTCAAAAAACCGGGGGGTTTTTTGAGCCCTCCCAAAGTCTCCACGTTGGGCACTATCTTTTGACTAATGCACGGAACCCAAACACAAAGACAAAAAAACAGGTAAAGCAACATGCTTTGTTTACGCCCCCCCTATACCTCCCAGTGCATGGGAGGGTTCCCTGACCCCATTGCTCATCCTTAGGACAGGTTCAGGCCTTTTTAAAAAAGTTGATCTCGGTTTGGGTGCGTAATTCATTGAGTGTTGGGTTGTAAAAAGAGGGTGCCACTCAAGAGAAATGAGTCTTGGCATGAAAGGGACACTTGTGAGGGGATACGAGCATATGGGCATCAAGATCGCTTATTTCTCCTCCATTCTCTAAGGGTCATTCAATTTGTCCCTGGGCCCAGTATCGATGGCCTGGTGACCCAGCGGTGCCCCCAAGAGGGTACTGTTGGCGGAGTTGTAGTTGAGATTTCCGGGGAGGATTCTTCGACAGCATTGTTTTTTTCGTTTGCTGTGATTTTCACATTAGAGGGATTGAGGGAGTCCAAGCCTTTTCTCCTTTTTTTTCACCATTGTGGGTCCCCCCCGGGGGGGACTTTCAGTACCTGCCAGAGTGCGTCATCCAGGTCCCATACTTTGAGCTCCCTGGTAGGGGGAAAAGTTATTCTCTTATGCCAAGCAGAAGAGAAGTGAGCAAGTGGGTCCCCCTTTTTCTGAACACCCTCTGATGATTGAATTTCATGTTCTCCAAAAAAAAAATTGAGGGTTTGCTGTCCGGCTAAAATGAAGGGAAAGGAGGGGGAAACCGAACCCGAACAGCGGCAAAACAGCACTCTCCTCACCATATTAAAGGCATTTCTAAAATAAAGTTTGACTTGGCCTTGTCTTCTGGTGGTCCCTGATGGGGGCCTTTCCGCATGAGGCAGCTTCACTGCTTGAGAGACCCAAAGCCCGTTGGTGTGGCTGGAGTAAAGTGGCAGTTTCTGGGGAAATGTTTCTCCTGCGCTTTGGCAAGAAGGGGCGAAAGGGTTTCCAACTGCAATGGGTCTGATTCCCCACCCCTCTTTTTCAAACAAAGGAGGCTCCAAAAAAGAAAGGTTTAATTTTTTTGGGGTTGCCCAGCGGGAAATGTTGACGAAAGTTGTTAACTGGGGGGAAAAAAAATTGTGCAGATTCCGAGTACGGATTTACCATCTTTTTTGAGGTGTGAGGTCAAATTTCCCAGTGAAACCTCCTGCGATCCTGCTGAAATGAACGATCGCCTTAAGATTTCCCGATTTGGAAAATTAATTTTTCAGTGATAGGGCTTCCCTCGGGGTTGTCGTTGATGTCTGTGTGTCCCGGGTTGGGTGTTGTCTCTTAGTGTTTGGGGCCGGGGTTCACCCTTTGGGGGGTACGTGTCGTCATGTAATTATTTTTTTTGCTCCCACTGTTTTACCTTCCTCAATTTTTTTGCTAACCTGTGCGAAATTTTCTCGTTCTCAGTGGACTTTTCTTGGGTCCCCTTTTTGTTTCCCTGCGATGGGGGGCAGAGGGAACACGTTTTCCGTTTTGGGGGATTTGGGGCCACGCCTTGATAACTGACGGGGGTTAGCAGTTTGCCTCGTTTTCAGGAAATGCAAGACAGACATTGCCCAACAAGAGAAGGTTGCGCCATGCTTTGGTGGTGCCCCGGGCTTCTAAGTTGGTGGAACCTCCATTACCCCCTTAAGAAAGGGCTGTGAATTTCCCTGCTGCATATGGGGGGTGCTTTAGGGATGTGGGATAGGTACTGCTCTGGATTTTTAATGCCAAACAGAAAGGTTATCGAAGTGACGAGGTTTTCCATTGGAATTTTATCGCCCGTGGAGGGTGTGGGCTGTCTCTGCTGGGGGGATAGTGTCCCGCCCCCACCATTGTGTGCCGGAAAACGGCCCCCTCCCTGTTGCGTGCTCGAAAAATCTCCCCACACCCGAAATGTGCTCTTCTTTTATTTTTGGGTGCATGTTTCCCCCGGGTTTTTGGCTGGGTGCTTCATCGTCTGCCATACCTCACACTGTGTGATAAGCCCAGTGAAGGGAAAATGGCGCATGGGGACATTCCCCATGTGGTTTATGGGGGTTGGGGGGGGGGGGGGGAGGGGGTGTCCGTCCTTGTGGGGGGCGGTGGGGAAAATGTGTCTGAGGCGGGTAGGGACTCCCCCTCCCAGGGCAAATCATATACACCACGATGCTCAGTGCCATGTTCTATAACCACTATGCTCAGTGCATGCCCCCCACTATCAACGAACACCGCTATAAACCCCTTCACATGTATGGCATACCCTGCCATACTATGCACTGACACTTAGACTTATCCCTTTAAAACGGTGAACAAAAACACCATTTTTGTAACACGACACACGGTGTATGCCGCCCGTTTGGGGAAGGGGGGGGACAGTTTTACCCTCAACCTCCCCCTCCCCCCCCCATTAGGCCTCCCCCCACCGACCTTCCTACCCATGGTGACGTTTGTTCCCTCATGAATTCACATAAAGAACTTTTTTTGATTCGGGAAAGACGAATCGGAGTCTTCTGGCCCCTTTCCCAAAACGACCAGCAGATTTTTTACACACCAGTCTGTTTTGATAATCTGGGGGTGTTTTTGATGGCGATTTGTCCAAAATCACAGAGCGAGATGCCCCCAGCCCTCTTGGGAGGTACCCCCTCTGGAACTGTCCTGGGGACCCCATCCCAGGGGAAAAGAATAAAATTTCTTCAGAAAAACTCTAGGTTCTCCCCGAAGCTGTTTAAAATTGCCCTCTCCACCACCCTACATATTTTAAATTCTATGTAGACTTTTTTTAAAGACGAAATAACGACAAAAATAAAATAAGAAGTAGTAAAACAAAATGTTTTTATATTATATTAATATATATAAATTATTTTATATATATATTAAAATTTTAAAATTTTATAATTATATATATATATTTTACATTTGCCAAATTGTCTAAGAAACACAACAAAAACCCTTACACGGGATTTTGAAAAGTTTATTTATAAACGGCAGTTTTGCCCGGTTCGTGAGATACTCTGGGGTACCGGATATCACGCTGATTGGCGAATAATTCAACATAACAACTTAATATGAATAATTAGAGTTTGTCAATTGAGATCGTCCGTAGGTTTTGCCCGTTACAAGTTATTGGTTGCACCAAAAACTAGGTCAAAAAGCCCGGGGTTTAAATGAAGTGAATTTATTAATAGTGTTCAGAAAAGTTGGGGTTTTTAGACTTCAGAAAGACGGGTTCAGTTTTGCCATTGTCATTCTATAGCGTGGTGGGGACAACCAACATGAGTCGTGTGCTCCAGAAAAATTAAGTTTTTCTGTGATGAACTAGGATAAAAACCCAAAACAACATACAGGTTTAGACAATTTAAAGCTATATAATGTACAGTTAGATTGTGTGCGTGAAGTTATATAAAGGGCTATATAATGCACAATTAAGATGGTATCGTGGAGTTATAAAGTGCAGCAGGACGGGTTCTTCCGTGACGCAGGTTTTCAAAGTTGGTTAATTGGATTTAAAGATCGAGTACTTAAGGTTATTAAGGAGCATATAACCGTTTACCACAGATAATGGGATTTTTAATTTCGAAAATTTTATATGCTGAGATATATATTGTTCCACGTTATGTTCACTGTTGGTTGTCTTTTTACCGAAAGACGTAACGAAGTTATTGTTAAAAATTAAAAAAACAAATCTAGTTAAAAATTTTAAAATAAATCGTTGATAGAACTCGGCGGTTCACTGTTGTTAATTTTTTACAATGAATGAAGAATGTATCCTGATCGAAAATCAAATTTATTAGTAATTATCAAAGGAACTTGGCTTTGATATTTGTGTTGGCTGGATTTAATTTTTCCACTTTTATTAAATAAATTGGCTTCCACTTTAATATCTAAAAATGTCTCTTCTGCTTTCTTTACACATT
Organism: Cherax quadricarinatus; assembly: GCF_026875155.1. Taxonomy (NCBI): domain Eukaryota; kingdom Metazoa; phylum Arthropoda; class Malacostraca; order Decapoda; family Parastacidae; genus Cherax; species Cherax quadricarinatus. The sequence continues at coordinate 42,874,830 of NC_069423.1, read as the reverse complement.
AAGATTAGATTTATTTTGGGCAGGTGGATCTAATTTTCCCTTTTTAAAAACATGGGAAAATTTAAATGCTGGTTTTCATTTTAATTTCTTTGACTGACTAAAAACCTCACTGCTATTTATTAAAAAAACAATGCTGAGAAACTGACGTAGTTTGCATATTGATCTTTTGATGTTTAAAAAATAAAGCCTTTTCCCAGTGGCTTTAAATTTTCGGCTTTGTTAGTGAAAAATCTGAATTATATTTTTAAAGGGAAAAAGGCCTAATTTTCCTTTTCATTGAGGAAATTTGGATATTTAAATTTAGTTGTGAAAAAATTGACCCTCCTAATTTGCATCAAATTTTCAATTGATAATCAAAAACGGCTAAAACTAATCCCAAAATTTTCCGCTAGTCCGTCTCGGGGGTTGAGAAGTGGGGCTGGGTTGGCAATGTGGGAGCTTTTTTGGATGAAACAGCATCCGAAAATTCTTTTAAACCAAATTTCATTTAAAAATTCCTCTGCTTGTGATTGAACACCCAAATATCACAAGTCCAATATTTTTTTCAATAAATATTTTTTAAGTGATCGTAGATTATGATTTTGATCCCAAAGTAAATCCGTATTATATTTATATAAGTTTTTGTTTTAATTTAAAGCTTCATATACAGGTACATGCAATGTTAAAAATCATAAAAACCGAGAAAATGCCCAAGGTGACAAAAAACCCGCTCCCCCACCTCTTACACAGTTGATAAAGCCCTTTAAAATTCAGTAATCCCCGTCCAGCACGCTGACAACAGCACAGCCGGACACCAATGCGTAGACCCACAGGGAAATTATATATTTTCTATTAGATAAATAAGTATGCACAAAAAGAAATGCCCCTTTCCCCCGTCCCCCCTTCCTCCCCGCTATTCCACAGCAAGGAATTCACCCTTCCCCCTTTTTAAAATTCCAAAAGAGTAAAATACTACATCGAACTCCTCCAAAAGATCATAAACAAAACGCTAAGCTTCAGTGAATCTATACATGACTTTATTTACAACGGGAAACAAAACCAACCGTTTATCATTAAAAACATCGAATATTTTAAAACTACATGTACACCTTTTATTAAAACAATTTATTCAACACATGATGCAATATAAACTAGAATTTATAACTATGTAAAATTTCGTGCACCTTATTCCACATTACAAATTACAAGCAAGTTAACATAACCTACGACAAGCTTTAAACAAAAGTACCATCCACTACCTCACCAACACGTGATACAATAAAATCTAATAACATAACTCCCGTTCACATTACCTAACTTCTGACACTAGACACGTATACATCATCCCCAATTTGTGCCCATTTCCATCCCCTTCCCCCTGCTGTATAGACCTCAATGAAAAACCACACAAACCAATACACACGTCCTAACTACACGCTACACACAATAAAACCGTACACCTGAACATAACCTCTAACAATTGCCAACCCTTTGGCGAATCCCCTTCCATGGTTTTACAATGGAATATAAAAGGAAACTTATTTTTTATACTTTCCCATGCAGCAGCGCTTACCACACTTCCAATCCCATTCTGTTCTCTTAAGGAAAAACCCAATCTTTTACCTCATCCATTGGGACAACCACAGCCCCAACTTCGACGCATACTGGGTCATTCACCAGACCCACGTATTTTATGTATACGGTTGCAGGATATTATAGTTATAAAAGGCGAACTTTTCTGACTGAAGCACCGTCCATTCATTATTTCAGAAGTAATGCATGACTCAACACACTCATGGGAGACTGGAACATAAGTTTACAAAGTTAAACATTTTGCCTATATAGACACTGCGTACCTATCCCCACCACACGGTGAACCATACATTGCACAGAAGTTCTCAAACCAGCTCACCACGAGCCAACATACATTCTTCTATCAACTTTCCAAACGTTAGACCATGCACTTGAACAAGTTCACACTAATAACTCAAGGACTCTCCTTTAGCACACGCAGGCACAGGGAGCTCTACAAAAGGGTATAACCCACACACAAGCTGCACCTCAGACTCTGGTGCACACACGCATCTTACTCCACACACGGAAACACACACAACCTACCACCCACCTCCCCCTTCGTTTAACAACCCTGTTTGTCCCCCCCCTCGAAACTAAACGCTCTTCCCCATATCAAAACCCACCACTCCCCCCATTCGCCTCACAGCCCAAACAAACCCCCAACTGAGATTTGTAGCCCTCTGAAAAAGCTCTGGCCAACCCCGCCCATACACCCCCCTATTCCACTCATGGACGAAAGGTGCCGTAAAACACTTTTTCCTCCCCTCCCAATTCCCTTTTCCCCACGCACACCCCGATACATACCGAAATTCCATTATATATGCTATTTCCCCAGGTTATCCTCCCCACCCCCACATCAAGGTAAGCTCACCCCGCAGGGGACCCCCGGGTACCCCCAAATCCTCCCAAAACTTTTCCATTCATTCCCCACCCACTAAAAAAATCCAAAAGAACCCCAAAATTCCAGTCCCATGAAACCCCACCCCAACCCCCTCTACCCCCCGTCTATCTTGAAACCGATCCCGCCAGCAGAATCCCATGCTAAAAACCTAAAATCACCCCCTCACCGGGGCTGTCCCTTAGTTTACTGAAACACAATTCTCCCCCATGCATAGCACGGGATCACCCCCTCTACTGGGGCCACACCATAGTAACCAACACTCGATATAAACCCCCCACCTTTTATTGCTCGCCTCCATGCCCACACTAGGCCCTCAACACATCACAATCCCTCCTTTCCCCACCTGCATACCCCCCTCTCATTTGTCTTAACCTTGCATGTGCCCCACACTCTGCTCCTCAGCCTCACAACCCCCGATACAATTTCCCCCCACAGACGCAGGTCCAACTAACCTAAAACCCCCCTCCTCATGGCAGTCCCCACCTCCCTTTATCCTTCATAGCCGACCCCCATAAGAATCAAAATAAAAACAAAGAATATGCATAATATAGGTACCCAAAATCGGAACACTGTACCCGTCCGTACCTTACTGAAAGCAACACATTAAAAATATGTCCTTTGTAATAACGTCAAATGATAAAGGGTTTAGCACCCCAAAGACTTTCCACATGTTCCACCTTCTCAATGAATTTGCCCCCCTCGCTCCCCCTTTGGCCGTCATCAAAATACCTCATTTAAAAACTGACATTTTTGCCTCCCATACCCCACATGTTTTTCGCTCTGTGTTGCACTCCCCGTCCCCTGACATTGTTTTCCAGCATTTAGCATCATGCTTTTTCGCCCCCCGAAGATGCGAACCACTCCCCCACTCACTCAGCCCAAAATCCCCCCGTACCAGAAGCGTCTTGTCAACTACCCCCCCACTTCATGCCTGGTCAAGCCTTCCCTCGATCCCCCCCCCCACACCCTGGGCCTTACCAATCTATAAAACCCTGTGTTTTACAAATAGCAGTTGCAATACAGGCACCCCCGCCTCAAACCCCCATTTTGTTCACCACTCCGCCCACATGTCCTTAAGATGAAATTTTTGCCTTCGCCCTTTTTAGAAAAATTTTGACCCACCCCCAAAAATTTTATCCCCAAAACCTTGTTTGCGAAGGATACTCCTTAAACCCCCCCTTTCACTGATCGTAAGCCCCCTGCCCATCTAAATGCCCCAAACCTCCCCCCCTTTTTTTCTCCCCCTTTTCCCAAAATTCTACAAACCCCTTAAGTATCCGTGCCCCCTCACCCTTGATCTCCCTTGGAACCCAAATTTAACCCCCTGATACTACCCTCCCCAGACACATTTTTAACCCCTTTTTTAAAAACCCTTTTTAAACAAATTTTTGTCCGCACACGAGAAAATCCCCCTAAATCCTGCGGTGCTCTACGCTTACCCCTTAGGATAAACATCACTACCACAGTAATTTGCATCTCCCCCAACTCTCCCCCTCTTTCATTCTATTGAACAACCTCGCTGGAAAACCCCTCAACAGATCCCAATTTTGTGTGTAATATTCACATGGTAAACCATCAATACTCGGTGCTTTGCCCCTGCTCATGTCTTCAAGCCCCCTCCATATCTCGCCCTCTTCAATGGCTCCTCCCAACGCTTCCCTATACTTCTTCTCCAACGTTACAGGCACAACGCCACACACCCCATCTAAATCCACCCTGTCCACACCTCTACTCCTCCAATACTGCCTGTACCACTCATCCGCAAACACACTCGCGGCTTCCGTCATTTTCAACACCTGCTCCTCCCTGAAACCCCTCACCCCCGAGTGAATTACCAATCCCAATATCGTGGCCGCCTTCCTCCTCTGCTGCTGTCCTCTAGGCACACACACCAAAGGCTTGTCCTCCCCAAGCACTTCCTCTACGCCTGCCTGTACTCTAACGCTCCTGCACAGCACGTAACCTCACCCTCAGCTTTTCCATTTCCTCTGTCTGGAAAGCACCCACCACCACCCCTCGCTCATAGCAATACCCCAACCTACTTAAGAAATAATTGGTTAGCCAGTACCATAATTTATATGTTTTCCCTCACCCACATAAAACCTACGAATCCACACCTTAGCCACACTGTCCCACCAACATGCCACATCTTCCACCCCCTCTGCCTCCATGCTAAGTTCCTTCCACAACAAGGCAACCCCCCCCCTCACCTCCTCGTCCTCAACTATTCGTGTGTTTAACTTCTAGTAGCCCCTAAACCTCTTCACCAATGAATCCAACGCCACCCCCACCACCACCGCTCTATAATCCGAATAAATCGCCTCAATGGTGTGAAAAGACTCCACCGATACCCCATGCATCATATATATCCTATCCAGCCTTGCTGCATAATCCACCCTTAAATAAGTATATTCCACTTCGCCCATCCCACCCCATAACGCATCCCTCGCCCCTATATCTCTACAAAGGACACTAAACACGTTTGAGAAATCCCCCTCCCCTTGGCATCACGTCATTCCTCCTTATTACAGTTTCAAACCCCACAGTCAACACTACCAAGGGTAGCAATCTCAAAAAAAAGTTTTTCTGCAATTCGCTGCTTTGCAGGCATGTAGTCACAGACGAAAGACACGTGCTCATTCATCCACCACCCATCCACCTGCATGATCCTCCCTCACCTCTTCCCCCTTGTACCTTTGCAAAACAAACTGATTTTGCCTCCCAGATTAAGACCCCTACACCACCAACACTTTTCCATCCTTCTTTTGTAAAAGTGCCACATCCACCCTATAACGATACAGCATGCCTCTCAACCATTCACTTTTCCCATTAGCACCTAAACCATTAGCAATGATTGTCATACACCTAGGCCTGCTTTAAAGTTTCCACCCACGCCGCCCCATCTCATTTTTTTAACTGTCCCACAGCCTGGGACACACACTCCTTGGCTTTCTCATCCCTCCCACAATCCCTAACTACTTGTTGGTACTTATTTTCCTTACCTCTGCACATCCCATCAACCCGTCTTGTCTCCAGGTCTTTGTGCCGGCATGAGGACATCGTCCCAGTTGGACTTCACAGTGCCCACTT
>NC_069423.1:42837851-42868785 GCF_026875155.1 Cherax quadricarinatus | reverse complement strand
CTAGCACTACCTTTTTCCTCTTAAGCTAAAAAAGAACCCCCTTTCCGTTCTTCCATTGCATACTGGCCGTCACTTTATGTGAATGACTTTGCTATAGCTTACTCAGGTGCTGTCGCCTGGTAGTGGCCTCCCTTCAGGATGCTATTGACCGAGTTTCCCATTGGGCCACCACTCATGGCTTTAAATTTACTAGTACGAAAACCCATTTCATTACTTTCACTAGACGTCTTCTTATCCCAGATATTCCATTGTATTTACACGGCTCACGTAATCCAGAATGTGATTCGATCAAGTTTCTTGTCCTCTTCGATCGCCGGTTAACATGGAATCTTCACATTTCCTTTTTGAATGCAGTTTGCCATGGTCGACTGAATCTCCTTAAAATTCTTGCGCATCGTTCATTGGAGGCAGATCGCCGAACTCTCGTCCGTTTCCATTCCACCCTAGTCTTGTCCTAGCTGGATTATGGCCCGCCTCATGGTGAACAAAAGACACGTGATACTAGTCCACTGGACCACACAATTCTCATCCGAGAACATACGGTGGTGTGGATGCCTCTGCGCTAATTTCATTCCACTCCCTGTTTGGTGTACTAGCCAAACGAGCAGTATTTTATATTATTGTACCCACAAACGAGTGGTATTAATCAGTAACACCACTGCTACTTGCCAAGCAGTCGAACCCATGAGGGGTACAACACCTAGCTTGCCTGGGTGAGTCATTTTTGAGAAATGTGTGGTCCCATGGACTAAAGCGTCATGTGTCTTTCGCTCACTATGAGGCGGGCCAAAGCAGCAAGGGTTCGACTCCTTGGCTAGACGCAGTGTTGTTATTGATCAGTTCAACTCGTTCGTGGGTACAATAATATACATATATATATATATATATATATAATATATATAATATATTAATATATATATATATATATATATATATATATATATATATATATATTATATATATATTTTTTTTTTTTTATTATCACACTGGCCGATTCCCACCAAGGCAGGGTGGCCCGAAAAAGAAAAACTTTCACCATCATTCACTCCATCACTGTTTTGCCAGAAGGGTGCTTTACACTACAGTTTTTAAACTGCAACATTAACACCCCTCCTTCAGAGTGCAGGCACTGTACTTCCCATCTCCAGGACTCAAGTCCGGCCTGCCGGTTTCCCTGAATCCCTTCATAAATGTTACTTTGCTCACACTCCAACAGCACGTCAAGTATTAAAAACCATTGTCTCCATTCACTCCTATCAAACACGCTCACACATGCCTGCTGGAAGTCCAAGCCCCTCGCACACAAAACCTCCTTTACCCCCTCCCTCCAACCCTTCCTAGGCCGACCCCTACCCCGCCCTCCTTCCACTACAGACTGATACACTCTTGAAGTCATTCTGTTTCGCTCCATTCTCTCTACATGTCCGAACCACCTCAACAAAACCCCTTTCCCCAGCCCTCTGGACAACAGTTTTGGTAATCCCGCACCTCCTCCTAACTTCCAAACTACGAATTCTCTGCATTATATTCACACCACACATTGCCCTCAGACATGACATCTCCACTGCCTCCAGCCTTCTCCTCGCTGCAACATTCATCACCCACGCTTCACACCCATATAAGAGCGTTGGTAAAACTATACTCTCATACATTCCCCTCTTTGCCTCCAAGGACAAAGTTCTTTGTCTCCACAGACTCCTAAGTGCACCACTCACTCTTTTTCCCTCATCAATTCTATGATTCACCTCATCTTTCATAGACCCATCCGCTGACACGTCCACTCCCAAATATCTGAATACGTTCACCTCCTCCACACTCTCTCCCTCCAATCTGATATTCAATCTTTCATCACCTAATCTTTTTGTTATCCTCATAACCTTACTCTTCCTGTATTCACCTTTAATTTTCTTCTTTTGCACACCCTACCAAATTCATCCACCAATCTCTGCAACTTCTCTTCAGAATCCCCCAAGAGCACAGTGTCATCAGCAAAGAGCAGCTGTGACAACTCCCACTTTTGTGTGTGATTCTTTATCTTTTAAACTCCACGCCTCTTGCCAAGACCCTCGCATTTACTTCTCTTACAACCCCATCTATAAATATTTTTAAACAACCACGGTGACATCACACATCCTTGTCTAAGGCCTACTTTTACTGGGAAAAAATTTCCCTCTTTCCTACATACTCTAACTTGAGCCTCACTATCCTCGTAAAAACTCTTCACTGCTTTCAGTAACCTACCTCCTACACCATACACTTGCAACATCTGCCACATTGCCCCCTATCCACCCTGTCATACGCCTTTTCCAAATCCATAAATGCCACAAAGACCTCTTTAGCCTTATCTAAATACTGTTCACTTATATGTTTCACTGTAAACACCTGGTCCACACACCCCTACCTTTCCTAAAGCCTCCTTGTTCATCTGCTATCCTATTCTCCGTGTTACTCTTAATTCTTTCAATTATAACCCTACCATACACTTTACCAGGTACACTCAACAGACTTATCCCCCTATAATTTTTGCACTCTCTTTTATCCCTTTGCCTTTATACAAAGGAACTATGCATGCTCTCTGCCAATCCCTAGGTACCTTACTCTCTTCCATACATTTATTAAATATTGCACCAACCTTTCCAAAACTATATCCCCACCTGCTTTATAACATTTCTATCTTATCCCATCAATCCCGGCTGCCTTACCCCCTTTCATTTTACCTACTGCCTCACGAACTTCCCCCACACTCACAACTGGCTCTTCCTCACTCCTACAAGATGTTATTCCTCCTTGCCCTATACACGAAATCACAGCTTCCCTATCTTCATCAACATTTAACAATTCCTCAAAATATTCCCTCCATCTTCCCAATACCTCTAACTCTCCATTTAATAACTCTCCTCTCCTATTTTTAAACTGACAAATCCATTTGTTCTCTAGGCTTTCTTAACTTGTTAATCTCACCCCAAACTTTTTCTTATTTCAACAAAATTTGTTGATAACATCTCACCCACTCTCTCATTTGCTCTCTTTTTACATTGCTTCACCACTCTCTTAACTTCTCTCTTTTTCTCCATATACTCTTCCCTCCTTGCATCACTTCTACTTTGTAAAAACTTCTCATATATATATATATATATATATATATATATATATATATATATATATATATATATATATATATATATATAGGGAGGTACCACCTCTGGAACTGTCCTGGGGACCCTCATCCTCAGAGAAAAGAATAAACTTGCTTCATGAAAACTCAAGGTTCTCCCCGAAGCTGTTTAAATATTGCCCTCTCCTACCCCCCTCTATATTCTAAATTCTATGTAGACTTTATTTAAAGACGAAATACACTGACAAAAATAAAATAGGAAGTAGAAAAACTAATATAATATATATATATATATATATATATATATATATATATATTATTATATATATATATATATATGTATATATATATATATATATATATATATATATATATATATATATATATATATATATATATATATATATATATATATATATATTTATATAAAGGCCAAATTGTCTATAAAAGCACACACAAAACCATTACACATGTGATTTTGAAAAGTGTATTTATAAACGGCAGTCTTTGTCTCACTGTGTATCGTGAGACTACTCATGAGGTACCTGGGATATCACGCTGATTGGCGAATAATTCAACATATACAGAACATAATTAACACTGTGAATAATAGTAGCAGTTGTCAATTGACGATCATGTCCGTAGGTCTGCCCAGTTACAAGTTATTGGTTGACACCATAAAACTAGAGTCAAACAGTCCGGTATAAGTGAAGTGAATTTATGTAATAGTGCTTCAGAAAGTTTAGAGTTGAGACTTCAGAAAGACGGGTTCAGTTTACGCCACTTGTCATTCTATAGCTGTGGTGGTGACAACTAACATGAGTCGTGTGCTCCAGAAAAATTAAGATTTTTCTGATGATGAACTCAGGATAACCTCAACACAACATACAGTGTTTAGACAATTAATGCTATATAATGTACAGTTAGATTGTATGCGTGAAGTTATATAATAGAGCTATATAATGCACAATTAAGATGGTATTCGTGGAGTTATAAACGTGCAGCAGGACGGGTTCTTCCGTGACGCAGGTATGTTCCAAAGTTGGTTAATTGGATTTAAAGTATCGAGTACATTAAGGTTATTAAGGATGCATATAACCTGTTTACCACAGATAATGGAGATTTTTAATTTCGAAATTTATATATGCTGAGATATATATTGTTCCACGTACATGTTCACTGTTGGTGTCATTGTGTAACACGAATGACGTAATCGAAGTAATTGTCAAAATTAAAATTCAGAATCCAGTTGTTAAATTTGAATATAAATCAGTTGATAGAACTCGGCGGTTCACTGTTGTTAGATTTTACACAATGAATGAAGAATGTATCTTCTGATCGAACTCAAACTTTTATTAGTAATTACTCAAAGGATACTTGGCTTTGATATTTGTGTTGGCTGGATTTTAATTTACCAGTTTTATTGAATAAATTGGCTTCCACTTCAATATCTAAAGAATGTCTCTTCTGCTTGACTTTACACATTAAGATTAGATTTATTTTGATCAGCGTGGGTCCTAATTTTCCATTTTCAATAACATGGGAAAATTTAAATGCTGGTTTTCATGTAATAATTTCTCATTCGACTGACTACAAATCCTCACTGTTATTTACTTAATATAACAACTGCTGAGAAGCTGACGTAGTTTGCCATATTGATCTTTATGATGTTAAAACATAAAGCCTTTTCCGAGTGGCTTTAAATTTTCGGAACTTTGTTAGTGAAAAATCTGAATTATATTTAAGCAATATAGGTCCTAATTTGCCTTTGCATTGAGGAAATTGGGATATTAAGTTCAGTGTGAAAACTTGACTCCTCCTAATTCGCATCAAATTTTCAATGCTGATAATCAACTACGGCTAAATCTAATACCAAATTCTCCGCTAGTCCTATTTCGGGCTTTGAGATAGATGGGGCTGGGGTTGTGCAATGCTGGGACGCTTTTCCTGGATGAAACAGCATCCGAAAGTCATCTTATTAATCCAATAATTTCATTTAAATATTCCTCATGCTCTGTGATTGAACACCCAAATATCACGAGACCAATAATTTTATCAATAATATTTTCAAGTGATCGTAGTATTATGACTTGTGATCCACAAAGTAAATACACGTATATATATTTATATAAGTTTTTTTTTAATTTAAAGCTTCATATACAAGATACATGCATATGTTAAAAATCATAAAACCAGAGAAAATGCCAATGGTGACAAAACCAGCTCTCCCCACCTCTCTACACAGTTGATAAAGCCTTACAAATTCAGTAATCCTACCTCCAGCACGCTGACAACAGCACAGCCCGGACACCACATGCGTAGACCCAGCAGATATATATATATTACTCAATATATGATATATAAGTATGTCACACAACAAGAAATGCCCCCTTTCATCGTCCCCCTTCCTCCCAGCTATATCCACAGCAAGGAATTCACCCCTTCCCCTTTTAATATTCCTAATGAGATAAAATACTACATCGAACTCCTCCAAAAGATCATAAACAAAACGCTAAGCTTCAGTGAATCTATACATGACTTTATTTACAACGGGAAACAAAACCAACCGTTTATCATTAAAAACATCGAATATTTTAAAACTACATGTACACCTTTTATTAAAACAATTTATTCAACACATGATGCAATATAAACCAGAATTTATAAATATGTAAAATTTCGTGCACCTTATTCCACATTACAAATTACAAGCAAGTTAACATAACCTACGACAAGCTTTAAACAAAAATACCATCCACTACCTCACCAACACGTGATACAATAAAATCTAATACCATAACTCCCGTTCACATTACCTAACTTCTGACACTAGACACTTATACATCATCCCCAATTTGTGCCCATTTCCATCCCTTCTCCCCCTGCTGTATAGACCTCAATGAAAAAACCACACAAACCAATACACACGTCCTAACTACACGCTACACACAATAAAACCGTACACCTGAACATAACCTCTAACAATTGCCAACCCTTTGGCGAAGCCCCTTCCATGGTTTTACAATGGAATATAAAAGGCAACTTATTTTTTATACTTTCCCATGCAGCAGCGCTTACCACACTTCAATCTCATTCTGTTCTCTTAAGGAAAAACCCAATCTTTTACCTCATCCATTGGGACAACCACAGCCCCAACTTCGACGCATACTGGGTCATTCACCAGACCAACGTATTTTATGTATACGGTTGCAGGATATTATAGTTATAAAAGGCGAACTTTTCTGACTGAAGCACCGTCCATTCATTATTTCAGAAGTAATGCATGACTCAACACACTCATGGGAGACTGGAACATAAGTTTACAAAGTTAAACATTTTGCCTATATAGACACTGCGTACCTATCCCCACCACACGGTGAACCATACATTGCACAGGAAGTTCTCAACCAGCTCACCACGAGCCAACATACATTCTTCTATCAACTTTCCAAACGTTAGACCATGCACTTGAACAAGTTCACACTAATAACTCAAGGACTCTCCTTTAGCACACGCAGGCACAGGGAGCTCTACAAAAGGGTATAACCCACACACAAGCTGCACCTCAGACTCTGGTGCACACACGCATCTTACTCCACACACGGAAACACACACAACCTACCACCCACCTCCCCCCTTCGTTTAACAAGCCTGTTTGTCCCCCCCCTCGAAACTAAACGCTCTTCACCATATCTAAAACCACACACACTCCTCCCATTTCGCCTCACAGCCCAAACAAATCCCCAACAGTGATGGATGTGTAGCCCTCTGAGAAAGCTCTGGCCAACCTCCGCCCATACACCTCCCTATTCCTACTCATGTGACGAAAGGTCGCCGCTAAAACACGTTTCCTCACCTCCCAATTACTCTTCCCACGCACACCCCACGATACATACACGAAATTCATCATTATATATGCTACTTCCCAGGTTACGTCCTCCCCCACCCCCCACATCAAGGTTAAGCTCACGCAGCACCGACACCCCGGTACCTCCAATCCTCCCAAACACTTTCTCCATTCATTCCCTCATCCCACTCAAAAAATCACAAAAGAACACCACATCTCCAGTCCCCCATGCAACCCACACCAACCCCCCTCTACCACCCGTCTATCTCTGAGAACCGATCCCGCCAGCAGAATCCCATGCTAAAAACCTAAACATCACCCCCCTCACCCTGGGCTGTAGCCTTAGTTTACTGAAACACCATATTCTCTCCCATGCATGCATGCATGCATGCATCAGGATCAGCCCCTCTACTGGGGCCACTACCATAGTAACCAACACTCGATATAAATCCCCCACCTTTTATTGCTCTGCCTCGCATGCCCACACTAGTGTCCTCAACACACTCACAATCCCTCCATTCCCCACCTGCATACATCCCTCTCAATTTGTCATGTAACCTCTGCATGTGGCCCACACTCTGCTCCCTCAGCCTCATCAACTCCCTCCTGATACACATTTCACCCACAGACGCAGGTCCAACAAACCTAAACTCCCCCCTCCTCACTGGCAGTCTCCGCCTCCCTCCTTATCCATTCACAGCCCGAGCCCCATAAGAATCAAAATACACAACTAAGAATATGCATAATATAGGTACCCGACAATCGGAACACTGCCACCATGTACCGTACCTTACTGTAAAGCAACACATTAATAACTATCGTCCTTTGTAATAACGTCAAATGACAAGGCCTCAGCACCCCAAACGACTTTCCACATGTTCCACCATTCTCAATGAATTTGCCTCCCTCGCTCCCCTTGTGGTCCCCATCATACAAAATACCACATATTAACAACTGACATTTCTGCCTCCTCATCACCCCACATTGTCATTCGACTCTGTCGCTCCGCACTCCCAGTCCCATGATCATTGTTTTCTCAGCATTTAGCATCATGCCTGTCGCCCCTCGAAGCATGCGAACCACCTCCCCCAGCTCACTCAGGCAAGATCCCTCCTGTACCAGAAGCGTCGTGTCAACATACCCCACCACTTCATGCCTGGTCAAGCCTTCCCTCGATCCCCCCCCCCACACACCCTGTCCTCTACCAATCTATAGAACAGACCCTGTGCATACACAAATAGCAGTTGCAATAGCAGGCACCCCTGCCTCAAACCCCGATTCATGTTCACCACTCCGCCCACATGTCCATTAAGATGAATTCTTGCCTTCGCCCCTTGTAGAACATTTCGACCCACCCCAAAATATCATCCCCTAATGCCAACAAACCTCCCCCCTTTTCTTCATCTCTTCCAAACATTCTACAAACCCCTTAAGTATCCCGTGCCCCATCACCATTGATCTCCCCTGGCAACCCAGATTAACCCTCTGATACTACCCTCCCCACGACACATTTTAACCAGTTTCCTAAAACCTTTGTGAACAATTTATAGTCCGCACACGAGAAATATCGCCCTATAATCCTGCAGGGTGCTCTACGCCTTACCCATTAGGCATAAACACCACTACCACAGTAATTTGCATCTCCCCCAACTCTCCCCCCTCTTTCATTCTATTGAACAACCTCGCTGAAAAACCCCTCAACAGATCCCAATTTTGTGTGTAATATTCACATGGTAAACCATCAATACTCGGTGCTTTGCCCCTGCTCATGTCTTCAAGCCCCCTCCATATCTCGCCCTCTTCAATGGCTCCTCCCAACGCTTCCCTATACTTCTTCTCCAACGTTACAGGCACAACGCCACACACCCCATCTAAATCCACCCTATCCACACCTCTACTCCTCCAATACTGCCTGTACCACTCATCTGCAAACACACTCCCGGCTTCCGTCATTTTCAACACCTGCTCCTCCCTGAAACCCTCACCCCGAGTGAATTACCAATCCCAATATCGTGGCCGCCTTCCTCTCTGCTGCTGTCCTCTAGGCGCACACACCAAAGGCTTGTCCTCCCCAAGCACTTCCTCTACGCCTGCCTGTACTCTAACGCTCCTGCACAGCACGTAACCTCACCCTCAGTTTTTCCATTTCCACTGTCTGGAAAGCACCCACCACCACCCCTCGCTCATAGCAATACCCCAACCTACTTAAGAAATAATTGGTTAGCCAGTACCGTAATTGATTTATATGTTTTCCCTCACCCACATAAAACCTACGAATCCACACCTTAGCCACACTGTCCCACCAAGATGCCACATCTTCCACCCCCTCTGCCTCCATGCTAAGTTCCTTCCACAACAAGGCAACCCCCCCCCCTCACCTCCTCGTCCTCAACTACTCGTGTGTTTTTAAATTCTAGTAGCCCCTAAACCTCTTCACCAATGAATCCAACGCCACCCCCACCACCACCGCTCTATAATCCGAATAAATCGCTCAATGGTGTGAAAAGACTCCACCGATACCCCATGCATCATATATATCCTATCCAGCCTTGCTGCATAATCCACCCTTAAATAAGTATATTCCACTTCGCCCATCCCACCCCATAACGCATCCCTCGCCCCTATATCTCTACAAAGGACACTAAACACGTTTGAGAAATCCCCCTCCCCTTGGCATCACGTCATTCCTCCTTATTACAGTTTCAATCCCCACAGTCAACACTACCAAGGGTAGCAATCTCAAGAAGTACGCATCGCTGTTTGCAGGCATGTAGTCACAGACGAAAGACACGTGCTCATTCATCCACCACCCATCCACCTGCATGATCCTCTCCTCACCTCTTCCCCTTGTACCTTTGCAAAACAAACTGATTTGCCTCCCAGATTAAGACCCCTACACCACCAACACTTTTCCATCCTTCTTTTGTAAAAGTGCCACATCCACCCTATAACGATACAGCATGCCTCTCAACCATTCACTTTTCCCATTAGCACCTAAACCATTAGCAATGATTGTCATACACCTAGGCCTGCTTTAAAGTTTCCACCCACGCCGCCCCATCTCATTTTTCAACTGTCCCACAGCCCGGGACACACACTCCTTGGCTTTCTCATCCCTCCCACAATCCCTAACTACTTGTTGGTACTTATTTTCCTTACCTCTGCACATCCCATCAACCCGTCTTGTCTCCAGGTCTTTGTGCCGGCATGAGGACATCGTCCGAGTTGGACTTCACAGCTGCCCACTTCCTCGAAATGACCTCCTCCATACTGGTCCTGACCCTCCTCACAGTGCACCTCCACCTCTACCACCTGTTTCATCCACTCACTACTAGGAAATTCAACCATTCCATGCCTTCCTACATCCTTGTGCTCCCCTTCCACATGTCCTGTCACCTGCCCAGCTATCTGGTCATCTGGAAGGGCATCCTCCAATCAAGGGAACATTTCCTTCAAAATAGATTCGAGCACTGCATCTATTTCCACATCATTCGTCGCTGCCTTCTCTTCCGCTTGAACCATTCCAGCATCAAACTCGCCAAACTGCTCAGCAGATACCACGGTCTCCACAACACTCTGCCTCTCTTCCACTTCCTCACTCCACAACCGACCATGCATACGTCCACCTTGACGGTCTTGATCACACTCCACAGACCCCAAAAAGCAGGCCGTCGCCTCGTGACAGCCCCATTTATCTCCTCCTCTTCCCACATTCAGCCACATGTGGTCATAACCATCACACATCCTACAAGCTCTACATTGTCCAGAATGTTATGACGGTGTTGATTGCTGCAGGAACTTCAGGTTAAACATGCCTTCCGGTAAACCCACTGTTACAAAAAACGCGATTTCTAATAAGCATAGAGATCTCCAGTGAATACTAGAAAGGACTACCCTTCTAGCATCCAGCCTGTTACTGGGTTTTTGTAACAAGTAGTCAGTATCCTGGTCCAATTATCCATTAGAATTTAGAAAGGTTTAATAGTGTTTCAGGATTACAACTGGTGGGCTACTAACTAAAGAAATTAACATTTTAATAAGTTTATTAATAAAGTTGTCTAGGCGTATATTATCAAAGTAAATTATAGTAATCAATTGAATATAATATAGGATACAAGTTCCTACACTTCTCTCGTGTACAGTAGTATTGTGCTGAAGGCACATATCACATCTTAATGGTTTTTAAGTACCATCTGGTACACTGTTAACATTTAATAACATAATGCAAATATATACAAGTAAGTTTGTGTGTAAGTGCTCTAAGTAGTTCGCTATGTCTCAAGACTCGACTAGACTGACTAAAAGTCCTCACATAAATTAACTTCTTGACTAACCTGGCAATCAGAACAGCTTGCTTCAACATTAAAATGACTGTTAAGCCAAACAGCAATATCACAAGCAACTGTAATACAGAATCAGGAACAAGGAGATAATATAACGACACTAAGTAGGGACCATCTGCAGATCCTCCACAAAAGTCACAAAACTCCCATACTACTGAATCTAAGTTCAGCATAAGAAAATCCCCGACTGTGACAGTACACATATACCAGTACAAATTAGGTCAGAAGCTACAGCTCAGGACCTGAGTTGCTCCGCGTGTCTATGCGACACAACCTCAGTACAACGTCGAAAATCACTAAGTCTAGACGATGTTCTGTGAAAGTTAAGACACATGTGCAACATCTGGATGTCTTTATTGTAGACGTTTCGCCATCCAGTGGCTTTATCAATACAGATTCTAGGACATAATAGGAAGACAGTAGAACTATATACGAAAGATGAGGTAATCAGTCCCTCGGCCTTGGAGTTAGTGTTCACGAGCACATCTCCACACGATGGCTGTGAACACTAACTCCAAGGCCGAGGGACTGATACCTCATCTTTTGTATATAGTTCTACCTGTCCAACCTAATATGTCCTAAATCTGTAATTGATAAAGCCCCTGGATGGCGAAACGTCTACAATAAAGTATTATCCAAGATGTTGCACATGTGTCTCATCTTTCATATTGGCGGGTATGTTTACCTTTCTTGCACAACACGATGTTCTGTGAAGAGATTTCCACGAACCAACAAGACAGCGACAGAGACTATCCTCCAATCAAGGGCCCACAAGGGAGAGGAGTGTGGAACGTCTTGTTAGGAGAACGTCCAACCGAGAAGATTCAGAAGCCCGTACAGACTACTCCAGGCAGTGGTGATCACTCCCCCCCATCACGGTGATGCTCCGTGGACTGCAGCTGCCAGCAACACAGAGAAGCCGTCAGAGAAACGAGCACAAACGATTGTTAACAATTGCATGTTAGCTACTTACACTCGAACTATGAAGCTACTGAATATATAATGCTACATCCTACTAATAATAGAACTATGTCCCAAATAATAATAAAAGCAATATATTTACGAATTAGCTATTATCGCAAATATAAGCAATATAAAATTATAAGAACAGGTAATACACATTATATACATTGTGACCCATTCAGGGGTCGCAATACCCACGTACACTCCGGTCATCTACTTGCCTTGTTGGCTACGTGTATGGTGACAAATTTGCCAAATACACCTTGGATGTCAACTTCATTCGCCTGAAAAGGCACATTATATTGATGCAAGACGTCAATCACCCTCGCCTAGATCTCGTCATTAACATCACTGCTGACGTCCTGATAACGGTCGAGTAGATCCTCATACACCTGTGATGACAGCAGTTTCACAAACATCTTGTAATTACCGTTCAAGGCGACACCGTAAACGTCCTGATCCTCACTCATGGTATCCAGTGTGATCAACGGCAACAACACCTGTGCCTTATCTTGAGTAATGGCTCCTCTCAGTAATTCCATGCCGACCGTGTTTACCCTGCGTCACACACTAACCACCATCGTGTTAGCCTAGCTAATACTAGTTCACTGACCATTTCTCTCTCGGGCTGAATGGTTGTGCTGCGCAGAAGCTCCTTCTTTCTTTGTTGTGCAACTTCCTATTTTCTCCAAGATGGCGGCCAGATGCCGCAGGAGGAGTAACACTGTGTGTGTTGATTTAGTCAAAGGAGCAATTTACCAGACAAATGCCTCTGTTTTACTGCCGACAATCGTCAGGTATATTCTGCATTGCCAACGATGAGTTATATGGGATTGCTCTTAATGGATCTACAAGGATTTTTGTCCATTTCTGCACTGTGGAAGCTTACGAAAGGATGGTGACTCAATATCAGGAGAGGTGTGTCACCGTATCATCTGGGCTGGAGGTACGCCTGTGGGATGCCTCCAAATACTACACCTGGGTGAGAATTCGAAATGTTCCATTTGAAGCAGATGACGTGGGTATTCGTGAGACATTTCGAAGCTATGGAGAGGTGCATGCTGTGACTTTGGGACGATGGACGGATGGAATCTATGCGGGGCTTCCTGCAGGATCTTACACTATCAAGATGACATTGAGAAGACCTATTCCCTCGTATGTAGCCCTGGAGAATTTTAGGACACAGGTGTTTGTGACCTATGCAGGACAACGTAAAACGTGTCGACTGTGTGGTGCTTTTGACCACATGGCGGCCGGGTGTGGTAAGGCAGCAGCTCCACGGTCATCGGAAATGCCAGTAGTAACGAGTCTTTGGTGGCATCTGGAGGCTCGTTGGATGACGAGGTCATTATTCCAGCTCAGCGTTCTGGCAAGAAGACGTGGGCGGGAGTGACTAATAAAGGGCATTTTAGTGCACAGGTGGGGGAGGGGGTCCAGGGGGCAAGAATATATGGGAGAAGACAGGCGCAACAAAAAGCGTAATTGACAGGACACAAAGACAGAGGAAAGCCACCCTTTTTGCATCTTAAAGTGTCACTATAAATGTGAATGGCCTTAGAGCTGAAGTTAAACGTGTATGGTTGGAGGATGTTTTGAGGCGTTTTGACATTGACGTGTGCTTTATTCAAGAACACAATTTTAAGTGTGGCAGAGAGTTGAGGCTGAAAGGTTTTAGGATGTATGCTGGTAGCTCAGGGAAAATAAAGGATGGGGTGGCAGTGGCAGTGAGGGAATCCAGCCCATTTAAAGTGCTCGCGTGGGAAGAAGGGGGGAGGTGAGGGTGGTGAGGGTGGAGGGGTTATGGGGGGAGATTAGGGTGTGTTTTCTGAGGATATATATGCCAGCTGATAGTAACAGACGGGTAAAGGTGAATTTTATACGGGAGATTCTGCTTTTCCACTTGCGGGGTTTACCCATGGTTTCTATAGTAGGTGGTTACCTGGAGGTTATTCCGGGGATCAACGCCCCCCCGGCCCGGTCCATGACCAGGCCTCCCGATGGGTCAGGTCCTGATCAACTAGGCTGTTACTGCTGGCCGCACGCAGCTCAACGTACGAGCCACAGCCCGGCTGATCCGACACTGACTTTAGGTATCTGTCCAGCTCTCTCTTGAAGGCAGCCAGGGGCTTATTGGCAATTCCCCTAATGCTTGATGGGAGGCTGTTGAGCAGTTTTGGGCCCCGGACACTTATGACGTTTTCCCTTAATGTACCAATGGCGCCCCTACTTTTTATTGGGGGCATTTTGCATCGCCTGCCCAGTCTTTTACTTTCGTAGGGAGTGATTTCTGTGTGCAGATTTGGGACATTCCTTCCAAGATTTTCCAAGTGTAGATTATGATATATCTCTCCCTCCTGCGTTCCAACGAGTAAAAGTCAAGTGCTTCCAAGCGTTCCCAGTAGTTAAGGTGCTTGACAGAACTTATACGTGCAGTAAAGGATCTCTGTACACTCTCTAGATCTGCGATTTCACCTGCTTTGAATGGAGATGTTAATGTACAGCGGTATTCCAGCCTAGAGAGAACAAGTGATTTGAAAAGGATCATCATTGGCTTGGCATCTCTCGTTTTGAAAGTTCTCATTATCCATCCTATCATTTTCTTTGCACGTGCGATCATGGCACTGTTGTGATCCTTGAAAGTGAGATCCTCAGACATTTTTACTCCCAGGTCCCTTACATTATTTTTCCGCTCTATTGTATGGCCGGAGTCAGTATACTCTGTTCTAGTTATTATCTCCTCCAGTTTTCCATAACGGAGTAGTTGGAATTTGTCCTCATTGAACATCATATTGTTTACCGTTGCCCACTGGAGAACTTTGTTTATATCTTCTTGGAGGTTAACCGCGTCCTCAGCAGATGACAGCCTCATGCAGATCCTAGTATCATCCGCAAAGGATGATACGGTGCTGTGGTGTATATCTCTGTCTGAATAAGATAGGGGCGAGTACTGTGCCTTGTGGAACAGAGCTCTTCACTATGGCAGCCTCTGATTTAACTCTGTTGACCACTACTCTGTGTTCAATTTGTTAGGAAGTTGAAGATCCATCTCCCTACTTTCCCAGTTATTCCTTTAGCAAGTATTTTATGGGCTATTACGCCTGTCTGAGTAAGGGCCCGATACTAGATGAGGTATTTGCCTTGTTTTTGGCATATGAAAAGAAATATTTTGAATTCTCTTAAATTCCCCCTCTTCTAAAGCTTTAAATTTGTCCTTTCCCTTCCCTGGTTCCTGTAAGATTCATTTAAACTAATTTCGTGTTTTTCCCTTCCTTCAGACCCCTTTTCTTATGGGGAATTTTCCTAGCACTCCTGAGGAATTTGATCCTTTCGGCCGGTTTGGGATCCTTCTTTAAGTTTCCCCTGTTTCTTTAAGGGGTATGGCCAGTACATGTTTCTGGGAAGTTGATTTTTAAGGGACACCTGGTTTGTTTTCCTGTCTTTTAAAGGACATCTTCCCCTGTTTCGTTTAGGACATTGGTTTTTTATAATTTTGTTTTAAGGGTTTATTTTTTGTGAAGAAATTTCAAGGGTTTTTTCTGCTGTTGGACCCCTTTTGCAGGTTTTAGGGGGTTTTTTTCAAAATTAGGTATGTGTGGAAATTAGGTTGGGTTTTTGAATAACTTTGCTCTTTTCATTTTATTTGGTTGAAATAAAAGGGTTTTGTTTTTATCTTTTTCCACAAATCTGCGGGCCTTAAGGTGTGATTTTTGGCGAGAACAAAATGCTAGGTTTTGTTTGACCTTTATTGTGAACTCCCGATTGTTTCACCCTAATAAACTTTTGCTACATTTTCATTTTTTTTTGCCTTAGGTTGAAACTACCAAACATGTAAATGTTTTGGGTGGAGCCTGGAAGGTCCAAACATTAACCCCCAAATTTCATGAAAAAGTTTTTTGTGTTGTGGTTTGGCTTGGCCTGTATAAACCAAATGACTAGGTTTTTGGTTTTGATTTTTTTAGGGATAGAATTAACTACCCATGGGGGGCCAGCTCTCCTCAGTAAAGGGTCTCTTGGACAAAGGTAACCCCTTTTCCTTTTTTGTTTCTGCCATTAAAAAAAGGTTGGGGTTCATTTACCTATTAGTTTTGTCAAGTGTCTTTGTTGGCCCTCTTAAGGTTGAAAACATTCATTAACCCTCCTCAGGAGGCCAAGGATAATATTTTTGGGGGGAAGGTTAAGGGAAAAGCCTTATGAAGGAGGTTTGTACTTTTTTGGGGGTTTTGTATTGGCACCCCATTTTTTTCGGGACCAGGGTTGGCAGGGGCCCCCAAAGCAAAACCCAAAATTACATTTTTGTTATTTTTATTTTTCTTTCCGTTTCGCTCCCACTAAAATTCAACCAAGTTGGGTTGGACCACTATTTTTTTTTGTGGGGCCCCTGTATGTCCGGCCCCTTTTAGATGGTAATTAGGGGTCGTTTTGTATGTTCTGGAGAGCCGGAGTGGCTTTTGGGTGAGGGAAATGGGGAAAGAAGCCGCCACCTCCTTTTAGAACAGGGGTTTGTACTATTTGGGGATGCCGGGCCCAGCCACCCCTGTATTATGCTTACGGGGAGCCAAGCATAATTGGTTACAAATTTCACCTTTGTTGGGAATTTGGTTTTGATTTTTTGTCAATTTTTTCCCCCAGTTTATATATTTTTAGTATCCAAGAGGCCATCCGTTTTTTGGTTTTTTATTATCTTTCCAGAAAGGAAAATAACCTCCCAAATCAGTTTTTTCCCAAAACCGGGCCTTTCAATTGGGTTTTTTTTAGGCTGATTTTATTTTAAAACGGGTTGGTGTTTTGGAGGCCTGGGAGATTCTGGTCTGGAGTAAGGGTTTTTTCTGGGCTGTTGGGTCGGGTTCAACACTCGGCCGGGGACTGATTTTCCAACCCCTTTTGTGGGAAAAATTAAGTTTTTATACGAACCGGGCCCAGAAGTGTGTGGTTAGGTGGGGGGCTGGGGGTGGGTTTGGGTTTACCCAAGCCCCAAATGTTACTATTATTTTATTATTTTTATAATTCCTTTTTTTGTACATTTTATCTAAAGGTCACTTGTTTTAAAAAAAATTTTTGGTAACTTTTTCCAGTAGGCCTCCTTTTTCCCGTTAATTTTAAATTTATTCTCCTTTTAGGGAAAACCTTTTGATATGCCCAATTTATATCTTATTGCACAACGAACCACCGCTGTTTCATTTTTTAGGCTTTTTTTATTTCTTATCCAAAATTAAGGGGTTGGAAAGCGTAGTTCCCAGTGTTTGATTTCCCCAGATTTTTACATGCAGTGGAAACCTTCCCTGTATCTATAACAACTGAAATGCCAGGAAAAAAAAATTTTTTGATTTTCCAAATTTAAAATTTTCCTTCGGTCCGTAATTGCAGGATATGTATTTATAAACTTTGTATTTTGTGGTGTTTAGGGGGGTTTTGGGGGGTGAAAGGGTTTTTGGTTTACCCTTGGATTTACCACATGAATTCCCTAAAATTTTTAAATTTGTTATTATATTATTTAAATTTCTTTTTTATCTGACACGTTACCCTCCAAGGAAACACGGGTATAAAAAAATAAACTTTCCAATGGCATATACTATCTTTTTTTAAAATTTTAAAAGAAGAAAAAGCCTAACGGTAAACCCCAAAAACCCCAAAAAGGAAAAGTTTAAATATCCGGGAAGATAACCTTATTAGAAAAGGGGATGGGGTGATTCCTCAACTAAACCCCCACCCCCGGGTTTCATTCCTATAAAACTAAAATATGGTACACTTTTTCCAACCACTTCACGGACTCTCAATGGTTCCGGTTTCCCGAAAACCTTAAGAATTCCCCTTTTTCCTCAACCACTATATTTGTCGCTATAACGGGGTTAATTAAGATTACTCTTATCTACAATTTAGTTCACTATGTCACGCACATATATATCCTTGTCACTCACTATATTACTTATAGATAGATCAATATTTGTTTATTTCCATTTGTGTCGACATCCGGCAATAATTCACTAGTGCTGGTCAGGTGTTTTCCCACAGAAACCCGTTCCTCCCACCGGCACTCTCCATTTACACTTAATCCATATTTTCCATTTAGTGTTCACTGATATTCCTTTTTTATTTGTTCAAAGGAGTATATGCACTTTATGGTTGCACACGTTATTTCCCGCATTCTGTTCCCTCTGCTATCAAGACACGCAGTTTTTGACGGAGCACAAACGCGCGCGACTGTCCCCTCTGTCCCTGGACCAAGTGGTGACTGGAGTAGTGTAATTAGAAATAAGGATGTGGAGCCGAGAGGGGCAGGGTGTGTGCTTGGAGTGTTGAGGTATGCGGGGGTTTTTACGACGAGTTTAACAGTAGAACGTGTGCTGACGGTAGACGTAGATTTTTCGGACCATCGTGCCGTTTTGGCAGAGGTGGCATAGGATGGTATGGTTCGCCGGTATGCGGGTTATTGGAAAATGAATATGAGGTTACTTCAGGGGAAGGGGGAGGGATTAACATTCAGAGACTGGTGGAGGCAACTCTGGGAGGCACGCAACAACGAGGATTATTATTACAACCCAGGAGTCCAAATGGCCTGTTATCCTGGGTGTAAAGGGAGCAAAATAAACACAGCAGAAAAGTTTTGACTTATATTTTCCTTCACCAATTTTAGAACAGCAATATGTACACTATATACACTATGTACAGTGATAGGTATTAGTGCACTCCACGGTAAGCAAGGCAGAATAGAAGCCACAAGAGAGCAGACCGTGCTTCAACCAGCTCTAGAATGGGAATGACAAGGGCAGACAGGAGAGTGGCACCCACATAACCTCTGCGATTGCCAAAACCATCTTCTTATTGGCCAGAACCTGGTCACTAGTTGAACGACGGGGTTGTAATATGGGTAGCCTGTCCGAGAGCTGGTTGAAGCACGGTCTGCTCTCTTGTGGCTTCTATTCTGCCTTGCTTACCGTGGAGTGCACTAATACCTTTCACTGTACATAGTGTATATAGTGTACATATTGCTGTTCTAAAATTGGTGAAGGATAATGTAAGTCAAAACTTTTCTGCTGTTTATTTTGCTCCCTTTACACCCAGGATAACAGGCCATTTGGATTCCTGGGTTGTAATAAGGATGTTTTGGGATGGTGAGAGAAGCACGCTAAACTGCGGATTAAGGAGTATTACCAGCATAGAGGACGGGATGTGGCGCGGTGGAGGATGGTTGTACAGAAATACCTTGAGGGGCAGCTAAATGATTGCTATGAAGGGGGCGGGGATGGTAGACATGGGGAAATCGAGGTTTTAAGGGGAAGATTGAGGAATATAAAAAAATTCTCTTTTTGATGTGATACATGTGAGGGAAGGATTAGAGGAGGTACTATGGGGTGACAAACCGTCAGGATGTGTTTTTTAGGAGTTTAGGGAAAGGCAGCAGATGACCCCCATTATGGGGGAAAAGAGGTGTGTAAAAGGGTGGGGGGGGTAAAAGGGTGGGGCAAAGGGACCCAGTACCACGGATGGGAAAGAGTAACTATGCTGATTATTGGGTTTAGGGAGAATTTTAAGCAGGGGAGGGTGGAGGGAGGGAGAGTGAGATTATAGGGGAAGGAATTCGGGTGTTTTAAGGGAGGAGGGAGAGAGCGGTGCTAGAGGGTAGGATCAGCGAGGAGGAGGTGGGGGAGGCGGTAATGAGCTTGAGTAGGGGAAAAACTCCGGGGATTGATGGCATTCCTAACGATTTCTATATTGCATTGGGATTGTATGACGGAATGTCTGGTCTCGTTGGTTAACTGTATGAAGGAAGGGGGAATGTTGGGGGAATCGCAGGGCATGGGGATAGTTGTTTGGTTTATAAAGGAGGGGGAGGACCCTGGGTGCCTATAGGGCGATCTCCCTCATGTGCACTGATTATAAAGTTTTTGCGAAGGTTTTAGGTATTCGCATGAAGAAGGTGATTGACCTTGTTCTACATATAGGACAGTATGGGATTACAGGTCGAAGTTTGCGTGAGGGGCATGGGAGAATTAGGGATTTTGTGGAGGGTAGACAAGGGGAGGGGGATCTTGGGATTGATTGGAAGCAGGCTTATGACTGTGTAGATAGACGTATGTCGTGGAGTATTTTACAAAAACAGGGTTCATGCGAATTTTGGCATTAAAAAATTCAAAAGAGAAAATGAAGGGTAACATAGCAATATAGTTGCACAAATTCATAATAAGTTCTGATATGCAGTGGGCAATAAATCTACACAGAGTACCACTGTGAAATGCTGATGCGAAAAATTATTTCTATTTATCATTTATTTTACCATCATATATATTCTTTATAACTCATAAGACGATAAGTATGTAGAATTTTTTTTCCACTCTGGCCGAGTGGAGAAGGGACTACGTACCTTGATGCAAGTGTGCCGGTTCGAATCCTTTCTGTGGACTTGAGAAATAATGTTTACATTTTATATATATATATATATATATATATATATATATAATATATATATATTATTATATATATATAATATATAACAATAAAAAAAAATATATACATATTTTATATAAAAATAAAATATATAAATATATATATAAATATATATAATTTTATATATATATATTTTTAATATATATAAATATATATATATATATATAAAAAATGTCGGCCGTTTCCCACAGAGCAGGGTGATCCAAAAGAAAAAAAACTTCTCTTTATCTCTCAACACTTTCACAATCACTTACATAATCACTGTCTTGCAGAGGCACTCACATACGACAGTTTAGAAGTCCCTGCAAACTGCTAGTACCCAAACCCTTCCTTTAAAGTGTAGGTACTGTGCCTCCTACCCCAGGACTCAGGTTTAGCTAAACCGGTTTCCCTTAATCCCTTTACAAAAATTGCCCTGCTCACCGGTGGCCTGGTGGCTAAAGCTCCCGCTTCACACACGGAGGGCCCGGTTCGATTCCGGCGGGTGGAAACATTTTGACACGTTTCCTTACAAACCCGTTGTCCTGTTTACCTAGCAGCAAATAGGTACCCGGGGGTTTTGTCGACTGTGGGGGGTCGCATCCTTTGGGGGGCAAGATTGAGGACCCCAAATGGAAAAAAATTAAAAGTCCTCGATGACGCACTGACTTTCTTGGGTTATCCTGGGTGGCTACCCCTCCGGGGTTAAAAATCCGAACCCAAATCTCATCTTATCTCTCCAACAACTCTTTAGGTGCCCAGAACCATCGTCCTTCACTTATTCCATCTAACATGCTCACGCACGCTTGTTGGAAGTCCCAAACCCCTCGCCCACCAAACCCTCCTTTACCATCTTCCTCCAACGGGGAGACCCTTCCTTCCCCAACACATACGCTCACCACCTCATTCTACTTTTGTTCACTTGCATTAATATATAAAAAAATATCTTCAAAAAGTATAAGAGAAAATTTTAGAAAGGACTTAATTTTAAACCAGTTCTTGCCCAATTGACCAAGCTTACCCATTCGGCACGAATATAAAATATATATATATATTATATATATATATTATTTTTTTATTATTATTATAATTATTAAATATAAAAAAAAAACCCCACACAATTATTATTCACTGCTTGCCAAGGGTCAAAACCCCCCTGTTTTTGGGCCCCTCATTTAGAGAAGGGATGACCTTTCCCCTCTAGACCAATCCGGTGGTTCCTAACTTCATAATGTTTACCTTTTACGGACACCAAAAAGCAGGTCAATTAAATCATTTTTTATTATCCCAAAAACACGCTCCGTGGCTGGTGGAATCCAACCCTTGACAAAAATCCTTTCTATCCCAACCCCTTTACCATTCCTTCCCTTCCCAAAAAGGCTTACATTTTTAAACATTTTTTTTTTCCCTAAGTAAACCCCCAAACCCGATTTAAAATTATAAGCCCCCCTTTAAAAACACGAAACTCATTATTTACCCCACTTTCAAAGGCATCCATCTCCCTTTTTTGCTGAAACCCAACAAACTTCAAAAAAGCGTTGCAAAATTATCCAAAAACCCGTACTGAAACAGTTTTGGTATGATAAAAAAAACTAACCCTGTGTTTTCGCCTAGGTAAAAAACGATCTTTTAGACATAGCCAAAGTCTATTTTAAAAATCACTTGTCTTACCTGGCGGGCTCCGTTTTATTCGAATCCCGGAATATTTTTAATATAAATTGTTGATAAAATTTTCCTAAATCAATACTTCGTAGGCAACATTTAAGAATAAATTGCTTAAAGGGCCCTTCTGACATATATTAAAAAATTTTTTACCAATAAAATCTTAAATTTGCCCTTTAAAAACCAAACAACAAGTTTTAAACACTGTTTAAAAGACAAAAGTTAAATGCAATTAATTAATAAACAGAATGAGGCACTAAAGTAATAGGAAAAAAAACAGAGTTAATTCATGTACAAAAAAATTATTTTTCAGAATAAAACCACATATATATTAAAAATACAAATTCTCATACTTATGTAATGTGAAGCCGGAACGGAAATTTTTCAGTGAAAAATTTTTAAAACACCCTTAAACTTTTCGCCCCTTTTAAGGAAAAGCTTCACTTATGATTATTGCATTATGGGTAAATAATCACGAATTTGGGGTTGAAATTCCAACCTTTTTAAAACTGTGGTTATTTGATAAATTTTATAATAAACACCTTAATTATTCATAAAACTTATTCAGACAAAAATTTTTTAACGTAACAGATAATTTACACCTAAAAATAAAATTAAATACAGAATAAATGTAAATTTATAATTTATATTTTTTATTTTAAATATTTTATTTATATATATTATGTTTATAAATTAATTTATTTTACAATTGGAATTTTCATATTTTATATCATAACCCTATATCATATTATACCTACACCAAAACATAAATAATTTACAAATTCTCTTTAATGTTTATTAAAAAATTAAATAAGATTTATAAAATTTAGAAAAACCACTTTTATTGCCTTCAGATATTCCAAAATCATATTCATTTTAAAATTTCTATTTGGTTAAGGAGAGTTTCGGATGTTGGGAGAGGGTTGATTAGGGATTGGGTCTGTTGTTTCCAGTTCCCGAATTAAGGCTAACTTATTTCATTTTCCCCCCCCCCAAATTTCGCTGTATAATTTTCCCTTAAGCGGCTTCCCCCCCCCTTGGTTATAAATTAAGGTAATTTTTCCCCTTGTTTTAAATTTCTATCTTTAATTGTTTTTTTCCTCACTACAGAGCTTTATGTCACTTTATAAAAGTCACACCATAGCTTTAACATATTTATAAATTATAACCTCAATTTCGCTGCATAAAGTTTTAGCTAAAAAAAATTGAAAGTGAGAAATGTCTGGAGCTGAAGAAAAACCTAAGTGATCGTAAAGCTACAGAACTGTGAAAATGCTCACATGAATTAAAGATAGGTTTAAAATAATATATGAAACAGTGAAATTGTGAGAATGTTTTTAGACTAACAGGACGGAAAAGAAAAAAAATGGAATTTTCAAAAAAGTAGAAAAACATTGAAACTGAAATACTGTGATGGTCTCACGTACCTCAGCAAGGCTGATATTGTGAGCGTGTTTAGTTCATGTCTGCATACATCTGTGTGGTTGGGTAAAGAGAAGTGGCTTCATCGTCCATACAAAGGAGAATGGTGAAGAACATGAGGAGTTTGAGGTAATCAGTCTCTCAGCCTTGAGTCGATGTGGTCAGTCGTAATCAGTCCCTCAGTCTTGACCACATCGACTCGAGGACTGATTACCTCAAAGTCCTCCTGTTCTTCACCGTTCTCCTTTGTATAGACTGATGAAGCCAATGTGTAGCGAAATGTTTCCTCATTAAAGATACCCAAGTGTTTGCACTTGTCTAATTTATCAACATAGATGCATTGTGTGTGTGATAAATGGTTTAAAACCGACAAGTTGAAGATTGAGACACTTGTGCAACAGATGGGAATCTTTACTGAAGAAACGTTTGGCCACACAGTGACTTCATCAGTCCAAGATTGATGGACTGAACACATCGACTCCAGGCTGAGGGACTGATTACCTAAACTACTCTTCTCCTTACACCTTTCTGATCTGTATTGAACTGATGAAGCCATTGTGTGGTGAAACTTTTCTTCAATAGAGATTTCCAATCTGTTGCATAAGTGTCATAGACGTATTAGACTGAGAAATTCGTGGCTGGCGAAGTATTACCACAGTAAAGATAACTAAATGTTGGCTTAGTGTCTAATTCATTATTCTGTCGCTACTCTGAACTAATTATCTACATACAACACTTTACACTCGTCAAGATCTTCATGAAGTTTGCATATCGTATCGTGAACAATCGTCATCGCACATATGGAAAAAATCCTAATGGAAGATTTAAGAGTGTTCTAAAGACGAAACTCGTACGACACGAACTGTGATTGTACGAATCTTAGTCTAAGAATAAAACATGAACAGAGGTATATATATACAAATAACCCGCACATAGAGAGGGGCTTAAGACGACGTTTACGTCCGACGTTGCAGTAGGATCGAAACGTCGTTGTAAGGTAATGTACCTTTTTGTTCTTCATAAACAGAGGCAACTTGCAATGTGTACGATACAACAGGGCTGCTAACAGTCAACTGGAGTAAGTTGATTCTCTAGTTAGCTGCAAACACTGGGTGAGAGGAGATTCAATGCCACGGAACCCGACACTTGATGATCTGTGATTATGATAGGGCTGAGTGTGGTCAGACCCCCCCCCCCTCCCCGCAAAAACTGCGATGGTGTGTTTCAAAGGCTTAGGTGCATGAGAGCGTCATCGTCTTGCGTGTTCACGATCCTAGTGTCAGAGGCTAGCTGTACTCGAGGCCAGGCAACACTAGCCCTTAATCTCCTGTGACTTAAAATTTATGATACCCTCAACCTTCCTGGTCCAGCCAGCGATTTTGTTGGTCTCGCTGAACAGTGTTGGTTTGAACTGTTTCTACTTTTAAAATTCTTACTTTCAATAGACTTTTGTTCTTGTTCTGACGAACCTATACACTGAGCGTTTTGAAGCCAAGAGATTTTTCTCTATCATTCATATTCTCTATTATTCCCGCTCAGTTATGTTGACTTTTACATCGTTTCTCCTGGAAGGTTCAACTTTTATGCACTCTAACACAAGCTCAGCCAGGTCGAGCCCTCTATCCAGTTTTCACTAAAAGAGTAAGTGAAGGGCGTTTTAACTTTACTCTGTGTTCGTCTCCCTTAATCTGGTCATAAACTACGTTGAAAAGTCTTCCACAAACCTGTAAATCAGCACGACCTCCCCGCTATACTCACATCCACGATATAAACACTAAAGGCGGTGTGATCACACGCTTTATTTTTTTTACTGCTCGTCCTATCTGGAATTGATCTTTTCTAATTTCTCTATCCTCGTCATTTCATCAGAGACTGCAGGCCACGTGCACACACATATCTTCAAGTCACCTGGATGACACACAACCGAGAGAAACATAAGAAAGGAGCAGGCCTACTGGCGCATGCAAGGCACGTCTAACACAAAATCACCCACACCCACTCATGTATTTATCTAACTTATTTTTTAAAACTGCACAATGTCTTAGCTTCTATGACAGTACTCGGGAGTTTGTTCCACTGATCCACAACTCTATTTCCAAACCATAGCTTTCCTATATCTTTTCTGAATCTAAAATTTTCCAACTTGAAACCATGCTGCGAGTCTTGTCTTCGTTAGATATTCCTCTTCAAGGGAGGCTCCTTGGCGTGGTGAAGAGGCTCTTTGTCTGAGGAATTAGACCTGTTGGTCTCCTTCCTCAGACTGAACCTAATTACTCCCCAATCTCCCCCCTTCCCTATCCCATCCTCCCCATTATCCCTTTTTCCTTTCCTACTACCCCCCCCCGTCCCTCCCTTAATCCCTTCCTCTTTTTGGCCATTGGGATTCTTCTCACAGGCCTGGTTCCTAGGTAAGGGTACCGGGGTCAATCCCATTCCATTGAGGTTCTTGGTGGTGGTGTAGCTTGCCGTGGAATCTGGATCGCCTGGGGATATCCCGTTCCCTCTCCGGTCTTCTGGGGAGTGGCTTTGGGTGTCTTTGGGGCGACGGGTGTATCTCTGGGGGGCCGCCTTTTGGATTCCGGGAGTGATGGCCAAAGGAGGTATGCTTTGTAGCGGATATCCGGCCGCCCTCTCTTCTGTCCACCGAGGTAGCTTGGCAGATGTGAGGTTGCTATCCTGGATTGCTGGTTACTGGCATGAAGGGTAGGGTATGGCACGGGTTCCATGCCGCATCTGCACTTCTTGCGGTGTTGAGTTCCTCTTGGGCGCGCAGGGTGATTTCCGACCCTTTCATTCCTCCTAGGAACTATTCCTCTCCGTTCTCATTTTTTGTTTTATTCTTTTTTTGTTTTTATTTTATTTTCTTTCTTTTTTTTTCTTAAAAACAAAAAGAAAGAAGTAACCTAACCATGGAAGCCCTAGTCCATGAACCTGCTACCCCCGGGCCCCTTACTGGGACCGCACCCCTTTCTGACCCTGCTTCATTTTTTGACCACTCTTTGGACACTCCTGATGCCCCTGTACCTCTTGGTGGTGCTGTTTCATCACCAGCTTCAGGTACCGGTGTCTCGATTGACTCCTTCGATTTGTCTGACCTCCGCCCTCCTCCGCCCTCCTCTGACCGGCACGTCATGCACTCCCTCTCCACGCTCAGTTTCAGACCGCACAATGGACTAAATTCTTTACTTTACGACCGACTTCTTCTATTGCCTATCTTTCCGACCATAGTATTGGCAAAGTGCTCCTACGCCATGTTGGTAGAGATATTTCCTTTCATACTCTCAAGAGTGGCACGTGCATTATCACTGTCCAGAATGCTACCCAAGCTCATGATCTTTTTCTTCTTTCACATATCGATACTATTTCTATCACTATTGAAAAACATCATTCCCCCAATTCTTGTAGTGGTACTGTCATTCTGCCCCATACCATAGTCCAACAGAATTTCCAGACATGTGGCAAAGACATTCCTGAACAGCTGGAACTCCAGGATCTCCCAATCCTCAAAGTAGACACTTATGTCCTTCCTGCCTGCAGGTGGAGACAATACCCTTGCAATGTGGCTCGGTTAACTTTCGACAGCCGTGAACTCCCATCCTCTGTTTATGTAGCTGGACATAGGTTGCAAGTTCGAAAGGTGATCCGTACACCGCAATAGTGTAGAAATTGCTGGCGATTTGGTCACCAGCAAAATATTGCAGATCTATAGCCGAATGCCCAGTCTGTGGTGCCAGTGACCACACTAATACGTCTTGCAGTCAATCACCCTCTTACCTTAATTGTCATGAGGCTCACCCTTCGTACTCTCGCCATTGCCAGGTCTACATAAATGAGCGTGAAATCCGTTGTCTCAGAGGCGGAAGGTCTCCCTTATGCTATGGCAGTTTCTCATCTCCGCACTCCAAGAGAGACTGCCCGTGTTTCTTATTCCCGTGTTTCCAAACATCTCCCCACTTCTGAAGTCCCATCTTATGTAGACTCCTCTGTGGTAACCCCTCCCATCGCCACTCCTGTATCTAATTATTTTGCTGCCCTGGGCTCAGACGTCCCTACTACAACACCTCAGTCTGTTCTCACATCTTAGCGTCCTTCCTCACAAGCCCGGTATCGACAAGACCTTGTACGACACCTTCTACAATTGCTCCTTTACTTCTCAGAAGTCCAAAAAATCCCCAATGCTCAAATCTTCTTTGCCCCCCCTCCTTCCATTCTTCCATCTCTGCATTTTACCTTTCCAGTCTCTGTGCCTAGTTCTTCCCCTCTCACTGGCTCTATTACAAGTGTGGAGGTTCACCCTCCTCCTCATACTGTGCCTTCCGCCCCTGTCCCCTCCCAAGTTTCCCTCTTTTGCCACCTCCCAGGTTTCTGCCTCCTCTGTCCCCTCCCACTTCTTCTCCAGTCCCCTACACTCTTTCGTTCCCCTACTTTGGTACAGTCCATTACTGTCCCAATCTTTACTCACCCTCCTCCTTCTACCTCCAGTAATGTCTCCCATATGTCTTTGAATTCAGAAACACTTGAAGCCATTTCAGAATATATTGCAGAGACTAAACCTTCAATGGACAATGATCCACCTCCTGTTCCTTCTCCTCCCTCCCCTCCATCTCCACAACTTTCTTCGCAACACTCCGTTCCTTCGCTGCTGAAACATCTTCCAATGCCACTACACATAGTTTTCTAATCCCCTCTAGCCCGTAGGTGCCCTTACCTGCGAATCCCTAGTATTTTCTTCGTTGCAAATCATGGCTTATTTACAGTGGAATATCCGCGGCCTCGGGGGTAATCGAGGTGAGCTTCAGATGCTGCTTTCCCGGTTTTCCCCTGTTGGTATTTGCTTACAAGAACCAAAATTCCACTCGGCTGTTTACCAACCCATCTCGGGCTATAATTTATTGCATTCTGCGGATCCTTTTTCTAATGGAACCTATAATGAAAGTGCCCTTATTCTACACAATGATATTCTGTACCGTCCACTGTTTGTTCATACCTCACTGCATAACACTGCAGCCCGACCACTTGAATAAGGGGGTTGACAAAGTTCTTTTTCTCCTCCTCGGGGTTATCTACCCAGATTTTGCCTTTCTTTTTCACCCTTTCCCACCACCACTTCTTTTACTTGGCGATTTTAATGCCCCCCTTTCCCTTTGGGGGGGGATCTCAGTACTCACTGGTTTTCGTTGGAGGTTTTACCCCTCTCGCCCCCTCCATGTTTAAATATGGGTACTCCACCCATTTTGATCCCCGACCCAAATCTTCTTTCATCGACATCGATCTGCTCTTCCCCCCCTGCAAGACTTCGCCTGGTCTGTTCTACCGGGCTTATATACGCGATCTTTTCCAATCATTCTTCTTCTCCTTATATTCACCACCCTTTTCCCTAGCCCTCGCTGGAATTTGATCGGGGAAATTAGGACCTTTACTCGCAACTCCTCTTTTGTGAGGTTCCTTTTTCATCCTCCATTTATGAGCTCCTACATACTTTCGACGTCAGTTTTAACTGCACTTTTCATTTTTACCCCAAACCTCAGGAGGCATTCTCAGAAGTGCGTGCCTTGGTAGTCTCCTGCTACTATGGGAGGAAATTGTTAAGGCCACAAGGCACGATAATGTAGTAATTCTAGGAGACTAACTTTAGTCATGTTGATTGGAATTTCTTGACTGGGAATTTAGAATCATACGACTTCTTAGAAGTAGTTCAGGATTGTTTTTTGAAGCAGTTTGTGACAGAACCTACAAGGGGAAATAACCTGCTTGACTTATTTTATGGCAAACAATGAATCCCTTTTTAATAATTTAGAAATTTCAGAGGAACTGGTGCTAGCGACCAAAAATTTAAATTTACATTTAGCATTCAATGGAAGTACGATAGTAGCGAAACTCAGAAACAGTCCCAGATTTACGTTTAGCAGATTACGATGGGCTTAGAGAACACTTACCATCTGTTGACTGGGGTAACGAAGAGAGCTATCAATATGACAGTTTTCTGAACACTATACATGCTGCTCAAAGAGCGTTTATCCCATATAAAGAAATTAGATCAAATAGAAATGACCCAAAATGGATGAATAATAGGCTCAAATATCTACTAGGGCATAAGAAAGGAATTTATAGGCGAATCAAAAGAGGTGAGGGGCATCTTATGAATCAGTATATTGACATTAAGAGGCACATTAAAAAGGGGATAAGAAAAGCTAAAAGGGACTATGAAGCAAAAATCCGGTAGTTACAGTATTTCAAAATTACTAAGCAAGAGGATATTACCCATCCTGGGAACTGGTGTTACTTGATGCCAGCAGGTCCCTCTCTTGCCTCACCTCCTTAGTTCCATTACTACTACCACTACTACTACTACTACTACTACTACTACTACTACTACTACTACTACTACTACTACTACTACTACTACTACCACCTCTACCCACGCGTCACCTCACCTGACTCCTGCCACTATATATATAAATGTTTTCTTAGTTTTCTCTGTATTAGGACTGAAGAAGCCACTCGTGGCGAAACGTTTCCTTTAATAAATGTCCTGAACTGTACATAAGTGTCTTTTTCCACATAGCCGTCCTGCTCCACCTCTGTTAGTGTGACTTTGTCAATGGTCCAAGTCGGACCGAAACGTCGTCGTAAGCGTCTCTCTTTTATGTGCGGGTTATTTGTGTATTGTTCCAGTCACGGTATTGTGCCTTTTTGTTATTAATGACTAAATTAATACATAGCATTAGAAATCTTCCTTATGAAGAAAGATTGAAGACTCTTAAGTTACATTCACTTGTTAGACGAAGAATGAGGGGAGACCTG
Source organism: Cherax quadricarinatus (assembly GCF_026875155.1). NCBI lineage: Eukaryota > Metazoa > Arthropoda > Malacostraca > Decapoda > Parastacidae > Cherax > Cherax quadricarinatus. Next base: position 42,838,208 of record NC_069423.1, on the reverse strand, counting down.
ATCGAAGTGTATAAGTGGAAGATAGGTATTAATAAAGGGGATATTAATAAGGTCTTGAGGATGTCTTTCCAAGAGAGAACCCGCAGTAATGGATTTAAATTAGATAAGTTTAGATTTAGAAAGGACATAGGAAAGTATTGGTTTGGAAATAGGGTAATGAGAGTGGAAAAAGTCTACCTAGTTGGTTATTGAGGCTGGGACTTTGGGTAGTTTCAAATCTAGGTTGGATAAGTACATGAGTGGGAGGGGTGGATTTTTTGGACTTTCAAAATCGAGCTTTTTTCTTTGGGGTTCATTGAAAAATTTGGTTGGGCAAATGTTTTTTAGTGGGGTGAATTGTAAAGGACCTGCCTGTAT
>NC_069423.1:42745672-42833172 GCF_026875155.1 Cherax quadricarinatus | reverse complement strand
GGGAGGGGGTCCCCAGGGGGGAAATTTGGGGAAAACAGCAAAAAGGAAATCTCCGGGTGTGGTGTTTTTCACTCCCAGGAGACGGCTTTTTTTTCTTTCCTGAATTTTTGGGAGGCATTGGTTGGCGTTTTTTTTCCATGATCGGTTTGCCCCAGTGGGACTGTTTGTGCTGTTTGGGAGGGGGGCGGTCTATGGGGGGTCTGTAAGGGTGCCCCACCAAATTTTGTTTGCTTCAGTAAACCTGGGGTTTTGAGCTCCTCCCAAGTCCCCTAAAGCGTTGGGGGCACTTTTCTTCTTGACAAATGCACGGGAAAAGAAAAAATCCGAAGACAAAAAAAAGCAGGAAAAAGCAACTGCGTTCCCTTTACGCCCCCTTTTACCCCCCGGTCGCACTGGGGGGGGTTTTGCCTGATCCATTGCTCACCCTCTAGTAAAGGGTTCAGTGCCTTTTTAAAAAAGGTTGATTCAGGTTTTGCGTAATTTCTTTGGGAGTGTTGGGTTGTCAAAAGAGGGTGCACCCCTCAAAAAAGTAAGTGAGTTTTGGGAAATTATTTAAGAAAACCTTGTGAGGAAAAATACAGAGCTTTCATGGGCATCAAGATCGTTTTATTTCCCCCCATTCTAAATAAGGTCATTAAAATTTCCCCCGGGACCCCCAGTATCGATGGCTGGTGCCCCAGGGGGTTCCCCCCAAGGGGTACTGTTGGAGGGATTTGTATTTTGGGGATTTCCGGGGGATTCTTCGCACAGCATTGATTATTTCCGGTTTTTGTGTGATGATTTCACATTTTAAAGGGATTGAGGATGAGTCCCACCCCTTCCCCTGTGTTTTAAACCATTTGTAGGCCCCCCAACAAAGGGGACTTTCAGTCCCTTTGCCGGGAGTCCCGTCTTCCGGGGTACCATACATTGGTTTAAACTGCGTAGGTGGAAGTTAGTTCTCTTACGGGGGCCAAAAAGCAGAAGGGGAAGTGGGGGCAAGGGGGTCCCCCTTTGTAAAAACACCCCGGGAGGGTTTTGAATTTCATGTTCTCCAAACAAAAAAAAAATTTTGAGGGTTTGCTGTGGGGCCGGCGAAATAAAGGGGAAAAAGAAAACGGGGGAAAACGAACCCAAAACCGCGGGCCAAAAACAGATCTCTCCTCACCTTTTTAAAAGGGCTTTTCTAAAAAAATTTTGGGCCCTAGGGCCCTTGTCTTCTGGTAGGCCCCTGTTTGTGGGCCCCTTTTCCCCGCTGAGTGCAGCTTCACGGGCCTTGGAGGCCCCCCAAAAACCCCCAGTTGGTGTGGCGGGATTTAAAGGGGCAGCTTCTGGGCAAAAGGGTTCTCATGCTGCTTTGGCAACGAGCGGCGAAGAGTTTTTTCCCAAACTGCAATGGGGTCTGTTTCCCCCCACCCCTCTTTTCCCAAAAGCAAAATGTGAGGCCCCCAAAAAAAAAAGGGTTTTAAATTTTCCTTCTGGGATTCGCCCCCCCCCCAGGCAATTTTTGGGACAAAAGTTTTTTAAACTCGGGGGAAAAGAATTGATGCAGATTCCCCGAGAAACGGGAAATTTCCATCTTTTTTGGGGTTTGCTGAGGTAAAAATTTCAGTGTAACCTCCGCAGACCCTGTTTAAAAAATAAACAGGGGATCGCCTTATGGGACTTCCGATTTCCCCCAAAATTAATTGTTCGTGATAGGGTTTTTCCCTCAGGGTTGTCGTTGATGTCTGGGGGTTTTTCCCTGGTTGGGGTTGCTTTTTCCCCTTAGTGTTTGGGCCGTGGTCTACCCTTGGGGGCCCTTACAGTGTCGTACTTGTAATTATTCTTATTGCTCCCACGGTTCCCTTTCCCTAAAATTTTTTTTGCAAACCCGGGGGCCCCAAATTTTCTCGTTCTCAGTGGACTTTTTTTGGGGGTCTGCCTCTTTGTTTCCCTGCGATGAGGGGGGAGGGGGGGACACATTTTATCGTTCTTGGGAAAAGTTGGGCATCCCTTGTTTAAACGACTTGGAAAAAAGGGAAAGGTTTCCCTCGTTTTTTCGGGAAAACTGAAAGGGACGGGTCATTGCCGAACAAGGGGAAGGTTGCCCCCCATGCTTGGTGGTGCCTCGGGCTTCAAAGTTGGGGGGAACCCCCTTTCCCCCCGTTTAAAAGAAGGTCTGGGGAATTTCCCTGCTGCATTGGGCAAAGCTGTTTTTGGGGATGTGGGATATTTTTATTTGCTAGCAGGGGTTTTTAAATGCCAACAAAAGGTTATCGAAAGGGTGACGGGGTTTTTGCCTTTGGAAAATTGTCATTTTCCTGTGGAGGTGGGGGGCTGCTCTCTGCGGGGGGGCATATGTTGACCCCGGGCCACACCTATTGTGTGCACGTTTAGGGCCCCGCCCCTGTTGCGTGTCGAAACTTCCAACACCGACAGGGGCCCTTTCTTTTTTTTCATTGTTGGGTGCATTGTTTCCCTGGTTTTTGTGGCTGGCTGGCTTCATCGTTTTGCCAAAACCTCACACTGTGTGAAAAGGGCCCAAAAGCTAAAGGGGGGGAAAAGGGGCCCCATGGCCTTCCGCATGTGGTTCAGGGTTTGGTGGGGGGGGGGGAGGAAAAGGGGTGCCTTTCCTTGTGGTGGGCCGGGGGAAAGATGTGTGTTTGGGCGGAGTGGGCACTCACTCCCTCCCGGCCCAAGTCACTTTACCCCACGGGGGCTCAGTGCCCCATGTTACTATACCCCACTAGGCTCGTGCACTGCCCCATATAAACCGACACACCCGCTAACATTTCACATCCCTATGCCCCTTTCCATGCCAAACTTTCATGCATTTAAAAAAACCCCCATTTAAAATTTAAAATTACACTTTTTTAACACCGGTGAACAAAAACACCATGTTGTAACACGAGCACCGGGGATGCGCGCCGTTTGGGGAAAGGGGGGGGGGACAGTTTTCCCCCTCAACCTCCGCCTCCTCCCCCTCCATTAGGCCCCCCCTCCCGACCTCTCCTACCCTAGGTGACCTTTTTTGTTCCCTCACGAAATTACATACACGAAATTTTTTTCTTGATTCTGAGGGAAATTTAGACGAAATGCGGAGTCTTCGGGCCCCTTTTAAACACGACCAGCGGGATTTTTCCACACCGGTTGTTGATGATAATCCTGGTAGGTGTTCTTGTTTGGACGATATTGTGCCAAAATCCCCCGAGCGAGATCCCCCACAGCCTTCTCTGGGAGGGCCCACCTCGGGAAAAACTGCCCTGGGGCCCCTATCCCAAAAGAAAAAAAATAAACTTGCTTCATAAAAAATCTGGGTTTTCTCCCTGAAGCTTTTTAAAAATATTGCCTTCCTCCCCCTACATATTCTAATTCAATTTTAACTTTTTTAAAGACGAAATACACTGAAAAATTTTTAAAATAAGAAGTATTTAAAAAACTAATTTTTTATTTTTTTATATATATATTTTATATTTTTATAATATATATATATATTATATATTTATATTTATATATTATATATATTTATTTTTACATTAGCCAAATTGTCTAAAAGAAGCCCCCAAAAAAACCATTACACAGGGGGTTTTTGAAAAGTGTATTTTTTAAAGGGGAAGTCTTTGTTTTTTACTGTGTATCTTTTGAGGATTTAAATTGGGGGTCCCGGGGGGTTTTCACGTGGGTTGGCGGGAAAAATTAACATATCGAACATAAAAGTGAATAATAGTAGCAGTTGTCAATTGACGAAACATGTTTCCCTAGGTCTGCCCCCCTTTCAAGTTATTTGGTTTGGGCACCATAAAATAGAGTCAAACAGTCCCGGTTTTAAGTTTAAGTGGGAAATTTTTTTAAAAGTTGGGTTCAGAAAGTTGAGGGTTGGACTTTTAGAAAGGGGTTCGTTTACGGGCCCCTTGTCATTTTATGCTTTGGTGGGGACAACCCAAATGAGTCGTTTTGGGGGCCCGAAAAAAATTTAAAATTTTTTCTGATGATTTAACTCAGGGTAAATCAAAAACAACCCTACAGGTTTGACAATTAATCTATATAAAAAAAAAAGAAAAGTTAGATTGTGTGCGTTTAAGTTATATAATTTGGGGAAACTAATTTAAAGAAAAATTTTAAAATGGTATTCGGGGGTTATAAAACGTGCAGCAGGACGGGTTTTCCGTGAAAGCGGGGGATGTTCCCAAAAAGGGGTTTAAATTGGGTTTTAAAATATCGAATACCCTTAAAGGGTTTTTAAGGGCGCATATAACCTGTTTTAAACCCCGGTTTAAAGGAGATTTTTAAATTTTGAAATTTATTTTATGTGAGATATTTATTGTTCCCGGAATGTTCAATGTTGGGTTTTCATTGTTACAGAATTTACCCAAAAACGAAGTTATTGTTAAAATTAAAAAAAGAAACGGGTTTTTAAAAAATTTTTTGGGAAAATTTTTTTTAAATCAGGTTTATAGAATCGGCGGTTCCCCCTGTTGGGTTTGATTTTTATACAATGAATGAAAAATGTATTTTTCTGATCGAAACCCCAAAAATTTTTTTAGTAATTATCAAAGGGAAAAAAGGGGTTTGATATTTGTGGGTTTGGGTGGATTTTAATTTTTCCACTTTTATTAAATAAATTTGGGTTTCACTTCAAATTTAAGAAAGTCTCTTCTGCTTGACCCTTTTCACATTAAAAATTAGATTTTTTTTGGTCAGCCCTGGGGTCCTTTAAATTTTTCCCTTTTCAATAACCCTGGGGGGAAAATTTTTAAAAGCCTTTGGGTTTTTTATTTTAATAAAAATTTTTTCATTTTGACTGACTACAAAACCTCACTGCTATTTACTTAATTTTAACAACTGCGGGGAAAATGAGTAGTTTGCCATATTGGGTCTTTTTGTTTTTTTTAAAAAAAAATTAAAACCTTTTCCGGAGTGGCTTTAAATTTTTTGGAAAATTTTTTTAGTGGAAAAAAACGAATTATTTTAAAAAGGATTTAGGTCCAATTTGCCTTTGCATTGGGAAAATTTGGGGGTATTAAGTTCAGGTTGGGGGGAAAAAATTTACCCCTCCTAATTTTGCATTTAACTTTTTTTAATTTCCCGATAAACAACTAGGCTAAAACTATACCAAATTTTTCCGCTAGTCCGTCCCGGGCTTTGAGAAGGGGGTGGGGGGGGTTTTTTGCAATGCTTTGGGGCGCTTTTCCCGGAATTTAAACAGCATCCGGAAGTTCTTTATTAATCCAATAATTTTATTTAAATTTCCTCATGCTCTGGATTGAACACCCCCAAAAATCCCCAAGTCCCAAAAAATTTTATCAATAATTTTTTCAAAGTTATCGGGAGTATTATGACTTTTGATCCACAAAGTAAATACAAGTATATATATTTATATAAGTTTTTTTTTTTTTAATTTAAAACTTCATTTTAAAAAGGTTAAAATGCATATGTTTTAAAAAAATAAAAACCGAGGGGAAAAAGCCAATGGTGACCCAAAACCCGCTCTCCCCAAACCCCCTCCCACAAAAGTTGAATTTTTAAACCTTTTCCCAAATTTTAGTTAAAACCCCCGTCCCGCACGCTGGAAAAAGCACAGCCCGGGCACCCCCATGCGGAGACCCAGCGATTTTATAAAATATATTACTCAAAATATATTTATTTCATAAGTATTTTTTTACACAACCCAAAAAAGCCCCTTTTCCCCGTTTCCCCCCTTCCCCCCGCTTTTATCCCCAGCAAGGAAATTCACCCCTTTCCCCCTTTTTAACCCTTCCTTTAAAGAGATAAAATTCTAAAATCGAACTCCTCCCAAAAAATCATAAACAAAAAGTAAGCTTCATGAATCTAAAACAGACTTTATTTAAAAAACGGGGAAAAAAAAAACCAAAACCCTTTTTTCATTTTAAAAAAATCGAATATTTTAAAAAATACAAAGTTAAACCTTTTATTAAAAACAATTTTTTCAAAAACATGATGCAAAATTAAACAAAAATTTATACATGTAAAATTTTTTGCACCTTATTCCACCTTACAAATTAAAAAAGCAAGGGTTAAAAAAACCCTTTCGACAAAAACTTTAAAAAAAAGTACCCTCCATACCTCCCAACACGTGATCAAAAAAATCTAATAAAATAACTCCCGTTACATTACCTAACTTTTTGACATAGACACGTTACATCATCCCCCCAAATTTTTGCCCCCTTTTCCCCCCCTTCCCCCCCGCGTATAGGGCCTCAATGGGAAAAAACACAAACCAATACACACGTCCCAATACACGCTACACACAAAAAAACCGTACCCTTTAACATAACCTCTAACAATTGCCCCAACCCTTTTGGGCGAAACCCTTCCATGGTTTTAAATGGAATATAAAAGGAAACTTATTTTTTATACTTTTCCCCTGCAGCAGCGGGTTCCCCCACTTCCCAAACCCATTCTGTTCTCTTAAAGGGAAAAAAACCCCAAACTTTTACCTCATCCAAATTGGGAAAAAAACCACAGCCCCCCCAAATTCGACGAACTGGGTCATTCACCAGACCCAAGTAAATTTTTGTATACGGTTGAGGATATTATGTTATAAAAAGGGGAACTTTTCTGGGTGAAAAACCCTCCCTTTTATTTTTTTCAGAAGGGAAGGGATGAATCAACCAATCTTTGGGGGGACTGGAACATAAGTTTAAAAATTAAACATTTTGCCTATTAGACACTGCCTTTCCTATCCCCAAACCCCACGGTGAAACCCTACATTGCCAGGAAGTTTCAACCCCGCTCACCCCGAAGGGCCCAAAATACATTTTTCTATTTAACTTTCCAAACGTTAGACCAGCACTTGAACAAGTTCACACTAATAAATCAAGGACTCTCCCTTTAAAACACCGCAGGGACAGGGGGGGCTCTACAAAAGGGTTTTTTTCCCACACACAAGCGCACCTCAGACTTGGTGCACACACGATTTTTACTCCACACACGGAAAAAAACACACAACCTTTCCCCCCCTCCCCCCCTTTGTTTAACAAGCCGGTTTTTCCCCCCCCGAAAAATAAACGCTTTCACCATATCTAAAACCCCCACAAATCCCCCCATTTTTGCCTCCCGGCCAAACAAATCCCCAAAAAGTGGGTGGATTTTGGGAGCCCTCTGGAAAGCCCGGCCCAAAACCCCCGCCCCCTTTCACCTCCCCCTTTTTCCCACTCAAGTGACGGGAAAAGGTTTGCCCCTTTTAAAAAACCCCTTTCCCCACCTCCCCCAAATTTCTCTTCCCCCGAAAAACCCCCGATACATACACGGGAAAATTTATATTAATATGTACTTCCCCGGTTTTCGTCCCCCCACCCCCCCCATCAAGGCTAAGCTCACGCAGCACCGACACCCCCTACCTCCAATCCTCCCCCAAAAAACTTTTTCCATTCTTCCCCCTTTCCCCCTCAAAAATTTACAAAAAAAACAACCTCCTCCAGTCCCCCTGCAACCCACCCAAAACCCCCCCCTTTCCCCCCGTCTATCTCTTTAGAACCCATCCCCCCCAGCCCGAATCCCCTGGCTAAAAAAAACCCAAAATCACCCCCCCCCCCCCTGGGCTGTAGCCTTTGTTTACTGAAACACCATATTTTCTCCCATTTCTTTCATGCATCAGGATCAGCCCCCCTACTGGGGGGGACTACCATAGTAAACCCAAAACTCGTATAAATCCCCCCCCTTTTTTTTGCTTGCCTCGCATGCCCACCCCTAGTGGTTTCCCCAACACACTCCAATCCCCCCATTTCCCCCCTGCAACATCCCTCTCAATTTGGCTGTAACCTCTGGGATGTGACCCCACTCTGCTCCTCAGTCCCAAACAAATCCCCCCTGATACACATTTCACCCACAGACGCAGGTCCCCAAATAACCCAAACTCCCCCCCCCTCACTGGCAGTCTCCCCCTCCCTCTTATCCCTTCATAGCCCGAGCCCCTTTAAGGGAAAAAAATACAAAAACTAAGAATTGCATAATAAGGTACCCCAAAAATCGGGGAAAACTTTCTACCTGTACCGTACCCTTTCTGTTTTAAAACAAACACATTAATAAAATATCGTTTCCCTTTTTAAAAACGTCAAATGATAAGGCTTCAGCACCCCCCAAAAGACTTTCCAAATGTTCCACCCCTTCTCAATGAATTTGGGCCCCCCTCGCTCCCCCCTTTTGGGTTTCCCCCCTTTCAAAATTCCTCATATTTAAAAAACTGACATTTTTGCCCCTCATACCCCCCATTGTTTATTCGCTCTGTCGTTCCCCACCCCCGTCCATGATCCCTTGTTTTTTCAGCATTTTTTATCATGCCTGTCGCCCCCCCCGGGAAACATGCGAACCACCTCCCCCCGCTCAATCAGCCAAGATCCCTCAGTACCCGAAGCGTTTTTGTAACCCTACCCCACCCCTTTTATGCCGGGCAAACCTTTCCCTTTTCGATCCCCCCCCCCCCACCCTGTCCTCTACCCAACTATTAAAAAAAAGACCCCGTGCATACACAAATAGCGTTTGCAATAGCAGGGGACCCCGCCTCAAACCCCGATTCATTTTTTCCCCCCCCTCGCCCACTTTTCCCTTAAGATGGGGAATTCTTGTTGCCCTTTTTTTCCTTCAAACCCCCCCCCAAAAATTCCCTTCCCCAAAACCCTTGGTTTTGGGAAATACCCCCTTAAACCCCCCCTTTTCCCCAAATCGTAAAGCCCCTCCCCTCTTTGGGGAAAACCAAAGCCCCCTTTCTTTATCCCCCTTTCAAAAAATTTACCAAACCCTTAAGTATTCCCCCCTTTTCCCCATACCTGACCCTTGGGCAACCAGAAACCCTCTGTTAAATACCCTTTCCCCAACCCCACTTTTAACCTCGTTTTCCTAAAATTTTGTTTTAAACAATTTATAGTTCCCCGCCCCGAGAATTTTTGCCCTTATTGCAGGGTCTTTTGGCCTTTTCCCATTTAAGGGATAAAATTTAAAATAACCAGTAATTTTCCCCTCCCCAAAATTCCCCCCTCTTCATTTTTGGGAACAAACCTCGTGGAAAACCCCTCAAAAAGATCCAATTTTGTTTTGAAATATTACATGGTAAACCTCAATACCGGGCTTTGGCCTGCTCTGTCTTAAAAGCCCCCCCTATCTCCCCCTCTTCAATGGCCCTCCCAACGGGTTTTCCCAAAATTTTTCCCAACGTTACTGGCAAAAAACGCCACACCCCATTTTTAACCCCGTCAATCATCCTCCAATCTGCCTGCCCCATCATCGCAAAACACACTCGCGGCTTCCGTCTTTTCAACACCTCTCCTCCCGAAACCCCTCCCCCCGAGGAAATTTACCAACCCCAATATCGGGGCCCGCCTTCCTCCTCTCTGCTGTCCTTAGGCACACACAAAAAAGGCTTGTCCTCCCCAAGCATTCCTCTACCCTCCCTTACCAAACGCCCCGAAAACACGTAACCTCCCCCTCGCCTTTTCCATTTCCTCTGTCTGGAAAGACCCACCACCCCCCCCTCGTCTAGCAATCCCCCCAACCACTTAAAAAATTGGTTAGCCAGACCATAATTTTAAAATTTGTTTTCCCTCCCCACATAAAACCCTCGAACCCACACCTTGCCCACTGCCCACCAACATGCCACATCTTCCCCCCCCTCTGCCCCCATGTAATTCCTTCCACAACAAGGCAACCCCCCCCCCCCCCCCCCCCCCCCCTCCTCAACTATTCGTGTTTTTAAACTTCTAGTAGCCCCTAAACCTCTTCGCCAATGAACCCAAACGCCCCCCCCACCACCCCGTTTTAAAAACCAATAAATCGCCTCAAGGTGGAAAAACCACCGATCCCCCATGCACTTTATATCCTATCCCCTTGCTGATAATCCACCCTAATAAGTATATTCCTTTTCCCCCACCCACCCCATAACGACCCTCACCCCTAACCTACAAAGGACACTAAACCTTTTGAGAAATCCCCTCCCCGGGGATCCGTCATTCCTCCTTTTTACGTTTCAACCCCCCACAGTCAACACTCCCAAAAGGGTAGCAATCTCGGGTACGAAGCTTCTCCCTTCAAATGCCGATTTTATATTGCATCGCTGTCGCAGGTTTTATCACAGCAAAGACAGTGCTATTCACCCACCCCCGTCCACCTACATGATCCTCCCCTACCTTTCCCCTTGTACCTTTGCAAAAAAACTGATTTGCCTCCCAGTTAAGACCCCAACACCCCAACCTTTCCATCCTTTTTTGTAAAGTCCCACATCCACCCTTAAAAGAACGCATGCCTCTCAACCATTCACTTTTCCCATTAGCACCTAAACTTAGCAATGATTGTTACACCCGGCCTGCTTTTAAATTTCACCCACGCCGCCCCACCCCATTTTTTAACTGTCCCACGCCTGGGGACACCTCATTGGCTTTCTCATCCCCCCCACAATCCCTAACTAATTTTTTGGTACTTATTTTCCTCCTCTGCACATCCATCAACCCGTCTTGCTCCAGGGCTTTGTGCCGGGATGGGACATCGTCCGAGTTGGCTTCACGCTGCCCACTTCCCCGAAATGACCCCCTCCTACGGTCTGACCCCCCTCACAGTGCCCTCCACCCCTCCACCTGTTTCATCCCCTCACTATAGGGGAAAATTTAACCCTTCCTGCCTTTTTACACCTTTTACTCCCCTTCCACAGTCTGTACCTGCCCAGCTATTGGTCGTTTGGAAGGGCATCCCCCCAAATTTGGGGAACATTTCTTCAAAATGATTCGAGCACTGCATCTTTTCCCCATCATTCGTCGCTGCCTTCTCTTCCGCTTGAACCATTTCCAGATCAAACTCGCCAAACTGCTCAGCAATAACCACGTCTCCACAACACTCTGCTCCTCTCTTCCACTTCCTCACTCCACAAACCGACCATGCATAACGTCCACCTGACGGTTTTGATCACAACTCCACAGGACCCCAAAAAGCAGGCCGTGCGCCTCTGACAGCCCCAATTATCTCCTCTTCCCACATTCAGTCACATGTGTTCATAACCATCACACAACCTACAAGCTTCTACATTGTCCAAATTTAAGAGGAACTGTGTTCTGATAGTCCTCTAAGAACACATTACGACGGTGTTGAATGCTGGCAGCAGGATCTTCAGGTTAAACATCCTTCCGGTAAACCCACTGATTATCAAAAAACGCGATTTCTAGTTTTAATAATCATAGAGATCTTCCCCATGGAATCTAGAAAGGACTACCCTTCTAGCATCCAGGCCTGTTACCCCACCGGTTTTGTAACAAGTAGTACAGTATCCTGGTCCCGAATTATCCATGTAGAATTCAGAAAGATTTAAAGAGGTTTTTCAGACTTACAACTGGAAGGCTAACTAACTAAAGAAATTAACATTTTAATAAGTTTATTAATAAAGTTGTCCTAGGTGTATATTATCAAAAAGTAAAATATTAGTAATCAGATTGAATATAATATAGGATACAAGTTCCTACACTTCTCCTCATCGTGTACCGTAGTATTGTGCGAAGCAACATATCACATCTTAATGGTTTTTAGTACCACATCTGGTACACTGTTTAACATTTAATAACATAATGAAAAAACAAATATATACAAGTAAGTTTGTGTGTAGTGTGTAAATGCTCTAAGTAGTTCGCATGTCTCAAGACTCTACTAGACGAACTAAAAGCCCCTCACATAAATTAACTTCTTTCCTTGGACCAACCTGGCAATCAGAACTAGCTTGCTTCAACATAAAAATGACTGTTAAGGCCGAAACAGCAATATCACACAAGCAACTGTAATACAGAATCAGGAACAAGGAGATAATATAACGACACTAAGTAGGGACCATCTGCAGATCCTCCACAAAAGTCACAAAACCCCATACTAACTGGAATCTAAGTGCAGCATAAGAAATCCCCGATTGTGACAGTAAACACCATACCCAGAAAAAATTAGGTCAGAAGCTACAGCTCAGGACCTGAGTTGCTCCGCGTGTCTATGCGACACACAACCTCAGTACAACATCGAAAAATCACTAAGTCTAGACGATGTTCTGTGAAGAGAGTTCCACAGAACCAACAAGAAAGCGACAGAAGACGATCCCTCCAAGGCCCACAAGGAAGAGGAGTGTGGACTCGTCTTTTAGGAGAACGTCCAACCGACAAGAGTCAGAAGCCCGTACAGACTACTCCAGGCGAGTGGTGATCACCCTCCCATCATCACGTGATTGTTCCGTGGACTGCTGCTGCCAAGCAACACAGAGAAGCCGGCAGAGTAACGAGCACAACGATTGTTATAACAATGTTGTAATCACTTAACACTCGAACTAGATCACCTGAAATATAAAAATGGTACATCCTACCTAATAAATATAACTATGTCAAATAATAATATAAAGCAATATATTTACGAATTAGCTATTATCGCAAATATAAGCAATTAAAAATATAAGAACAGGTAATTTACATTATATACATTGCGAACCCATTCAGGGTCGCAAATACCCACGTAAACTCCGCCCATCTACTTGCCTTGTTTGGTTACGTGTATGGTGACAAAATTGCCAAATACCCCGTGGATGTCAATTCAATCGCCCCTGGAAAAGGGCACATTATATGGATGCAAGACGTTCAATCACCCACGACTAGATCTCGTCATTAACATCAATGCTGACGTCCTAGAACGGTCCGAGTAGATCCCATACACCTGTGATGACAGCAGTTCCCGCCCCCCACAAACATCTTGTAATTACCGTTTCCAGGCGACACCGTAAACGTCCTGATCCCACTCATGGTTATCCAGTAATCAACGGCACAACACCTGGGCTTATCTTGAGCAATAGCTCCCTGTCAGTAATCATGCCGACCGTTTTACCCTGCGCCACACACTAAACCACCATCGTGTCTAAGCCTAGCTAATACTAGTTCACCTGACCATTTCTCTCTCGGGACTGAATGGTTGTGCTGCCAGTAAGCCCTTCTTTATCTTGTTGTGCAACTTCCTATTTTCTCCAAGATGGTGGCCAGATTGCCGCAGGAGAAGTAATCACTAGTGTGTGTTGATTTAGTCAAAGGAGCAATTTACCAGACAAATGCCTTCTGTTTTACTGCCTGACGATTGGGGGCGTCAGGTATATTCTGCATTTGCCAACGATGATTAATATGGGATTGCTCTTAATGGATCTACAAGAATTTTGTCCATTTTCGCACTGTGGAAGCTTACCGAAAGGATGGTGACTCAATATCAGGAGAGTGTGTCACCGTATCATCTGGCTGGAGGTACGCCTGTGGATCCTCCAAATACTACAACACCTGGTGAGAATTCGAAATTGTTTCCTTGAAGCGATACGTAGGGTATTCGTGAGACATTTCGAAGCTATGGAGAGGTGCATGCTGTGACTTTGGGACGAGGGACGGATGGCAATAAATGCGGGGCTCTGCAGATCTTACAACTATCAAGATGACATTGAAAGAAACCTATTCCCTCGTATGTAGCCCTGGAGAATGTTTAGGACAAAGCGGTGTTTGAGTGACCTACTGCAGGACAAACGTAAAACGTGTCGACTGTGTGGTGCTTTTGACCACATGCCGGCCGGTTGTGGTAAGGCAGCAGCTCCACGGTCATCGGAAATGGGCCAGTAGTAACGGAGTCTTTGGTGGCATCAGGAGGCCTCGTTGGAGACGAGTCATTATACCACTCAGCGTTTATCTGGCAAGAAGACGTGGGCGGGAGTGACTAATAAAGGGCATTCTTAGTGCAAAGGTGGGGAGGGGTCCAGGGGGCAAGAGTGAATGGGAGAAACAGGCGCAACAAAAAGCGTAATATGAACAGGACACAGAGACAGAGGAAAGCCACACCCTTTTTTGCATCTTTAAGTGTCGAACTAATAAATGTGAATGGCCTTGAGAGCTGAAGTTAAACGTGTATGGTTGGAGGATTTTTTTGAGCGGTTTGACATTGACGTGTGCTTTATTCAGGAACACAATTTTAAGTGTGGCAGAGAGATGAGGCTGAAAGGTTTTTGGATGTATCTATGTAGCTCAGGGAAAATACGGATGGGTGGCAGTGGCAAGTGAAGGGGATCCATCCCATTTAAAGGTGCTCACGTGGGAAGAAGGGGGGAGGGGATGGTGGTGCGGGTGGATGGTTCGGGGGGAGTTAGGGTGTGTTGTTTCTTTCTGAGGTATAGATGCCTGCTGATAGTAACATACGGGTAAAGTGAATTTTCATACGGGAGATTCTGCTTTACCCACTTGCGGGTTTTAACCCCATGGTTTCATAGTAGGGTGGGTTACCTTGGAGGTTATTCCGGGGATCAACGCCCCCCGCGGCCCGGTCCATGACCCGGCCTCCCGATGGGTCAGGTCCTGATCAACTAGGCTGTTACTGCAGGCCGCAACGCAAAGCGCAACGTACGAGCCACAGCCCGGCTGATACCGAAACTGACTTTAGGTATCTGTCCAGCTCTCTCTTGAAAAGGCAGAGCCAGGGGCTTATTGGCAATTCCCATAATGCTTGAAGGGAGGCTGTTGAGCAGTTTGGGCCCCGGACACTTATGACGTTTTCCCTTAATGTATCCAATGGCGCCCCAACATTTTATTGGGGGCATTTGGCATCGCCTGCCCAGTCTTTTACTTTCGTAGGAGTGATTTCTGTGTGCAGATTTGGGAAACATTCCATCCCAAATATTTCCAAGTGTAGATTATGATATATCTCTCCCTCCTGCGTTCCCAACGAGTAAAAAAGTCAATGCGTTCCAAGCGTTCCCATAGTTAAGGTTGCTTGACAAACTTATACGTGCAAGAAAGGATCTTCTGTAAACTCTCTAGAATCTGCGATATTCACCTGCTTTGAATGGAGATGTTTATGTACAGCGTAATTCCAGCCTAGAGAGATCAAAGTGATTTGAAAAGGATCAACATTGGCTTGGCAACTCCGTTTTGAAAGTTTCTTATTCCATCCTATCATTTACTTTATGCACGTGCGATCATGGCATCTGTTGAGATCCTAGAAAGTGAGATCCTCATACATTTTTACTCCCCGGTTCCCCTTACATATTTTTCGCTCTATTGTATGCGGAGTCAGTATACTCTGTTCTAGTTATTATCTCCTCCCAGTTTTCCATAACGGATTAGTTGGAATTTGTCCTCATTGAACATCATATTGTTTACCGTTGCCCACTGGAGAAACTTTGTTATATCTTCTTGGAGGTTAACCCGCGTCCTCACAGATGCAGCCTCATGCAGATCCTAGTATCACCGCAAAGGATGATACGGTTGCTGTGGTGTATATCTCTGTCTGAATAAGATAGGGGCGAGTACTGTGCCTTGTGGAACAGAGCTCTTCACTATGGCAGCCTCTGATTTAACTCTGTTGACCACTACTCTGTGTTCAATTTGTTAGGAAGTTGAAGATCCATCTCCCTACTTTCCCCATTATTCCATTATCAAGTATTTTATGGCTATTATATACGCCATGTCTGAGTAAGGGCCCCGATAACAAGATGAGGTATTTGCCTTGTTTTTGGCATATGAAAAGAAATATTTTGAATTTCTTTCAATTTCACTAATAGCTTTAAGCTCCTCCTGCCTCCCCTGGTTCATGTAAGAGTCATTTAACTTAAGTTCGATAGTTTCCACTTCCCTGGTCTGCACCCTCCTTTCTGCATCAGATATTCTAGCACTCTAGGAGCTCAGTGAACTCTCGGTCGTCTTCTGTAGAGGGAGCGGCTTTCTCTCTTCCAGTTTACTCCTGCTCTTCTTTCATTAGGTAATATGCCTAGAACATGCTTCGTCAGCCAGGAAGTTGATCCTTTCAATGGCACTGGTTGGATCCATGTCATTTAAGACATCTTCCCAACATGTTCGTTTCAGGACATGTTTACCTGGTCCCATTGATGTTCTTGTTGTTGAAGTTGTATTTTGAGAAGACACCTTCACAGGTACATGCATTCTCTCTGATCAGGACCCCTATGCCATGTACGCTGGATTTCGATTAGGTTGTGATCGAATTAGTTGTTTTGATAAATCTTATGTCCTCTTATCAGGTTCTCAATTATTTGTGAAGATAAGGTCTAGTGTGTTTCTAGTCTTGTTGGCTCCACTAGCTGCTGGTTTAAGGTGTGTTTTTCGCAGAACTTAGTACCAAGTGTGTGACCTTTCATCTGCGCACCTCCGGGGATTGTTTCAGCTATAACATTTGCTACATTCTTCCATTTTGTATGCCTTAGGTTGAAATCACCAAGCAGTTTAGATGTTTGGGGATGAAAGCTGGAATGGTTTTCCCAAACGGTAATCAATTTTCAGTAGCTGTTCCTTGAACTGTGGTGAGGTTGCATCTGGTGGCTGTATACAACCACAATGACTAGGTTTTGGTTCTCGATCTTTTATTGATAGAACTTCAACTACCTCATTTGTGGTGTTCAGCAAATCTCCGTGCAGATAAGGGACTCTTTGACATACAGGCCAACCCCCCCCTTGTTGCCTTTTTTTTCTGTCGCATCTAAAAAGGTTGTAACCAACTTATCCATAATTTCACTGTCAAAGTGACTTTTGTGCGAGACTCTGTGAAGGCTGCAAATATTGCCATTAGACCCTCTAGAAGTTCACAGAAAAAAAGATTTTGTTGTAGGTGGATGCTTAAGGCCCTGTATATTAGCAAATATGAACGAGGTTTATTCTGTGTTTGTTGGGGGGGGATTTTGTTATATGGCATCAGTAGTTGTAATTCAGGAGGACCTTGGGGTGGCCACTGGCTGCGCCTCCAGTCCAACAAGGCTCCGAGTGGTGGACTAATTTGTTATTTCCTTCCCATTTTCTTTTTCCGTTTCCTGCCACTAAAAAATCCCCTGGAGTTGGGTTTGCCGAGCTACTAATGTTTGTCTTGTGGGTCTGTTATCCTCCGGTTCCCTTTTAGATAGTATGCATAGGGCAATTCGATGTTGTAACACTGCTCTGGAGGACCGAGGAGTGGCAACATTTTTTGGTGAAAAGTAATCAGGAAGAAGAAACGACTTCCTTTAGACAGGAGGTTGCCTACATTTTTTTTGGGATGGCTCAATGTTGCATGTCCCATTTATATTTTCCCTTGCTGTTTATTCCCATTGCTTTGCAGATGCCCCCAAGCATAAAGATTTTGCACAAATTCACCTTGTTGAAGAATTGTTGGGAGGTGTGTTGTCAATTTCTGCAGGTTCTGGGAACTGCACTATAATCCTCAGTATCCAAGCCAGGCAACACCCCGTCCTGGTTTCACATCTACTTTTTCCCAGTAGCCAGGAAGAAGGAGACTCCACTCCAACATCTTACTGTGGGCCACGGTCTTGTGCAATGATGGTTGTATATTTACTGTTTTGGAGGTGGTTTTTGGTAGTGTTCCTAGGAGAGTCTAGTCTGGCAGTAAGGGCTGGGGGCTGGGTCTGCACTCGGGATGGGGACTGAGCCTGGCCCAGCTGCTGGCCTGGGCAGCACCAGCACTGTGGGTCATTAAGTACTATGACTGGGGAAGCCTAGGGCCGCACCAGCACTGTGGTTAATTAGAGCTGTGACTGGGGGATGGGTCTGGCTTAGCACCATGTGTTGTGACTAGATAGTTACCGGAGTCATCTGTTGTGGAATGGACATTCTGGCATTTTTTGATACACTATTTCTTGCCCCCATGTTTTATATATTTTTGGTAGACTATCCAAGAGGTCATCCTTGTTTTTCTTTGATTATTTTTTATAATTCTTATTTACTCTCCCTTAGTACCTTCTGATACCATGCCCAAAGTTCTACTCTTATTGCACACCAGAAAGCACCTTGCTAGTTTCGCGTCATTTTTTGAGCTGTATTTAGTCTAGTACAAGAGATATGGTGTTTGGAAGAGCGTAGATTGCATGTGATTCTGGATTTCCTTCCAAGGATTTTTTTACATCTGTGCTGAACATCCTTCTGTAACTTACTACACTCTGTATGCCAACGGAAGAAAACTGATTTCCACTTTACCTTCTCATGTTGGTGGCCAGTAATATGCAAGTTGTATTGATACGAACCAAGTTTGGGTGCAGTATGTGGGTGGTGTAGGGTGGTGGTGGAGTGTAGGGTGGGTGTGCGCCAGGCAGAACTTACCCAAACTGACACACTTCACAATTATTTTATTATTATTATTTAAATTTCCTTTTATGTATGCTGTACCTGTTTAATATATCTCAAGGATATACACTGTGTTTCTTTCAAAATACACTTCACTGCGCTATACAGATCATCGTTTTATTACACAGCCAGCTAGGCCCTACGCTAAACTTTCCCTACACTTCAAGGAAAAGATTTTTTCCTGTTTAGTAGAGAACGGTTGTAAGCTCACTTTTATGTATGCTGTGATTTCCCTGCACCTCAAGCTACCACCACTTGTTTCATCTCTTATGACTATAGTAGTTACTTATCCATTATTAACACTTCACTGGACCTCTGGCAACAGTTCGCTAGTGCCAGTCGCTTGTAAGATATTCCCCTGTCTACACTGTCAGTGGAACGCCTTCCATCTGCACAAATGAAACTAATGGAAAAATAAATAAAGAAATGACTAGGAAAAATAAGATAAACGATTTTTGAGGTTTTACTTAAAATTTAAATATAATAAAAAAAATGGCCTTCAGTTCTTGTAGTTGGGCAGGAGTAGGTATGGCCCTGGATAGATCTTCTGATATTATTGATGTATGTTATCCAGGGCGGATGAGATAATCCGATTTTTTGGGAATCTCCTACCCACTTGGATGGAGTACCACAAGTGAAATAGGTAAGGCCAGTAGTAGTCCAATAATGTTAAGTCTCTTTAAAACATATGTCTTGCTCCTTATCTGACGTCTATCCTGGATGACCACGCCAAAACACAGCTGGTAAATAAAAAAAAAAAACAGTTAACCAATGGTCATGATAATAAACATTTAAGAATGGAAAAGAATGATAAATGCCAAAATCATTACTGGTAACCAGCAAACAAAAGAAAGGAACAAACAGTAATACTCCTGGAAGATCACCCTACCTGATTAGGAGAAGAGTGGAGGTGAAGTGACTCTCCAAACTTCAACCCACACCAGGTAAGGTCAATATTACCAGGAGTAGAAACTAACAAATCGGACACCAGGAACTAGTTTCGCCCCAGCCCGCCAGAGGCGGGGGTGCGCGCGACGTAACTCTAATGGTTCCTGGTTTCCCGAACAACCTTAACCCCACTTACACCTACTTTTCCCTCACAACACTATATATTGTTCGCTATACTGGGGGATAATTAAGATTACTCTTATCTACAATTTAGTTCACTATGTCACTGCACATATATATCCTTGTCACTCACTATATTACTTATAGATAGATCAATATTTGTTTATTTCCACTTGTGTCGACATCCGGCAATAATTCACTAGTGCTGGTCAGGTGTATTTCCCACAGTAACAGTTCCTCCACCGGCACTCTCCATGTTACACTGTAATCCATATTTTCCTATTTAGTGTTCACTGATATTCCTTTTTTATTTGTTCAAAGGAGTATATGCACTTTATGGTTGCACACGCTTATTTCCCGCATTCTGTTCCCTCTGCTACTATCAAGACACGCAGTTTTTGACGGAGCACAAACGCGCGCGACTGTCCCCTCTGTCCCTGGACCAAGTGGTGACTGGAGTAGTGTAATTAGAAATAAGGATGTGGAGCCGAGAGGGGCAGGGTTTGGGCTTGGAGTGTTGAGGTATGCAGGGGTTTACGACGAGATAACAGTAGAACGTGTGCTGACGGTAGACGTAGATTTTTCGGACCATCGTGCCGTTTTGGCAGAGGTGGCATGGGATGGTATAGTTCGCCGGTATGCGGGTTATAGGAAAATGAATATGAGGTTACTTCAGGGGAAGGGGGAGGGGTTAACGTTCAGAGACTGGTGGAGGCAACTCTGGGAGGCACGCAACAACGAGGAGGATTATTACAACTCAAGAGTCCAAATGGCCTGTTATCCTGGGTGTAAAGGGAGCAAAATAAACACAGCAGAAAAGTTTTGACTTATATTTTCCTTCACCAATTTTAGAACAGCAATATGTACACTATATACACTATGTACAGTGATAGGTATTAGTGCACTCCACGGTAAGCAAGGCAGAAAAGAAGCCACAAGAGAGCAGACCGTGCTTCAACCAGCTCTAGAATGGGAATGACAAGGCAGACAGGAGAGTGGTACCCACATAACCTCTGCGATTGCCAAAACCATTTTCTTATTGGCTAAAAACCTGGTCACTAGTTGAACACGGGATTGAAAATTATGGGTAGCCTGTCCGAGAGCTGTTTGAAGCACGGCCCGCTTCTTGGGAGGCTTCTATTCTGCCTTGCTTACCGTGGAGTGCACTAATACCTATCACTGTACATAGTGTATATAGTGTACATATTGCTGTTCTAAAATTGGTGAAGGATAATGTAAGTCAAAACTTTTCTGCTGTTTATTTTGCTCCCTTTACACCCAGGATAACAGGCCATTTGGATTCCTGGGTTGTAATAAGGATGTTTTGGGATGGTGAGAGAAGCACGCTAAACTGCGGATTAAGGAGTATTACCAGCATAGAGGATGGGATGAGGCGCGGTGGAGGTTTGCCCTACAGAAATACCTTGAGGGGCAGCTAAATGATTGCTATGAAGGGGGCGGGGATGGTAGGCATGGGGAAATCGAGGTTTTAAGGGGAAGATTGAGGGATATAAAAAATTCTCGTTTTTGATGTGATACATGTGAGGGAAGGATTAGAGGAGGTACTATGGGGTGACAAACCGTCAGGATGTGTTTTTAGGAGGTTTAGGGAAAGGCAGCAGATGACCACGATTATGGGAATAGAGGTGTGTAAAAGGGTGGGGGGCTATAGGGTGGGGCAGGTACCTAGTACCACGGATAGAATGAGTAACTATGCTGATTATTGGTTTAGGGAGAATTTTTAAACAAGGGAGGGTGGAGGGAGGGAAGAGAGAGATTATGGGGGAAGGAATTCGGTGTTTTAAGGGAGGAGGAGAGAGAGCGGGCTAGAGGGTAAAGGGTCAGCGGAGGGGGTGGGGGAGGCGGTAAAAGAGCTTGAGTAGGGGAAAAACTCCGGGGGTTGATGGCATTCCTACGATTTTTTATATTGCACATTGGGATTGTATGACGGAATGTTTTGGGCTCGTTGGTTAACTGTATAAGGAAGGGGGAGTGTTTTGGGGGAATCGCAGGCATGGGGATAGTTTTGGGTTTTTAAAGGAGGGGGAGGACCTGGGTGCCCCATAGGGCGATCTCCCTCATGTGCACTGATTATAAAGTTTTTGCGAAGGTTTTAGGTATTCGCATGAAGAAGGTGATTGACCTTGTTCTACATAGGACAGTATGGGATTACAGGTCGAAGTTTGCGTGAGGGGCATGGGAGAATTAGGGATTTTGTGGAGGGTAGACAAGGGGAGGGGGATCTTGGGATTGATTGGAAGCAGGCTTATGACTGTGTAGATAGACGTATGTCGTGGAGTATTTTACAAAAACAGGGTTCATGCGAATTTTGGCACTAAATAATTCAACGAGAACTGAAGGGTAACATAGCAATAGTAGTTGCACAAATTCATAATAAGTTTTGATATACAGTGGGCAATAAATCTACACAGAGTACCACTGTGAAATGCTGATGCGAAAAATTATTTCTATTTATCATTTATTTTACCATCATATATATTCTTTATAACTCATAAGACGATAAGTATGTAGATTTTTCTCCACTCTGGCCGAGTGGAGAAGGTACTACGTACCTTGATGCAGAGTGTGCCGGTTCGAATCCTGCTGTGGACTGAGAAATAATGTTTACTTATATATTATATATTTTATATATATTATATAATATATATATATATATAATATATATATATATATATATATATATATATATAATGCAAACAACCGCTGAAAGAATAGAAAATTCCAAGCGCTTTCGTGACTACTCCTTGATAATGTGAGTAGTCACAAATAAATATGTATATATATATATATATATATATATAATATATATATATATATATATATATAATTATATTATATATATATATATATATATATATATAATATATATATATATATATATATATATATATATTATATAATTATATATATATATTTTAAAACCCATGTCGGCCGTTTCCCACAGAGGCAGGGTGATCCAAAAAGAAAGTAAAAACTTCTCATCATCTCTCAACACTTTCACTATCACTTACATAATCACTGTCTTTGCAGAGGCACTCACATACGACAGTTTAGAAGTCCCTGCAAACTGCTAGTATCCCAAACCCTTCCTTTAAAGTGTAGGTACTGTGCCTCCTACCTCCAGGACTCAGGTTCAGCTAACCGGTTTCCCTGAATCCCTTCACAAAATATTGCCCTGCTCACCGGTGGCCTGGTGGCTAAAGCTCCCGCTTCACACACGGAGGGCCCGGGTTCGATTCCCGGCGGGTGGAAACATTTCGACACGTTTCCTTACACCTGTTGTCCTGTTCACCTAGCAGCAAATAGGTACCCGGGTGTTAGTCGACTGGTGTGGGTCGCATCCTGGGGGACAAGATTGAGGACCCCAATGGAAATAAATTAGACAGTCCTCGATGACGCACTGACTTTCTTGGGTTATCCTGGGTGGCTAACCCTCCGGGGTTAAAAATCCGAACGAAATCTCATCTTATCTCTCCAACAACTCGTCAGGTGCCCAGAACCATTCGTCTTCACTTATTCCTATCTAACATGCTCACGCACGCTTGTTGGAAGTCCAAGCCCCTCGCCCACCAAACCTCCTTTACCATCTTCCTCCAACGAGGATGACCCTTACCCCGCCTTCCTTCCCCAACACATACGCTCACCACCTCATTCTACTTTGTTCACTTGCATTAATATATGAAAATAATATCTTCAAACGTATAAGAGAAAATTTTAGAAAGGACTTAATTTTAAACCAGTTCTTGCTAATTGACCAAGCTTACCTATTCGGCACGATATATATATATATATATATATATATATATATATATTTTTTTTTTATTATTATTATCACACCGGCCGATTCCCACCAAGGCAGGGT
The DNA here is from genome assembly GCF_026875155.1 of Cherax quadricarinatus. Lineage (NCBI taxonomy): Eukaryota > Metazoa > Arthropoda > Malacostraca > Decapoda > Parastacidae > Cherax > Cherax quadricarinatus. The sequence continues at coordinate 42,810,156 of NC_069423.1, read as the reverse complement.
GGCCCGAAAAAGAAAAACTTTCACCATCATTCACTCCATCACTGTCTTGCCAGAAGGGTGCTTTACACTACAGTTTTTAAACTGCAACATTAACACCCCTCCTTCAGAGTGCAGGCACTGTACTTCCCATCTCCAGGACTCAAGTCCGGCCTGCCGTTTCCCTGAATCCCTTCATAAATGTTACTTTGCTCACACTCCAACAGCACGTCAAGTATTAAAAACCATTTGTCTCCATTCACTCCTATCAAACACGCTCACGCATGCCTGCTGGAAGTCCAAGCCCCTCGCACACAAAACCTCCTTTACCCCCTCCCTCCAACCCTTCCTAGGCCGACCCCTACCCCGCCTTCCTTCCACTACAGACTGATACACTCTTGAAGTCATTCTGTTTCGCTCCATTCTCTCTACATGTCCGAACCACCTCAACAACCCTTCCTCAGCCCTCTGGACAACAGTTTTGGTAATCCCGCACCTCCTCCTAACTTCCAAACTACGAATTCTCTGCATTATATTCACACCACACATTGCCCTCAGACATGACATCTCCACTGCCTCCAGCCTTCTCCTCGCTGCAACATTCATCACCCACGCTTCACACCCATATAAGAGCGTTGGTAAAACTATACTCTCATACATACGGAGCAAGTGGTATTGATTAATAACACTGCATTAGCCAAGGCGTCGAACCCATGCTGTTTTGGCCCGCCTCATGGTGAGAGAAAACGCATGACGCTTTAGACCACTAGACCACACAGTCTAGTGGTCTAAAGCGTCATGCGTTGTCTCTCACCATGAGGCGGGACAAAACAGCATGGGTTCGACTCCTTGGCTAATGCAGTGTTATTAATCAATACCACTTGCTCCGTGGACTGGTGAGAAATTTCCATTACATTGAGTCTAAGAATACGTTCGTAGATCAACATATTACAGTTCATTGCTTCAAAGGCCTTCTGACATTTTTAAACAATGGTTTTTACCAAAGTAAACATGCGTTAATTATAGCCTTAAAAACGAGCGAGAACAACATAGTCTTCTTCACTTTACATAAGCATCACATTTATGTTGTCTGAACCCAGACAAACTTGTCAGGGAAAAAGCTGCATTGCATTAATTGATCAGAGATGCCAGGTCACTAAGCTAGTTTGGTAGATAGGAAAAAAACTACACGCCATGTTAATCTGCATACGTACAAATCACGATCATTTTTCAGACATATGCATAAGCTCATATATATTAAAAAATACACTTCGTCTTACTTTGTTACTCCGTTTGATAGTCGTAATCAGGTATATTTTTATAACTATGTTGATAAATACTTGTTCCTAAATCAACTCACTTAAACTGTACGCACACATTTAGAGGAATAATTGCTAATAGCACTTCATGCACATATATTAGCAAATTTTATGGGCTACAATATATCTTATTTGTACTTGGGTATGATATATCCAACACACAAGTTGTGTAACACTGTGAAAGAGACAAAGGTTATTAATGAGATTATTATTATAATCAGAACTGAGCACTAAAGTACTATGGTCATACAGAGCTGTGATTCATGACAAAAAATGTATTTTATACAGATATAAACACCCACACGTAAATATGTACACGGCTACAAATGCTCATACACATGTATGATAATGTAAGACAAGCCACGGAGGACGGAAATCTTCAGGTGAAGATTTTTATCACCCGTGGCTTGTCTTGCATTGTTAAGATCGTTTCTCTGGGATGGTATTGCATATATGGTAATGTGAGGTATCACGAATGCGGTTGGAATTTCACTCTTTTACACTGTGGTTATTTTGCATATGAATATACATATACATCCATATTTATACATACTTATACACGCACATACACCTACCATAACATACAAATAGATTTACACACATACAAATACATTAACATACAGATATATATATATATATATATATATATATATATATAAATATATATATATATATATATATATATAGAAATACACACTTTTATATGCATTAGCATATACAGATATACCTACACATAAACATATGAATACATTTACAAATTCTCTAATGTTTGAGTGGTGGAGGAGAGGGAGAGATGGTGAAGGTACGGAGTGTTGGAGAACAAGCTGGTGCTAGCAGGCCACTTGTGCGTCAGTTGCCGTTCACTTGTTCCCGGGAGAAATCATATGGTCATAACTTTCTATTTTCGTTTCCCCTCACGGAAGGTTCCTTGATGTTGGTGAGAGGCTCTTGATTTAGGGTATTGGATCTGTGCTCCAGTTCTCCGAATTAAGCCTGAATGCCTTCCACATCCCCCCCCCCATGCGCTGTATAATTCTACGGGTTAAGCGCTTCTCCCTTGATTATAATAATAATAATCTATCTTCGTTTAAATTTTCGTATCTCCAATGTTTGCCTCACTACAGAGCTTTATGTCACTTTATAATGTCACACCATAGCTTTAATATGTTTATAAATTATAACCTCAATTTGCGCTGCATAAAGTTTTAGCTAAAGAAATTGAAAGTGAGAATGTCTGGAGCTGAAGAAAAACCTAAGTGATCGTAAAGCTACAGAACTGTGAAAATGCTCACATGAATTAAAGATAGGTCAAAATAATATATGAAACAGTGAAATTGTGAGAATGTTTTTAGACTAACAGGACGGAAAGAAGTGACTTTTCAAAAATAGCAAAACATTGAAACTGAAATACTGTGATGGTCTCACGTACCTCAGCCAAGGCTGATATTGTGAGCGTGTTTAGTTCATGTTCTGCATACATCTGTGTGATGGTTTGGATAAAGAGAAGTGGCTTCATCAGTCCATACAAAGGAGAATGGTGAAGAACACGAGGAGTTTGAGGTAATCAGTCTCTCAGCCTTGAGTCGATGTGGTCAGTCGTAATCAGTCCCTCCGTCTTGACCACATCGACTCGGGGACTGATTACCTCAAAGTCCTCCTGTTCTTCACCGTTCTCCTTTGTATAGACTGATGAAGCCACTGTGTAGCGAAATGTTTCCTCATTAAAGATACCCAAGTGTTGCACTTGTCTAATTTATCAACATAGATGCATTGTGTGTGTGATAAATGGTTTAAAACCGACAAGTTGAAGATTGAGACACTTGTGCAACAGATGGGAATCTTTACTGAAGAAACGTTTGGCCACACAGTGACTTCATCAGTCCAAGATTGATGGACTGAACACATCGACTCCAGGCTGAGGGACTGATTACCTAAACTACTCTTCTCCTTACACCTTTCTGATCTGTATTGAACTGATGAAGCCATTGTGTGGTGAAACTTTTCTTCAATAGAGATTTCCAATCTGTTGCATAAGTGTCATAGACGTATTAGACTGAGAAATTCGCTGGCTGGCGAAGTATTACCACAGTAAAGATAACTAAATGTTGGCTTAGTGTCTAATTCATTATTCTGTCGCTACTCTGAACTAATTATCTACATACAACACTTTACACTCGTCAAGATCTTCATGAAGTTTGTATATCCAGTATCGTGAACAATCGTCATCGCACATATGGAAAAATCCTAATGGAAGATTTAAGAGTGTTCTAAAGACGAAACTCGTACGACACGAACTGTGATTTTACGAATCTTAGTCTAAGAATAAAACATGAACAGAGGTATATATATATACAAATAACCCGCACATAGAGAGGGGCTTAAGACGACGTTTACGTCCGACGTTGCAGTAGGACCGAAACGTCGTTGTAAGGTAATGTACCTTTTTGTTCTTCATAAACAGAGGCAACTTGCAATGTGTACGATACAACAGGGCTGCTAACAGTCAACTGGAGTAAGTTGATTCTCTAGTTAGCTGCAAACACTGGGTGAGAGGAGATTCAATGCCACGGAACCCGACACTTGATGATCTGTGATTATGATAGGGCTGAGTGTGGTCAGACCCCCCCCCCCCTCGCCAAGAAACTGCGAGGTGTGTTTCAAAGGCTTAGGTGCATGAGAGCGTCATCGTCTTGCGTGTTCACGAATCCTAGTGTCAGAGGCTAGCTGTACTCGAGGCCAGGCAACACTAGCCCTTCATCTCCTGTGACTTAAAATTTATGATACCCTCAACCTTCCTGTTCCAGCCAGCGATTTTGTTGGTCTCGCTGAACAGTGTTGGTTTGAACTGTTTCTACTTTTAAAATTCTTACTTTCAATAGACTTTTGTTGTTGTTCTGACGAACCTATACACTGAGCGTTTTGAAGCCAAGAGATTTTTCTCTATCATTCATATTCTCTATTATTCCCGCTCAGTTATGTTGACTTTTACATCGTTTCTCCTGGAAGGTTCAACTTTTATGCACTCTAACACAAGCTCAGCCAGGTCGAGCCCTCTATCCAGTTTTCACTAAAAGAGTAAGTGAAGGGCGTTTTAACTTTGTGTTCGTCTCCCTTAATCTGGTCATAAACTACGTTGAAAAGTCTTCCACAAACCTGTAAATCAGCACGACCTCCCCGCTACTACTCACTCCACGATATAAACACTAAAGGCGGTGTGATCACACGCTTTATTTTTTTTACCTGCTCGTCCTATCTGGAATTGATCTTTTCTAATTTCTCTATCCTCGTCATTTCATCAGAGACTGCAGGCCACGTGCACACACACATCTTCAAGTCACCTGGACGACACACAACCGAGAGAACATAAGAAAGGAGCAGGCCTACTGGCCCATGCAAGGCACGTCTAACACAAAATCACCCACACCCACTCATGTATTTATCTAACTTATTTTTAAAACTGCACAATGTCTTAGCTTCTATGACAGTACTCGGGAGTTTGTTCCACTGATCCACAACTCTATTTCCAAACCATAGCTTTCCTATATCTTTTCTGAATCTAAAATTTTCCAACTTGAAACCATTGCTGCGAGTCTTGTCTTCGTTAGATATTCCTCTTCAAGGGAGGCTCCTTGGCGTGGTGAAGAGGCTCTTTGTCTGAGGAATTAGACCTGTTGGTCTCCTTCCTCAGACTGAACCTAATTACTCCCCAATCTCCCCCCTTCCCTATCCCATCCTCCCCATTATCCCTTTTTCCTTTCCTACTACCCCCCCCCGTCCCTCCCTTAATCCCTTCCTCTTTTTGGCCATTGGGATTCTTCTCACAGGCCTGGTTTCCTAGGTAAGGGTACCGGGTCAATCCCATTCCATTGGGGTTTCTTGGTGGTGGTGTAGCTTGCTGTGGAATCTGGATCGCCTGGGGATATCCCGTTCCCTCTCCGGTCTTCTGGGGAGTGGCTTTGTGTGTCTTTGGGGCGACGGGTGTATCTCTGGGGGCCGCCTTTTGGATTCCGGGAGTGATGGCCAAAGGAGGTATGCTTTGTAGCGGATATCCGGCCGCCCTCTCTTCTGTCCACCGAGGTAGCTTGGCAGATGTGAGGTTGCTATCCTGGATTGCTGGTTACTGGCATGAAGGGTAGGGTATGGCATGGGTTCCATGCCGCATCTGCACTTCTTTCGGTGTTGAGTTCCTCTTGGGCGCGCAGGGTGATTTCCGGCCCTTTCATTCCTCCTAGGAACTATTCCTCTCCGTTCTCCCTTTCTGTTTTATTCTTTTTTTGTTTTTATTTTATTTTCTTTCTTTTTTTTTCTTAAAAACAAAAAGAAAGAAGTAACCTAACCATGGAAGCCCTAGTCCATGAACCTGCTACCCCCGGGCCCCTTACTGGGACCGCACCCCTTTCTGACCCTGCCTCATTTTTTGACCACTCTTTGGACACACCTGATGCCCCTGTACCTCTTGGTGGTGCTGTTTCATCACGAGCTTCAGGTACCGGTGTCTCGACTGACTCCTTCGATTTGTCTGACCTCCGCCCTCCTCCGCCCTCCTTTGACCGGCACGTAATGCACTCCCTCTCCACGCTCAGTTTCAGACCGCACAATGGACTAAATTCTTTACTTTACGACCGACTTCTTCTATTGCCTATCTTTCCGACCATAGTATTGGCAAAGTGCTCCTACGCCATGTTGGTAGAGATATTTCCTTTCATACTCTCAAGAGTGGCACGTGCATTATCACTGTCCAGAATGCTACCCAAGCTCATGATCTTTTTCTTCTTTCACATATCGATACTATTTCTCTCACTATTGAAAAACATCATTCCCTCAATTCTTGTAGTGGTACTGTCATTCTGCCCCATACCATAGACCAACAGAATTTCCAGACAAGTGGCAATGACATTCTTGAACAGCTGGAACTCCAGGATCTCCCAATCCTCAAAGTAGACACTTATGTCCTTCCTGCCTGCAGGTGGAGACAATACCCTTGCAATGTGGCTCGGTTAACTTTCGACAGCCGTGAACTCCCATCCTCTGTTTATGTAGCTGGACATAGGTTGCAAGTTCGAAAGGTGATCCGTACACCGCAATAGTGTAGAAATTGCTGGCGATTTGGTCACCCAGCAAAATATTGCAGATCTATAGCCGAATGCCCAGTCTGTGGTGCCAGTGACCACACTAATACGTCTTGCAGTCAATCACCCTCTTACCTTAATTGTCATGAGGCTCACCCTTCGTACTCTCGCCATTGCCAGGTCTACATAAATGAGCGTGAAATCCGTTGTCTCAGAGGCGGAAGGTCTCCCTTATGCTATGGCAGTTTCTCATCTCCGCCTCCAAGAGAGACTGCCCCGTGTTTCTTATTCCCGTGTTTCCAAACATCTCCCCACTTCTGAAGTCCCATCTTATGTAGACTCCTCTGTGGTAACCCCTCCCATCGCCACTCCTGTATCTAATTATTTTGCTGCCCTGGGCTCAGACGTCCCTACTACAACACCTCAGTCTGTTCTCACATCTTAGCGTCCTTCCTCACAAGCCCCGGTATCGACAAGACCTTGTACGACACCTTCTACCAATTGCTCCTTTACTTCTCAGAAGTCCAAAAAATCCCCAATGCTCAAATCTTCTTTGCCCCCCCTCCTTCCATTCTTCCATCTCTGCATTTTACCTTTCCAGTCTCTGTGCCTAGTTCTTCCCCTCTCACTGGCTCTATTACAAGTGTGGAGGTTCACCCTCCTCCTCATACTGTGCCTTCCGCCCCTGTCCCCTCCCAAGTTTCTCCCTCTTTTGCCACCTCCCAGGTTTCTGCCTCCTCTGTCCCCTCCCACACTTCTTCTCCAGTCCCCTACACTCTTTCGTCTTCCCCTACTTTGGTACAGTCCATTACTGTCCCAATCTTTACTCACCGTCCCCCTTCTACCTCCAGTAATGTCTCCCATATGTCTTTGAATTCAGAAACACTTGAAGCCATTTCAGAATATATTGCAGACTAAACCTTCAATGGACAATGATCCACCTCCTGTTCCTTCTCCTCCCTCCCCTCCATCTCCACAACTTTCTTCGCAACACTCCGTTCCTTCGCTGCTGAAACATCTTCCAATGCCACTACACATAGTTTTCTAATCCCCTCTAGCCCGTAGGTGCCCTTACCTGCGAATCCCTAGTATTTTCTTCGTTGCAAATCATGGCTTATTTACAGTGGAATATCCGCGGCCTCGGGGGTAATCGAGGTGAGCTTCAGATGCTGCTTTCCCGGTTTTCCCCTGTTGGTATTTGCTTACAAGAACCAAAATTCCACTCGGCTGTTTACCAACCCATCTCGGGCTATAATTTATTGCATTCTGCGGATCCTTTTTCTAATGGAACCTATAATGAAAGTGCCCTTCTTCTACACACTGATATTCCGTTCCGTCCACTGTTTGTTCATACCTCACTGCATAACACTGCAGCCCGTATCCACTTGAATAAGTGGTTGACAATATATTCTTTATATCTCTCTCCTTCTCGGACGTTATCTATCCCAGATTTTGCCTTTCTTGTTTCATTCTTACCACCACCACTTCTGTTACTTGGCGATTTTAATGCCCACCATTTCCTCTGAGGGGGGGGTCTCATTGTGACTCACGTAGTATTAAGTTTTAGGCTTTTCTCGCTTCTCACCCCCTCCATGTTTTAAATATGGGTACTCCCACCCATTTTGATCCTCGTACTTATACTCTCTCTTGCATCGATCTATCGATCTGCTCTTCCTCCACTGCACTAGACTTCGCCTGGTCTGTTCTACGGGACTTATATGACAGCGATCATTTTCCAATCATTCTTTCTTCTCCTTCATATTCACCACCTTTCCGTAGCCCTCGCTGGCAATTTGATCGGGCAAATTAGGACCTTTACTCGCAACTCACTGCTTTTAGTGAGGTTCCTTCTTCATCCTCCATTGATGAGCTCCTACATCACTTCTCGACGTCAGTTTTAACTGCAGCTTCTCATTCTATACCCCAAACCTCAGGCAGGCATTCTCAGAAGTGCGTGCCTTGGTAGTCTCCTGCTACTATGGGAGGAAATTGTTAAGGCCACGAGGCGGCACGATAATGTAGTAATTCTAGGAGGCTAACTTTAGTCATGTTGATTGGAATTTCTTGACTGGGAAATTAGAATCATACGACTTCTTAGAAGTATTTCAGGATTGTTTTTTGAAGCAGTTTGTGACAGAACCTACAAGGGGAAATAACCTGCTTCACTTAGTTATGGCAAACAATGAATCCCTTATTAATAATTTAGAAATTTCAGAGGAACTGGGTGCTAGCGACCACAAATCAATTACATTTAGCATTGAATGGAAGTACGATAGTAGCGATAACTCAGTAACAGTCCCAGATTTTCGCTTAGCAGATTACGATGGGCTTAGAGAACACTTATTATCTGTTGACTGGGGTAACGAAGAGAGCTATCAATATGACAGTTTTCTGAACACTATACATGCTGCTCAAAGAGCGTTTATCCATATAAAGAAATTAGATCAAATAGAAATGACCCAAAATGGATGAATAATAGGCTCAAATATCTACTAGGGCATAAGAAAGGAATTTATAGGCGTATCAAAAGAGGTGAGGGTCATCTTATGAATCAGTATATTGACATTAAGAGGACATTAAAAAGGGGATAAGAAAAGCTAAAAGGACTATGAAATTAAAGTTGCTAGGGATTCTAAAACTAACCCAAAAAGTTTTTTCCAGGTCTATAGAACAAAAGTTAGAGATAAGATAGGTCCCCTTAAAAATAACTATGGGCACCTTACTGACAAAGAGAATGAAATGTGCTTGATTTTAAATAATTATTTTCTCTCAGTTTTTACACAGGAAGACACTAACAATATTCCAGTAATTAATTTTTACAGTGGCTAGAAGAGGATAAATTATGTAACATCACAGTCACTAGTGAGATGGTTGTGAGGCAGATAGACAGACTGAAGCAAAATAAGTCGCCGGGTCCTGATGAGGTTTTTTCAAGGGTTCTTAAGGAATGCAAAATGGAAGTCTGTGAACCATTAACTAATATTTTTAATTTATCTCTTCAAACAGGTGTAGTGTCTGATATGTGGAAGATGGCTAATGTAATTCCTATTTTAAAACAGGGACAAGTCGTTACCGTCAAATTACCGCCCAATAAGCCTGACCTCAATTGTAGGCAAATTACTAGTCAATTATAGCTGAGATTATAAGAAGCCATCTCGATAAGCATAGCTTGATTAATGATACTCAGCATGGATTCACAGAGGCCGGTCTTGTCTAACTAATTATTAACTTTCTTCAGTAAAGCCTTTGAGGCTGTTGACCACAATAAAGAATTTGATATTATTTACTTAGTTTTTAGTAAGGCTTTTGATAGAGTTCCGCACCATAGACTGTTAAAGAAAGTGGCAGCTCATGGCATTGAGGGAAAAGTGCTCTCGGGGACCGAGTCATGGCTCACTGACAGGAAGCAGAGAGAGTCCATAAATGGGTTAAGTCCGAGTGGATCTGTAACAAGTGGCGTTCCACAGGGATCAGTCTTGGGCCCGTTGTTATTTATAATATATATCAATGATCTTGATAAGGGAATTACTATGATATGAGCAAATTCGCCGATGACACAAAAATAGGTGGGATAAATTATTCAAACGTAGATGTATGGAACTTCAGGAGGATTTAAACAAACTCTATTCTTGGTCAGAAAGTGCAGATGCAGTTCAATGTAATAAATGCAAGGTTCATGAAGCTTGGGATGCCCATAACCCTAGGACTTATTATTAAATGATGTAGAACTTAGCCATACAGATTATGAAAAGGACTTGGGGTTATGTATCAGCAACCTTAAACCAAGACAGCAATGCCTAAGCGTACGTAATAAGGCAAATAGATTACTGGATTTATATCAAGAAGTGTAAGCAACAGAATCCAGAGTCATACTGCAGCTTTATACATCATTAGTAAGGCCTCACCTAGATTATGCAGCTCATGTTCTGGTCTCCGTATTACAAAATGGACATAAATTCGTTAGAAAACATTCAGCGTAGGATGACTAAATTAATACATAGCATTAGAAATCTTCCTTATGAAAAAGATTGAAGACTCTTAAGTTACATTCACTTGTTAGACGAAGAATGAGGGGAGACCTGATCGAAGTGTAAAGTGGAAGATAAGTATTAATAAAGGGGATATTAATAAGGTCTTAAGGATGTCTCTCCAAGAGAGAACCCGCAGTAATGATTTAAATTAGATAAGTTTAGATTTAGAAAGGACATAGGAAAGTATTGGTTTGGAAATAGGGTAGTTGATGAGTGGAACAGTCTACCTAGTTGGGTTATTGAGGCTGGGACTTTGGGTAGTTTTAAATCTAGGTTGGATAAGTACATGAGTGGGAGGGGTTGGATTTGAGTGGGACTTTCACATCAGAGCTTATTTCTTGGGTGGCATTGAAAATTGGGTTGGGCAAATGTTTTGTTAGTGGGATGAATTGTAAAGGACCTGCCTAGTATGGGCCAGCAGGCCTCCTGCAGCGCTCCTCCTTTCTTATGTTCTTATGAAACATGCTGCGTGGGGCAGGTAACGGTACAATAGAACCGATGAGAGACTCCTTGATTTTAAGCAGAAGCATGCGGTCACTCGCCGTGTCATCCGTGATGCTAAACGCACTTGCTTGAGAGATTGTTTCCACCATCACCTCTGCTTCCTCTGAGTGCAGTTTGGAAAAAAGTGAGGAAATTGAGTGGTAAATACTCTCCTAACCCGGCTCCTGCTCTACGGGTCGCCGGTGTTGACGTTGCCATTGAAATTGGCACTCATCTGGTCCGTATTTCCCGGGGGCTCCATTTATGTCCCTCGTTTCTTTCCTCAAAGTCTGCCAGAGAGCTAGTACCCTTGGACTTTTCTTCTCTCAGAGAAGAACATTATAATGTGCCATTTACACTTCGGGAACTGGAGGCAACACTCTCAGCTTGCCGATCATCGGCAGCTGGGCATGACGACCATCATATTCGGATGTTACAACATTTACATCAGTCAGCCCTTACAGTCCTCTTACACCTCTTCAATCTTATTTGGTCACAAGGAGTTCTTCCCCACCTGTGAAAATCTGGCATTGTTCTCCCTTTTCGCAAGCCAGGTACTACGGGACATGATGCCTCCCACTATCGTCCCATTGCTCTTACTAGTGCAGTTTGCAAAGTGATGGAAGGTCTGGTAAATCGATGTTTAATGTGGTGTTTATAAACCCACAACAGTCTCTCCACTAGTCAATATGGCTTTCGTAAGGGCCGATCTACCATAGACCCCTTACTACGCTTGGATATGTATGTTCATAATGCCTGTGCTAATAACCACTCGGTTATTGCCATATTTTTTGACCTTGAGAAGGCATATGACACAACTTGGAGGTATAATATTTTGGCCCAAGCCCACTCCTTAGGCGACCGAGGCAGTCTACCATCCTTCCTTAAGAACTTTTTAACTGACAGACATTTCCGTGTTTGAGCTATTAATGTGCTCTCCCCGGACTTTCTCCAAGCTGAAGGTGTCCCCCAGGGATGTGTTCTGAGCACAACACTTTTTCTCCTTGCTATAAATGTTTTGGCCTCTGTTCTTCCATCCAATATTTGGTCATCACTCTGTTGATGACTTCGCTATTGCTTGTGCAACCGGCTGAACCTTCTTAAGACCCTTGCTCATCTTTCATGGGGAGCTGATCGTCGAACTCGCCTTACCTACATTCAGCCCTCATTTTATCGAAACTCGATTACGGTGACCAGATCTATTGAGCGGCCTCTCCTGCTACTCTCTCTAGCCTTAACCCCATCCATCACCAAGGATTATGATTATACCTTGGTGCTTTTCGCTCTTCCCCTGTTGAGAACCTCTATTCAGAAGTGAATGTTCCATCCTTGTCTGATCGCCGTGATGCCCATTGCCTTCGCTACTATGTACGCTCTCACTATCTCCGCAATCCTTCCATTTATAGAATGGTCACCGATATTAGTAGACATTATTTGTTCACCTCCCCTGTTTGCTCCGTCCCTTCTCTCTTCGCCTACATTCGCTCTTGTCTTCCCTTCAGTTACCACCTTTATATGTTCATGTAGCATCTCGCTTTTCCCTACTTCCCTGGGAAGTTCCAGCTGTTCGAGTCTGTTCTTTCTCACTCCCTTGCTCGAAAGCCCAACTGCCTACGGTAGCTTCCCGCTCTCTCTTTTTGTTAACCACTTCCACTCTCATTCTCATGCCATCGCAGTGTACACAGATGGCTAGAAGTCTTCTGACGGCGTCGGATTCGCAACAGTGTTTCTGGACAGCGTCGTGTGAGGGCATTTACTATCTTCAGCTAGCATTTTTAATGCTGAATTGTATGCCGTTCTTGCAGCACTTATTCGTATTGCATCTATGCCTGTGCCATCATTTGTGGTTGTCTCAGACTACCTTAGTGCTCTACAGGCTATACGGAAATTTGATACACCTCACCCCCTAGTTCTCCGTATCCAACTTTGGCTACACCATATCACTATCAAGCATAAAGATATTGTTTTTGTTGGGTCCCTGGTAAGTTGACGTATAGGGCAACGAACAGGCAGACACTGCTGCAGGGTCAGCAGTACATGACCTACCAATTTCATATAGAGGTGTTCCATTTCCGGGCTATTTTGCTATAATAGCTACCCACCTTCACATCCGTTGGCAACAACGTTGGTCAACTCTACTCGGTAACAAACTTCATTCTATTAAACCGAGTATAGGTTACTGGCCGTCTTCTTGTCATCAGTGTCGAGGTTGGTAGACTACTCGCTCCCGCCTTCACATTGGCCATACTCGTCTTACTCATGGGTATCTCATGGAGAGGCACCCTGTTCCTCTCTGTGAGCAGTGTCAAGTTCCAGTATCGATTAGCCACATTCTGTTAACTGCCCTCTCTATAAACGAGCAAGTAGAATTTACCTCCAACGTCGTCTCCGCTCTACTACTCTCTCTTTACCTTCCCTTCTTGCTGATGGACCCTCCTTTAATCCTGACTCTCTCATTCACTTCTTGACAACGACTGATTTACTCCACAAACTCTGATGATGATACCTTTCGCACTTTCCTCAGCCCTTTCTACCTCATTCCCTTGCTGCCCTCTACCCTTTCACCATCCATTGCCCCACTGTTCTCCGTAACCTATTACTCATCCATCTCCCTTTTACCACCTGATACCCTCGCCTCTTTCCTGCCCTGCAACGCTGTATAGCCCTTGTGGCTTAGCTTTTCTTTTTTTATTATAATAATTGGTTAGATATTTCTAGCACAATATTTACATTCCCTTTATTTATTCATGTTTTCCATTTATACACCTTAATCATATCCCCCCTAATTCTACGCCTTTCTAGAGTGCAGATTCAGGGCCTCAGTCTATCCTCATAGGGAAGATTTCTGATACATGGGATCATCTTTGTCTTCCTCCTTTGCACGTTTTCAAGCGCATTTATATCCATTCTGTAATCCAGCAACCAGAACATAAGAACATAAGAAAGAAGGAACACTGCAACAGGCCTACTGACCCATGCGGAGCAGGTCCATGTCCCCCCCCGAATTAGACCAATGACCCACCCCCCGGATTATCCCAATCACCCACCCAGTCTGGTCATCCCCACTCAAGGATGGAGCACTGTACCAGATCCAGCAGCACAAGCTAGTAAGGTCCAACTTACACCCACTCATGTATTTATCTAACCTATTTTTAAAACTACACAACGTTTTAGCCTCAATAACTGTACTCGGGAGCTTGTTCCACTCATCCACAACTCTATTACCAAACCAGTATTTTCCTATATCCTTCCTGAATCTGAATTTTTCCAACTTGAAACCATTGCTGCGAGTCCTGTCTTAGCTGGAAATTTTCAGCACACTATTTACATCCCCTTTATTTATTCCTGTTTTCCATTTATACACCTCGATCATATCCCCCCTAATTCTACGCCTATCGAGAGAGTGCAGATTCAGGGCCTTCAGTCTATCCTTATAGGGCAGGTTTCTGATACATGGGATCATCTTTGTCATCCTCCTCTGTACGTTTTCCATAGCATTTGTATTCATTCTGTAATACGGTGACCAGAACTGAGCAGCATAGTCTAAATGAGGCCTAACCAAGGATATATAGAGTTGAAGAACAACCTGAGGACTTCTGTTATTTATACTTCTAGATATGAAACCAAGAATCTGTTAGCTTTATTGCGAACACTAATGCACTGTTGTCTTGGTTTTAGGTTACTGCTAACCAGAACTCCTAAATCCTTTTCGCAATCGGTAGTATTAAGATCTACATTATTTAGTTTATATGTGGCATGGTTATTTAACTGTCCAACATTTAGAACTTTGCATTTGTCAACATTAAACTGCATCTGCCACTTCTCCGACAATTGCGTCAGTCTATTCAAATCATCCTGGAGTGCTCTAATGTCCTCGCCAGAATGAACTGGACGGCCTATTTTGGTGTCATCAGCAAATTTGCTTATGTCGCTATTTATTCCCTCATCTATGTTGTTTATGTAATTTGTGAACAACAACGGGCCCAACACTGACCCCTGAGGAACACCGCTTGTGACGTGCCCCCATTCTGATTTCTCCACATTTATGCAAACTCTCTGCTGTATATTTGTCAGCCATGCCTCTACCAGGAAAAAATTTCTCCTCCTATTCCGTTTGCCCTAAGTTTCCTCAATAGCCTCTGGTGTGGAACTCTATTGAAAGCCTTACTGAAGTCCATATACACTATCATATTCATTACCATGATCTACCTCCTCAAACACCTTAGTGAAAAAAGTTAGTAAATTCGTAAGACAGGAACGCCCCTTTGTAAAACCGTGTTGAGAATCATTAATCAATCTGTGCTTGTCAAGATGGCTACGAATTGCTTTGGCAATTATTGATTCCATAAATTTTCCCACTATGAAGGTAAGGCTTATTGATCTATAGTTCGAAGCCAAGGACCTGTCACCTGCCTTGGCAAATGTAATACCTATTTACATTTTTCACTTATTAGGCACTATGCCAGTTTGTAGTGATATGTTAAAAAGATTAGCTAAAGGTATGCTAAGTTCCTCTTTACATTCCTTTAACACCCTTGCAAACAGTTCATCAGGACCTGGGGATTTGTTAGGTTTTAGTTTCTCTATTTGTCTGAGGACCATGTCACTAGTTACCGCAATCATACATAGTTTATTACCATCCTGTTCTACGTAATCTATTATTTCAGGAATATCGCTAGTATTTTCCTGGGTGAAAACTGACAGGAAGTAGGTATTTAGAATTTCACACATATCCTTATCACTGTCAGTGATCTGACCAGAGTTACTCTTAAGTGGGCCAATCTTGTCGCTAATCTTACTTCTGTATACCTGAAAGAACCCTTTTGGGTTAGTCTTTGAATCCCTTGCGACCTTAGCCTCATAATCTCTTTTTGCTTTTTTATTCCTTTCTTTATTTCTCTCTCTAATTGAATATATTGGCTTCTTAACTGCCCAACCTGCGGACTCCTGTTAGTTATACTTCTTGACACGAAGTCAAGAATTTTTTCTCTTTATTTCGAACATTTATACACTATTGTCTCGGTTTTAGATTACTGCCAACCAGAACTCCAAAATAACCACAAGTACTATTATGGTTATTTACATTTCAAATGCAGAGAACTTTGCATTTGTCTGTTAAACTGCATCTGTCACTTCACCGACCAATGCATAGGTCTGTTCAGATTTTCCTGGAATATTTTAGTGTCCTTGTCTGAATGAATTCTACGGCCTATTTTGGTGTCATCGGCAAACTTGTTCATGTCGCTATTGATACCCCTCATCATATCGCTTATGAAAAATTTGTAAACAAAAAGGGGCCCCAAACCCACTGCCCCCTTTGGGGAAACACCGCTTGTGATTTTCCTCCACTCTGTTTTTCCCCTTGTTTATGCAAAGCTTTTTTTGCTTGCAGCGCCCGCCCCCTATCCACAAAAAAAATTCTCCGTGTGCCTCGACTCTTCTCTCTAGCCTGATGGGGTACTTTTGAAGTTAAATGTACACAATATCATTTTTATTACCATATCAACCTCCTCAAATACCTAAATGAAAAAGGTTTAGTAAATCAAAAGGCAGGAACCCCCCTTTTGTAAAACCGTGTTGGGGATTCATTAATAAAATTTGTAAAACCGAGGGGCTACGACTACCCCTCGCAATTACAGTTTTCCCATTAATTTTCCTACTATGAAATTGGGCTTATTGGTTTGTAGTTCAAAAGCAAAGGGTTTTGGGCCCACCTGCTTTGAAGATGGGTACTATGCCATTTTTGTAGAGATATTTGACAAAACTACCCAAGGTTCACTAAGTTTCACCTTGTATCCTTTTAAACCCTTTGCGAACATTTCATCAGGGCCGGGGGATTTTTTTGGGTTTTTTAATTTTGGGGAATATAAAAATGGAAATATAATATTTACGGGTTGGTTTTTTAAGACCATGGGGAAAACAGTCGGCATTTTTAAAACCGAACGTTTCGCCTCCACAGTGGGTTTTTTCTTCAGTCGTTTAAAGAAAGAAGGCGGGAGCAGTAGCGATGTGAAGACGTTTAAACCCAACCCAAACCCCCCCTTGAAGTCGAATTTTTTGAGGTTTCGGGCCCCCTCAGCCTGAAAAAGTGCTCTGTTCCAACTCAAAACAATTTTACAATGACACTGAAAACCTCAATTCCTCGAAAATAAAGGGGTGAGGGGACGGGATTCCCTTCACATCTCTACTGCTCCTGCCAACTTTCTGTATTCGAATGAAAAACCTACTGGTAGGCAAATTTTTTTGGGATTAAAGATGCCTAGGGTTTTTTTACTACTGGGTTTTTAAAATTTTATCAAATTTGTCTGAAACCCAATGTCCCCGGGAACCGGGATTGTGCATAACTTATCACGTTCATTTCAACATAGTTTATTTTTTCGGGAATTTCACTAGATTTTTTTCCCTGTGAAAAAAACGGAAAAGGAAAAAATTTTTGAAAATGCTACACTTTCCTTATCACTGTGGGGTAGTTTAACCTGAGTGACTTTTGAGGGGACCTGTCTTTTCCTTAAATTGTCTTCTGAAACCTACGGTTACTCTTCTAATACCTTGCAACTTTGCCCTTATAATCTCATTTTGTTTTTTCAAATTTCCCCTTTTTTTTTATTTCAGGCTTTAAATAAATTTACTGTACGTTTTTCTTATTGCCCCCTCCCCCTATTGATTCACCTGAAATGCCTCCTTTTGACCCATAGGTGTTTCAATCAATTGTTTATAAATTTTGGTTAAATTTTTTCTTGATCTAATTTCTCAAATAGGGAAACATAAGCTGTCTCCGAAAATGGGCATTTTGGGCCAACCATCATTCCCTTACGTAAACTCAGTCGGGCCCTTCCAGTTCAACTCATCCAGGTAATTTGTAATTTTGCGAATTCTTCAAAGGGGAAAAGTAAAGGCAAAAGATTTTTTGTAATTTTAATGAAAATTTCCAAAAAAATGGAAACAAAGCGATTTGTCTCGTTTTTCCCCCCAACCTCGTTTTAACCCAAGTTATTAATTAGGTTTCCCTTTCCAAGTAGTTTATTTCCTCAAGTTCCCTTCTGTCACTTTACTTTTTTAAAAAAAGCAATCCTGAACGTATCAAAAAAAATCGCTAGACCCAGTTTTCCCCCGTAAACATCGCCCCAATAAATTTGTCTAAATTTAAAAATTTCTCCCATTAACACGACATTTTCATATGTAGATGCCTTATGAATTTCGTCCCATTGAAGCTTAGGGATCCTCCCTATAAAGGGTTTTTGGGGGGCCTATCATCCCAAACCATTTCACGACTATAAAGGGAAAGTTTGCCAAAAACAGATTCGAGCCCCATAAGCAAATTTAAAGAATCTCCCACTGAATGTCTCTACTGTAACCCAAGGAATGACCAATACAGAACAGCAAATAAAAACCCAAAGGAAAAGGGTTTCTAGGGAATCCTTGCAAAACGGACCAAATAAACCATGGAGAAACATCAAGCTTTTTCTGACTGTAAAAAAGCACAAAGAACCATTTGAACAACGCCTAAATTTAACATACTTTAAAAGATACACTTCAAAACTCAGGTTTCTAGAATCATCGCAAATAAATTTTTTCAATCACTTCTACAAAAACAACGGCTTCTACAACTTACTGAGCGAAAAAAAAACCATACCACGGGGGAAAATTAAAAACCCCCGGGGCCAAGTCTGGAAACTCCAACCGCCCGCTTAGCCATGGACCAGCTGGCCACAACCCGTGTCATTACGATTTAAAACATAAGAACATAAGAAGGGGGGAACACTGCAGCGGGCCCTTTGTTGGCCCATACTGGGCCAGGTTTTTTTAAACAATTCATCCCACTAACAAACATTTGCCCCAACTAAATTTTTCAATCCCCCCAAAAAAATAAGCCCGATTGAAAGCCCCCCTCAAATCTCCCCCCTCCCACTAAAACCCCTTTTTTATCCAACCAAAATTTGAAATTACCCAAAGTCCTACCCCTCATAATCCGACTGGGTAGCCCTGTTCCACTCATCAACTACCCTATTTCCAAACCAATACTTTCCATGCCCTTTTTCTAAATCAAAACTTCCCAATTTTAAAAAATTCCATTACTGGGGCCTCATCATGGAGAAAACCCCTCAAGACCTTGTTAATATCCCCTTTTTTTAAAATACCTACCCTTCCACTTATCATTTTCGATCAGGTCTCCCCTCATTCTTCGCCCAACAAGGGGACTGAACTTAAGATTTTTTAAATTCTTCTTCAAAAGGAAGATTTCAAAAGCTAAATTAA
Organism: Cherax quadricarinatus; assembly: GCF_026875155.1. Taxonomy (NCBI): domain Eukaryota; kingdom Metazoa; phylum Arthropoda; class Malacostraca; order Decapoda; family Parastacidae; genus Cherax; species Cherax quadricarinatus. The sequence goes on along the minus strand of NC_069423.1, from coordinate 42,791,022 downwards.
TTTATTTCATCCTACCTGAAAAATTTTCTAACGAATTTATGCCCTTTCCTTTTAAAAACGGAGACCAAAATTTTGAGCTGCATAATCTAGGGGGCCCTTTCCCAATGTTTATCAAGCTGAAAGTATACCCTCTGGACTTCTGTTGCTTACACTTCTTGTAAAAATCCCATAATTTTGCCTTTTTACTTACGCTTGGGCCCATTGCTGTTTTTGGTTTTTAAGGGTTGCTGCTTACCATAACCCCCAAGTCCTTTTCGCAATCTGTAGGGCAAAGTTCTACTTTTTTAAAATTTAAAAGTGCTGGGGTTTAAAGGAAACCCCCAAGTTTCAGAACCTTGCATTTATCTACATTGAACGCATCTGCCATTTTTCTGACCAAGAGTAGAGTTTGTCTAAATCCCCTTTAATTTTCCCTAACATCTACGTTTGAATAAATTTATCCTACCTATCTTCGTGTCATGGGCAAAATTTGCTCATATCACTAAAATTTAAAACCCACCCAAAAACATTGTTTAATTTTTATAAACAACAAGGGGCCCTTGTTTCTGGGCCCCACTCGCATTTAAACCCCCTTTTATGGACACTCCTGCTTCCTGGCTGGGACCAGATTCGATCCCCGAGAGCACACTTTCCCCAATGCCATGAGCGCTACTTACTTTAACGTCCCTTTGGGGGCGGGGAAATCATCAAATCCTTTACAAAATCTAAGTAAATTAAAAATCAAATTCTTTTTCGTGGGCAACAGCCTCAAAAACTTTTAAATGAAGAAAATTAATAAAATTTGTTTTAAAAAGACCGGCCCTTTTGAATCCAGCTGAGATCCCTTAAAACAAGCTATGCTTAAACCCAGATGGCTTCTTTTAACTGAGCTATAATTGACTCCCAGTAATTTTCCTACAATTAGGTCAGGTTTATTGGGCCCTAATTTACGGTAACACTTTTCCCCTGTTTTAAAAAAAGGAAAAACATTAGACACTTCCAAAATATCAGACACTACACCTGTTTTTAAGAGATAAATTAAAAAAATTAGTTAATGGGTTTACGACTTCCATTTTGCATTCCTTAAGAACCCTTGAAAAAACCTCATCAACCCGGTTACTTTTTTTGCTTTTATCGGTCTATCCCGTTCACAACCCTTTCACTAGTGACTGTGAGTTTTCAATAAATTTTTCTTCTTCTGGCCCACTATAAAAATTTAAATTTCCTTAATATTTTTAATGGGGCTTCCTGGGGCAAAAACCGAAAAAAAATTATTTAAAATCGACACATTTCATTCTCTTTTTCTTAAATGCCCATAAATTTATTTTTTGGGGGGCCCATCTTATTTCTAACTTTTTTCTAAAAACCTGGAAAAAAACTTTTTTGGGTTTTGTTTTAGAATCCCTTGCAAATTTTAATTTTTATAGTCCCTTTTTAAACCTTTTTTTATCCCCTTTTTAAAGTCCCTCTTAATGTCCCAAAATACTGATTCAAAAAGGACCCCGCCTCTTTTGATAAATTTATAAATTTCCCTTTTTTATGCCCCCATAGATATTTCAGCCCATTAATTTACCCCTTTTGGGGCCAATTTTTATTTTATCTAATTTTTTTTGTAAGGGATAAACCCTTTTTCCCCGAGCAGCCCGGGATTTTTGTTTTTAGAAAACTGTCAATTGATAGCTCTTTTTGTTACCCCAATCCCAAAAGAAGATAAGTGTTCTCTAACCCCTTGTAATCTCTAAACGAAAATCGGGAAATGTTACTGAGTTTTTCCCTATAACATACTTCCAATTTAATGCTAAATGTAATTGATTTTTTGGGGCCCCTAGCACCCATTTCCCCCTGGGAAAATTCTAAATTAATTTAAAAAGGGATTCGTTGTTTGCCAGAACTAAGTCCCAACAGGTTATTACCCTTTTAGGGTTTTGTCACAAACTATTTCAAAAAAAAATCCTGAAATAAATTTTAAAAAAGTCGTATGATTCTAATTCCCATCAAGAAATTCCCAAACAATATGACTAAAGTTAAAGTTTTCCCAAATTAAAAACAATTTTCGTGCCTTGTGGCCCTAACAAATTTTTCCCCCCTAGTAGCTCCCCTGGTCCCCATCTAAATTTTGGGGGGCGGTATATCACACCTAAAATTTTAATTTTTTATGCCCCTCTGGGAAAATTCTATCCCCAAAAAGACTCTGTATGTGTTACTTCTGACTTTATACCCCCTTTTTATGCAACGTTCAAATAAACTCGGAAAATACAAGCCACCCCCCCCCCCCTTTCCGAAAAACCTTTCTTTTTTCTTTTTCTTTTTGGAAAAAAATTTTTAAAAAAAATTCCCCGGGAAAGGGACAATTCCCGCAGGCATGTCCCACTTTTGAATTAAACCACGTCTCAGTAAAAGGCCAAAAACATCTATGTTTTCCTTCCCCTAGGGAACTAGGGCTCAACTCCTCCCCTCTTTTTCCGGCCCGCGATTTTTGTGTAAAAAATATTTTTAAAAACCCTACTCTCTCTTTTACCCTTTCCCCCCCTTTCTTTTTTTTTCCACTAAACCAAATTTCTGTCCCCTTTTTAAACGGCCCACTGGGTTTCCAATTTTCCACCTCATTTTCCTATTACTATTCTCCTAGTACTCTATTACTACCCTTCGACTTTACATTTTTCCCGCCAAAACCCATCCCCCAAATATTCCTATTTAAAACTTAAACCCGCTCCCTCCACTGGTTTTGGGCCCTGCTCCCCCCCACACCTAGGGTTTAAATTTAACCCCGTCCCCCGGCATACATGTCCCTTTCTGCCATAGAAGAGGGCCCATTTTTCAATGGGAATTTTTCCGCATTTTCCCCTTTCAGTATTTTTCCAGCCCGCAATTGACACCAATTGCTCTGGAAAAACCATTCCCTTTCCAACTCCCTCCTTGGGAAAATGCCACTAAGGGCATTTCCCACCATTCCTCCTAATTAAATTTTATTGCTGACCTTTTACCGGGTAATCAGGGCCTCACTCCTACGTCTGCCAAAATCGTTGCCTCCAGCCTGAGAAATAATAGGATTGCTCCCATTACCTCCATGATGTCATCCAGACGGCAAAAAATAAACCTTTTATCCCAGCCCCGGAAAAAACACACTCTGCCTCCTAATCCTATCCTTTTAAGCAAATGCCCTATCCATGTCCTAATCTGGCTCCCCAACAACAAAAATTTTTTAAATTTCCCTTGGGGTCCCTCCCGTGGATGCTCCGAGGGAGTCGCCCCCATTTGCCAGGGTTTCATTACACCACTTGGGAGAATTCCCTCAAAACCGTTTTTTTCTCGATGTCTTCGTTGGTTTTCTAGGGATGTCTCATTACGTCGCCCAAGCTTCTTTTGGGGTCGTTGTGGGATTCCCAGTAAAAAACTCACATTCGTCAGGGAACAAACCCAGAATGGGGTTTGGGAAATTTCCACGGTAGTCTTCTTTGGGTTTTTCGTTTTTTTTTTTCTGGGCCCCCCAACCGTTTTCTTGATCTTTTAGCTTGGTTCCATTTCTGCCCGGCCACTGACCAAGCCCCCTCTTAACCTGGGACTCACAAAAGGGGGATTACTGCGAATCCTCTTGTTCTTTTCCCTTTCCCTTAATCGCCCCTATCCCCCCATCTTTGCAACCTGACACTTCTCTCAGCCTGGTAAAATTGCTCAAGAGAGGGGATCCTGGTTTTAGATTCCCAGAGGGGCACACAAACAGGGCTTCACTGAGCTAAGTACAAATCACCACTGGGCTAAGTTTCACGCACCACTGGACTAAGTACAAAGGGCACCACTGGAGCAAGTACACGTCACCCCCGGAAACCCAAGTACACGTCACGAGTTTTGTGGCTCTTGCCAGGAAAAATTCTTGATCGCTAACTTCCCTATAGCAACAGACCATAGTATGGAGGTTTCATATAAACGTTTGTAAAAATTTTTTCAGGTTAACACAAATACAGTTTTACACAATTAAACATACAAACACATATTTTGTAAAAAAACATGCGACAAACCCCAAAAAAGTCAGTGACTTAATTTTCCCTTGGGCCTTTTTTCTTTTTGTTATAATATAAAGGAGATAATATATTATTACACTGTAAAGGAGATATACTAGGAATAAGGGAAGATTACATGTGTGTTAGCTAAAAAAATCATTAAAAATCATTCTCCTGTCTTTCTGTCGCTACATTCATTAGGTACCTTCTGGCTCGCTTCTTGAAGTGGTTCAGATATGACTGGCTTTTACATGTGCAGGCAGTCTGTTCCATTCCTTTATTGCTGTACAATAAAAGGTGTTTGAAGCCTGGCCACTGACTGTGGGTACTACAAAGTTATGTTCTTTTCCCCTAGTACTATGATTGCTTTGGTTCCCATACTTGACAAAACTGGCAGCAAAATATTCTGGACACTGTTTGGGAACAATTTTATAAACTTGATTCAACTTCAGTTGTTTTACTCTGTTTTCAATATTCAGCATATTCGATTGTTGTAACTCATCCTGGCCTACATGTTCTCTTGGACCCAGGTCCAGGATGAATCTTACGATTTTGTTCTGGGTGATTTGCAATCTATCAGTTTTTGTCAAGGCAGAGTACCATGAAGAGCAACCGTAGTCCATATGACACTGTATAAGAGCTAAACATAGGGTCCTGTGAGCCTCAGTAGGTAGACACTGTGCTTGACTGTAGAGGAACTTGAGTCTGGTATTCGCTTTCTTAATTAACTACACTATTCCCTATCAGTTCTCCTGACATGCATGGGTCAAAGGAGATTCCCAGATGTTTTACTCAGTTTGTTTCGTGCCAAAGAGTATGGCTTCAGTTTTCCCGAGGTGTAACGATAGTTTGTTGTCTACTAACCATTTGCTGCAGGACTCCAGCTCGTAAGAATGGAGAAACACTGCAGAAGGCCCACTAGCCCATATATAAGGCAAGTCCATGTCCTTTTCAAACCATTTCCTCGCACCAATTTGTTCAACCTTTTTCCCAAGAGTTTGCTTCAGTATCTCCGGTAATAACCAAACTCAGCCTTTCTCACTCATACGAACACTGTAGCAGGCCTTCTGGTTCAATATCGGTAGGCCCCTGTCGAATCCAACCTCTTCTCAGCCATATATTCGTCTAACCTCTCATTATTCTACCCAAGAAGTCAGCATCAACAAGCTTCACTTCACTACGCTTAGTATAAGCAGTAAATGAATATCCTGTTATCCCAAGTTGATCTGCAGGATGCTTGATAAAGCCAGATGTGTGTGTTAAACCTTGTCAATAAAGGATCACATTATACAGCATTTGTCTTCAACCATCAAGATCACTCACAGACTAAGATTAAAGTCGTGCACGGCCTGTCTCTGCCTCCCTGTTTTTAAGTTTACTTACAACCTTTCAAATTTGATCACGTTTCTTTTGGTGAATTTTGTTCCTTGATTACATTCGGATTCTCTGAAAATTTTCACCTGCTGTACTTCAGCATTTTCTTCTCTCAATTTAATGAAAGCAGGATTTTCTTCTTCCTCCGCCAATTACACATCCTCACTTGTCCTTCCATTGGCTTCATAAAGACAGTGGATAATCATTTTCCATGTCTTCCTCCTCCGGTTTTATTTCTCTTCAGATTGCCTGTCTGTTAACTGTTGCTTTGTTGCCTCGCTTATCATCTCCTGTACCTCTAATTGCCTGAGAACATTTTCACAAAGGTCTTTGTTTCCTCCCTCTTAACTTCTGCTTCACAAGCTATTTTTTTTTTATAACTGTCTCTCCTCCCTATCTTCTTTTCCTCAAGTTCCTTTTTCAGCTCCATTAGATCCTCTCCCCGTTAGATTCATTAGATCCTCTTCGACGTCATTCGTTATTGTTTCGGACTCCCAGAATGCATTACAGGATATACCCACATTGACTCCAGATTCCGTTACTTGTGGCGAAACGTTTCCTCTAAACCATACATTAGTATCCCCCCCTTCTATCCCCATCGTCCTCAATATACTGATTGGTTACATTTCATTCCTAGTAGGCACTAATAATCGTTTTTTGCCGTTCACAGCACGTCTATGGTTAGGGGCAAATGAACAAGCAACTCGGTCAAACAAGTCAGCAATTCATAGTTCTCTCCGACTTCCCACAGGGGTATATTTCCTGTGATCTCTCAACAAGTCAACAGCCAGTTGTCAATCATCGCAGGTCCCATTTTAAGACCACAACACCAAAAAAAATTCAATCCCACGCTTTAGATTCATGCATTTTTTATTTCCCCTACTGTTGTCATGTTTGGGAGAGATGACACTTCCTTCTCACGCATTAGACACGCTTCAACTCACGAATTACCACAAATAACAAAAATGCCTGGCATCGTACTGTAAGGATTGTTGATCTCGCAGCTGTTCATAGTCCTTATATCAGCCTGCAAACTGCATCCACACACTACCCCTCCCCCCACTCTTCCCACCCACTCTCCCTCCACCTCCCCCCACTCTCACCTCCACCTTCCCCAAACACCCTTCCACCTCCCCCAACTCCCTCCACCTCCCCCCAAACTCCCTCCACCTAACCCCACCCTCCCCTCATTTCCCCAACCCACCCCCACCTTCCCACACCTGCCCCACCCTCCCCCCATCCTCCTTCAACCTCCCCCACCCTCGCCCAAACTCCCCCATCCTCCACCCACCTTCCTTCGCACCCGCCTCCACCTACCCCCACTTTCCCCCCCCCCTTCCCCACTTCCCCCCAACCCTCCCTCCACCTCCCACTAACCTGCCCCATACCTCTCCCAAAACCCTCGCCTTCCACCTCCCCCCCACCTCTACCCCCACCCGCCCCCTCCTAGACCCCACCCCCTCCATCTTCGCCCCACCCGCCCTCACCGTCCCTCCAACCTCCCCCACCGTTCCCCTCACCTTCCCTAACTGCCCCTGACCTCCCCCTAATCTCCCCCACCTCCTCCCACCCTCCACCCAACTCTCCCCCACCCTCCCTCACTCTCCTCCACCCATCCGCCACTTCCCCCATACCCAACCCCCACCTCCCCCACATCCCCCCAACCTCCTACACCCGCCCTCCACCTCTCCCCACCCTCCCCCCAACCCTCCCCCCACTTCCCCCGCCACCCTCCTATGTTTCCACGTCACTAAACCTGCCCCACCCTCCCACCATCTCTCCCCTCCCCCCTCCACCTCCCCCAACCCTCCCTACACCTCCCCCCCACCCTCCCCTCTACCTGCCCCCACCCTCCACCCACCCGCGCTCACTCCGAACCTCACCCGCCCACCACCTAACCCCACCCGCCACCACATCACCCCCAACCTCGCCTCCACCTACCCCCAACCCGCCCCCATCTTCCCCCACCAGCCCCTCACCTCCTCCCACCTTCCCTCACCTTCCCCCAACTGCCCTCCGACCTCCCCCAATCTCCCCCACCTCCTTCCACCCTCCCCAACTCTCCCCGACCCTCCCCCACATCTCCCACACGCCCCCACCTCCTTTTCCACCCTCCCCCACCTCCCACCCTCCGCCACCTGCCTCCCCACCTCCCCACCTTCCCCCAACCTCCCAACTTCCCTCACCCTCAACTCTCACCTCCCCCCACTTTCCCCCTTCTTTCCACCCTCCCCACCTCCCTCCACCTCCACCCACCCTCCCCACCACCCCCACCTCCCCCACTCTCCACCCTACCTTCCCCACCCCCCCCCACCTCGCCCCCACCCTCTCCCCACACTCCATTTACCACTCCCCCCACAACTCCGTCCCACTCCCCCCACCCTCTCTCCCACCTCCTCCCAAAACCCTCCCCCTACCTTCCCACCCTCTCCCCACCTTCCCCCACCTGCCCTTCCATCCCCCCCCTACTCCACCATCTCCCACCACCCTCCCCCTACTCCACCATCTCTATCTCTCCCACCCTCGCCCCTACTCCCCCATCTCTCACCACCCTCCCCTACTCTCCATCCACCCCACCACCCTCCCTCCACCAACCACCACCCTCCCTCCACTAGCTCCCCCATCCCTCCTCCACCTTCTCCAATCCGCTCCCACCACCCCCACCCGCCCCACCTCCCCTACCCTTTCCCCCACCCTTCACAATCGCCCTCAACTTCCTCCACCTCCACACCCTCCCTCCACCTGCCCTTACCCTACCCCTACCTACCCCCACCTGCCCCCCACCTACGCCACCCTCCTCCTCCACCCACTCGACCACTCTGCCATCCTCCCCTTATCTCGACCTAGCCCGCCTTCTACTTCCCCCCCACCTTCCCCTACCCGCCCTTCACCCCCCCCACCCTCCCCCCACTTCCGCACTCTCCCTCCCACCTCCTCCACCCTTCCCCCAACTCCTTCAACACCACCCCCCACCTTCCCCCCACCCTTTCCCCGACCCTTCCCCCCACCTTCCCACACTGCCCCCAAACCTCCCCCCACTTCCGCCACCCTCCTCTCCAACCTTCCCCCACACACCTAAAGCCCCACCCTCCCCCACCCTCCGACCACTCCCCCACCTCCCCCCACCCTCCCCTTATCTCCCTCTAGAACCTCCCCCACCTCCCCCTACCCGCCCCCATACATCCCAACCTTTTCCCCCCACCCTCCCGCCAACTGTACTCCCCCACCCTCTTGCCCACCTTCCCCCACCTCCTCCCCTCGCCCTCCACCTACCCCCACCTTCCCCCACCCTCCCCCACTTCCACCCTTCCGCACTCTCCCTCAACCTGCACCCACCTCCCACCACCTCCTCCACCTCTCCCCACCCCCCTTCACCTCCCATCCACCTCTCCCACCCCCCCTCCACCTTCCCTCCACCCTTCATCCACCCGCCCTCCACGTACCCCCGACTCTCCCACCCTCCCCCTCTTCCCCCCACCCCACCCCTCCACACCTCCACTAACCTGCCTCCCACCTCCCCCCCCCCTCCACCTCACACCACACACTTTTCACCTCCCTCACCCTATCCCCCACCCACCCCCACCTCCCCCATTCCTGCCGCCCACCTCCCCACCCCCCCTTCACCTCCCTCCACCCTCATCCCCACTGCGCCCCACACCCTCCACCACCCACTAACCTACCCTCCACCTGCCCCCACCCTCCCACCACCCCCCCAACTCTTCCCCAACCTCCCCACCAACTACCCCCCACCCTCCTCCCACTCTCCCCCTACCTCCCCTCAACCTCCCCACCTCACCCCACCCTCCCCCACCTTCCCCCCAACCTCCCCCACCCCAACGCCCCTCCTTCCCCCCCACCTTCCCCCCAACCTCCCCCACCTGACTACCCCTTCCCCCACCTGCCATCCACCAAACCCCACACTGCCCCCTCTCCCCCAACCCTCCTCCACCTCCCCACCCTCCCGATACCTCCGCCCCACATAACCCCACCCGCCTTCCACCTCCCCCCCCGCCCCCCACCTCCCCCCTACCGCGGCCCCACCTCTATCTACACTATATAACCAGCACATATGAATAAACATAAAAAACATCTATATAACACAGCACTATGTTCACATATACACAGCAACTATTTCACATTATAACACAGCACAAGGTGCACTATATAACACAGCACTATGTCACATAATAACACAGCACAATGCTATCACTATATAACACAGCACTATCATCACTATATATCACAGCGCTATCTTCACTATATAACACAGCACTACCTTCACTATATATCACAGCCACAATCTTCACTATATAACCCAGCACAATCTTCACTATATATCACAGCGCTATCTTCACATATAACACGAGCACTATCTTCACATATCGCACAGCACAAACCCCCCCCCTTTATTTTTTTTTCCCCACAAAAACTTTTTTATATATCACCGCACTAGCTTCCAATATATCACAGTCGCTATCTTCACTATATAACACAGGCACTATCTTCACTATATATCTACAGCACTATCTTCACTATATATCACAGCACTATCTTTCACTTATATATCACAGCGCTAACTCTCACTATATAGACACAGCATATCTTCACTATATATTCACAGCACTATCTTCACTATATACACAGCGCTATCTTCACTATAATAACACAGCGCTATCTCACTATATAACCCAGCACTATCATTCACTAAATATCACAGCACTATGTTCACTAATATAACACAGCAACTATCTTCACTATATATCACAGCGCTATCTTCACTATAAAAACAGCACTATCTTCACTAAAATAACACAGCACTAGTTCACTAATAACACAGCCTATCTTCACTATATATCACAGCACTAATCTTCACAATATCTCACAGCACTATCCTTCACTATATATCACAGCACTATCTTCACTATATAACACAGCACAAAGTTCACTAAATAACATCAGCACCAATCTTCACTATATATCCACAGCGCAATCTACACTAAATATCACAAGGCGCAATCTCACTCTATAACACAACACTTCCATCACTATAAACAGCAGCACTAAGTTTCACGAAAATAAACACGCACTATCTTCGCTATAAATCATACAGGCACTACCTTCACTATATAACACAGCACAATCTTCACTATATACACACAGCACTATGTTTCACCTATATAACACAGCACTAACCTTCACTATATAACACAGCCCTATGTTCACTATATAACACACACTATCTTCACTAAATAATCACAGCACTAACTTCACAATATACACAGCACTATCTTCACTATAATCACAGTCAACTATCTACACTATAATCACAGCTCTATCTTCACTATAATAACAACAGCACTAACTCACTATATAACAACAGTCACTATCTTCACTGTATATCACAGCACTACTTCACTATATAATACCAAACAAAAGCCACAAACTTCACTATAATAGTCACAGCACTATCTCACTATATATCACAGCGCTATCTTCACTATATAACCACAGCACTATCTTCACTATATATCACAGCGCTATCGTTCACTATATAACACACACTATGTCACTAAATAACACAGCACTATGTTCACTATATAACACAGCACAATGTTTACTATATAACACAGCAACTAACTTCACTATACTAACACAGCACTATCTCTATAAACACAGCACTAAGTTCACTATATAACACAGCACTATGTTTCACAATATATCACAGCACTATCTTCACTACAAACACAGCACTATCTTCACTAAATAACACCGCACTATCATCACTATATATCACAGCACTATCTGCACTATATATCACAGCGCTATCTTCACTATAATATGGCACAGCACTATCTTCACTAATATCAATCAGCACTAACTTCACTACATAATCACAGCACTATCCTTCACTATATATCACAGCGCTATCTTCACTATAAACACAGCACTACCTTCCACTAAATATCACAGCTCTATCTTCACTATATATCACAGCGCTATCCCCACTATAATAACACAGCACTATCTTCACTATATAACACAGCACTACTTCACTATAAATCACAGCACTATCTTCACTATATATACACAGCGCTATCTTACACTATATATCACACACTATCTCACAATATAGCACAGCACTATCTCACTATATATCACAGCACAATCTTCACTTATATAACACAGCACTATCTTCCCTATATATCAAGCACTATCTTCACTATATAACACAGCGCTATCTTCACTATATAACACAGCACTATCTTCACTATATAACACAGCACTATCTTCACTATATATCACAGCACTATCTTCACTATATAACACAGCACTATCTTCACTATATAACACAGCACTATCTTCACTATATATCACAGCACTATCTTCACTATATATCACAGCGCTATCTTCACTATATATCACAGCACTATCTTCACTATATATCACAGCACTATCTTCACTATATATCACAGCACTATCTTCACTATATATCACAGCGCTATCTTCACTATATAACACAGCACTAACTTCACAAAATATCACAGCACTATATTTCACTATATATCACAGGCGCTATCTTCACTATATAACACAGCACTATCGTCACTATAAAACCCAGCACTATCATCACTATATAACACAGCACTATCTTCACTATATAATCACAGCGCCTATCTTCACTATATATCACAGCACTATCTTCACTATATTATCACAGCACTATCTTCACTATATATCTACAGCACTATCTTCACTATAAACAACAGCACTATCTTCACTATTATATCACTAAGCACTAACTTCACATATATCACAGACCTATCTTCCTAGATAACACAGCACTCTCTTCACTATATAACACAGCACAATCTTCACTATATATCACAGCACTATCTTCACTATAAATCACAGCGCTATCTTCACTATATTATCACAGCACTATCTCCACTATATATCACAGCACTATCTTCACTATAATCACAGCACTATCTTCACTATATAACACAGCACTATCTCACATATATCACAGCACTATCTTCAACCATTATATCACATGCGCTATCTTCACTAAATAACACAGCACTATCTTCACTATATATCAAAGCACTAACTCACTATATATCACAGCACTAACTTCACTAATATCACAAGCGCTATCTTCAACTATATAATCACAGCACTAACTTCACTATATATCACAGCACAATCTTCACTATATTAATCACAGCACGTACTTCACAATATATCACAGCACCTATCTTCACTATATAAACACGACTAAAAAATAGATAAAACAAAGCTATTGAGTTTTTTGGAATGCACCACACTGCATACTTTTTAATAAACTGTACTCTGGGTGGGAGTTAGAACCCACGGTCACAGACTAACATTTTGTGAGACTATTAACTTGGAGGGTTAGCCAACCAGGATATCCAAGAATTCAGAGCAATCATCCAGGACTGTCTGTGTTTAATTTCCATTGTGTCCCAATCCTGTCCTACCAGGATGCCCCACCCCCCACCAGTCAACTAACACACCGAGGTACTACTTGCAGCTAGGTGACATGACAACATGTATACAGGAAACACATCGAAATATTTCTAACCCTCCGGGAAACGAACCGGACCTCCGAAATGTGAAGCAAGAACTTTTGGAAACCAGGCCACAGGGTCAACGATAGCGTTAGCCCCTATGGGTTTAATGCTCGTTCCTGGAGTTTTTATGACTGATTTCGCGGTTCTATCCCGCTCATGGAATGGTTTGCCTTGCAATCATGTCCCCTCAAGGAAGGTTTCCTGATGCTGTGAGGGCTCTTGATTAAAGGAATAGGATCTGTGACTCCCAGTCCCCGAATTGAGCCTGAATGCCTTCCACATCCCCCCCAGGCGCTGATAATCCTCCGGTTAGCGCTTCCTCTCCCCCCTTGATTATAATAATAAATAAATTGCAATCATGTCATTAGAACTACATAGTTCAGTATCTTTTATGACTGACCGCGGGTTCAATCCCCGCAAGAAGGTATGTTTTTTTTTTTATGAAAAAGGCAATTAACAAATTCCCGCTCTAGTACTTGTGAAACCTTGATTCATGTATATGTGAGAAAAATTATAAGTTATCTTCATAAAAAGTTGAAAAAATCTAATATAAATAACGTTTAAGAGAAAAAAATAAGATGATGGCCGAGAAACGACTGCATAATTGGCATCTTGCACAAAGTAACCTGTATGTACTCATTAGGTGCACCAGTAGGTTTTCACTAGGTACTCTTAGACACGTAGGTGTTCATAGGTACTCTTAAGGTGCTCGGTAGGTGTTCACGTAGATACCCATATGTACTAATGTCTCATTAGGTACCTGTAGTGCTCAGAAAATACTCAAGAGGTACTACTGAAGACAGTCATTACCTGCAGTGGCCTGGCTGCAAACTCACGACATGAAGGCCCGGTTCAATTCCAGGCAGGTTAGAAACATATAACGTGTTTCCTCAACTAAAACATTGGAGGTCAGGAAACACTGCAGAAGCAAGCATGAGAGGACAATCCTAGGATGCCCTCGTACTGCCTCGTAATCTTTCGGCCACCCTTCCACACACCTCTGCCCATACCTTTAACTCTCCTCACCCCCCTCCACTCTCCTCCACAATCACCTACCCACTCCTCCATCATCACGTCCACACTCCTTCACAATACCATTTCAACACTCCCTCCACTATCCCCTACCCCCCACTCATCAATCATCCCCTCCACACTCCTCCCACAATCCCCTCACACTCCTTACTTCCCTCCCACAATCCTCTCACACACTTCCACACCGCCTCAACACTTCAAACCACTATCCCTTCCACCCTCTTTCACCCACCCCTCCCACACTCCTCTACTACCTCCACCACACTCCTCCACCAATCCCCTCACACTGTCCTACACTATCCTCTCACCTCTTCCACCCACCCCTCAACACTTCACCACTAATCCCTTCCACCCTCTTGTTCCACCACCCTATCCACACTCCTCTACTGCCTCCTCCCACACTCCTCACAATCCCCCTCACACTCCTCCAATACCTCTCCAACACTCTTCACAATTCTCCTCCACACTCCGTCCACAATCTCTCCACACTCCCCCACTATCCCCTACCCACTCTTCCACCACCCCTGAATACTTCTCCACTTTTCACTTCCACCCTCTTTCGCCACCCCTCCACACTCCTTTACTATCCCCTTCACACTCCTTTACTATCCCCTTCACATTTCTCCACTGTGCCCTCATACTCCTCCACCACCCCTCCACACTCCTCCACTACCCAATTACACTCCTCCACAATCCCCTCTACACTCCTTCCCACTATATCCTTCACACTCCTCCACCATCCTTTGCACTCCTCCACAATCCCTCTGCACTCCTCCACAATCCCTCCCATACTCCTCCATTATCCCTTCCACACTCCTCCACCTTTCCCCCACACTCCTCCACCATACTGTTCACACTCCTCTACTATCTGTTACACATTCCTCCAACACCCTTCCACACTCCTCCACTATGCTCTCCGCTCTCCTCCACCTTTCCTCCACAATCCCCTCCACCGTTTCTCACCACACTTGTCCACTATCCCCTCCACACTCCTCCACTATCCTATGTACACTCCTCCACAATCCAGTGGTGAGAGGCGCAACTCTCATCACTGGCGTACAGTTTGAATATTTATTTTTTTAAGTAGTTTGTCCAGTTCTCATACCCGGGACACCAGTGATGAGAGTTCCGCCTCTCACCAACGGCCTAGAGTTTCGATTTTTTTTTTTTAGTAGTTCGTGCATGTCTCTACACCGGACACCGGTGGTGAGAAGAGTGGCACTATTGCACTGCAGTTTTTTTTAAGTAGTTTGTCTGGGTCTCCCTCCCGGACACCTCCCCCACCTCCCTCACCCTACCCCACTTTACCCCCACTTCCCCACCCGCCCCACCTCCTCCCACCCTACCCCCACTTTACCCCCCTTCCCCCATCCGCTCTCCACCTCCCCCCATCCTCCTTCCACCTCCAACCACCCCTCCTCCACCTGCCTTCACCCTCCCTCCAACTCCCCCCACCCTCCCTCCCCCTCCCCCACCTCATCCCCACCCTCCCCTACCTTCCCCCAGCCGCCCCACCTCCCCCATCCTACCCCACCCTCCCTTTATCTCCCCTCACACTCCCCTTATCTTCCCCACCCTACTCGCACCTTCCCCCACCCTCCCTAACCTTCCCCACCTTCCGCCACCCGCCCCCTACCTCCCCCACCCGCTTCCACCTCCCCCCCTTCCCCTCCACCTCCCCACACCCTCCCAACCCCTCCACCCGCCCCAACCTAACCCCACCCTCCCCACCCGCCCTCCACCTCCCCACACCCTCCCCCACCTCCCTCGACCCTCCCTCCACCTCCCTCCACCTCCTCTACCCTTCCCCCACCTCCCCAAACCTCCGCCAACCTCCCCCACCTTCCCTCACCCCCCACCAACCCCCGCCTCTTCCCCACCTCACCCCACTCTCCCCCACCCCCTTACCGCCCCACCTCCCCCACCCGCCCTCCACCTCCCCCACCCGCCCTCCACCTCTCCCGACCCTATCCCTACCTCCCCACCTCCCACCACACTTTCCCAAACCCATCCCCACCTCCCCACCTCCACCACACTTTCCCACCTATCCCACCCACCCCCCACCTCCCCCTACCCTCCCATCACTTAACCCCACCTTCCCCTACCCTCCCATCACCTTAA
Organism: Cherax quadricarinatus; assembly: GCF_026875155.1. Taxonomy (NCBI): domain Eukaryota; kingdom Metazoa; phylum Arthropoda; class Malacostraca; order Decapoda; family Parastacidae; genus Cherax; species Cherax quadricarinatus. The sequence continues at coordinate 42,774,923 of NC_069423.1, read as the reverse complement.
CCCCACCTTCCCCCAAGTTTTGGTTTCAGTCTCTTGTGCGGCACTGTATCGAGTACCTTACAGTCTACAAACATGCAGAGCGACCAGCGTTCTCTGTGTCCTGCCTAACATTTGTTACCATGTCAATTAGTTGTTGTTTATGAATCCGTTCCTTTCCGGTTGTTCTACTCTTTTACGTAACCGTTCATACTTAGTTATTATTTGTCAAAGGCACTTGTCGATGAGCCACTTGGCTTTTTTGGTGTGTGTGTGTGTGTGTGTGTGTGTGTGTACGTATGTACTCATATGTGGTTGCAGGGGACAAGTCACAGCTCCTGGCCTCGCCTCTTCGCTAGTCGCTACTAGGTCACTATCTCCTTGCTCCGAGAGCCTTATCAAACACCTTAAAGTTATATATGGATCCTGCCTCCACTACTTCACTCTATAAATTGTTCCACTACCTGACAATTCTAAGGCTAAAGAAATACTTCCTAACATCCCTAAGGCTCATCTTAGTTATCAACATCCAGCTGTGTTCCCTTGCTGCTGTGTCTATCTCTGAAACATTCTAGCAATGTCACCTTGTCAATTCCTCTCAGTATTTTATACGTCATTATCATGTCCCCACATCCCTCCTATCCTTTGCTCGTAGGACATAACCATAAGCTCCAGAACTAGTCTTCCTGAAAATTTTTGTACTTTCTTCAATTTTTTGGCGTGCTTGACAAAGTGTGGGTTCAATACTGGTGCTGCATAATCCAAAATGGGCCCGACGTAGACAGTGTTTCAGTGACGTGAATGACTTTACTAAGGTATCGAAATGCTATTCTCAGATTTGCCAGGCGCTCATGTGTTGCAGCAGTTATTTGGATTTGTGCATCAGGCGATGTGCATGTGTGTGTATTCACCTAGTTATGGTTGCAGGGGTTGTGTCACAACTCCTGGCCCCGCCTCTTCACAGGTCGCTACTAGGTCACTCTTCCTGCTCCATGAGCTTTACCATGCCTCTGCTTAAAGCTATGTATGGATCCTGTGTGTGTGTGTGTGTGTGTGTGTGTGTGTGTGCGCGCATACATGTGCGCGTGCATACATGTGCGTGTTAGTGGTAAACCTCTTTCAATACTCCTTTGTCTTGTGTGCCTGACAACACAACATATATAAAGATTTTCTTCCAACTGGTAATTTAACGCTTGATGAAGTCTCTAGTTAGTACAAGAGAATTTACCTTATTTTCATTCCGTTGTTTGTGGGTTATTATACACACGCACACACACACACACACACACACACACCACACACACACACACACACACACACACACACACATGCACACAAACACATACACATATATACACACTAACACTGCAGACCATTGTCTATGACATGTATGCAAAGTCAAGAAGATTATCAGGAGTGGTGGAGCACCTAGAAAGGAACAAGTATATACATGACAACCAGCATGGTTTCACTGAAGGGAAATCCTGACTTGCAAACCTACCGGAGTTTTAGAGAGAGAGAGAGAGAGAGAGAGAGGAGAGAGAGAGAGAGAGAGAGAGAGAGAGAGAGAGAGAGCAAGGGTGGGTAGACTGCATTTTCTTGGAATGCAAGAAGGCTTTCGACACAGTTCCACACAAGAGATTAGTGCAAAAGCTAGAAAATCTGATAGGAATAACAGGAAAAGCACTGCAGGGGATCAGAGAATGTTTGACAGGGAGACAATAACGAGTCATAGTATGTGACTGTGTCAGTGTGGGCGCCTGTGACGAGCGGGGTTCCACAGGGTCAGTCCTAGGACCTGTGCTCTTTATGGTATATGTAAATGACATATCAGAAGGTATAGATTCAGAAGTGTCCCTGTTAGCAGATGATGTGAATTTAATGAGGAGAATTAAATCTGATAAGGATCAGATAGGACTACAAAGGGACCTGGACAGGCTGGAAGCCTGGTTCAGCAACAGGCTCCTGGAATTTAACCCTACCAAATGCAAAGTCATGAATATCGGGGAAGGGCAAAGAAGACCGCAGCCAGAGTGCAGGCTAGGGGACCAAAGATTGCAAAGCTCACTCAAGGAAAAGGATCTTGGGGTGAGTATAATACCGAGCACATCTGAGGCGCACATTAACCAGATAGCTGTTGCAGCACATGGGTGCCTGGTAAATCTAAGAATAGCGTTTCGATACCTCAGTAAGGAATCATTAGTCTCTGCACACCATGTTCGTCAGGCCCATACTGGAGTATTCGGCACCAGTTTGGAACCCACACATGGTCAAGCAGGTGAAGAAATTAGAGAAAGTTTGCAACAAGACTAGTCCCGGAGCTAAGGGGCATGTCCTACGATTAGAGCGTAAGGTAAATCGGCCTGACGACAGTGGACGACAGGAGGGCTAGGGGAGACATGATAACGATATATAAAATACTGCGAAGAATTGACAAAGACAGGATGTTCCAAAGATGGGACACACACACACATATATATATAATATATATATATTATATATATATAATATATATATATATATATATATATATATATATATATATATAATGTGCCGAATGTAGAAAATCGTCAATTAGCAATAACTCATTTAAAATTAAGTCATTTCTAAAATTTTCTCTTATACGTTTAAAGATATATTTTTTCATTAATGTTAATGTAAAAATTTTTAATTTTGCTCCAAAAGAATCTTAGAAAACTTACCTAACCTTGTCATAACAAGAACAATTTATTTTAGCCTAACCAACTAAATATATTTTAGATTTGTTTGCAATAATTTAATACTAAATAAACACAGTGAAATATATTTTTTTCGTTAGGTTCAGAAATAATTTTGGCGAAATTAATGCATACACAAATTTTCGCTTGTCCTATATGGCAAGATGAGCGTTGCTATTTAAGCCAAGATCGCAAGTTCTGCCTATTCGGCACGACATATTTTATATATATATAATATATATATATATAATGTATATATAATGTATATGTTATATGTATATATATATATGTATATGTATTTTATGTATATGTATATATGTATATATATATGTATATGATATATGTATTTATATATATGTATATGTATATATATATTTGTATATGTATATATGTTTATTATTTGTATATGTATATATGTATATATATATATGTATATGTATATATGTATATATATATATGTATATGTATATATGTATTTTTATTATATATGTATATGTATATATGTATATATTTTATATGTATATGTATATATGTTAATATATATATGTATATGTATATATGTATATATATATTATATATATGTATTTGTATATATGATTTATATATATATATATTGTATATGTATTTATGTATATATATTTTATGTTATGTTTATTATATGTATATGTATATATGTATATATATATGTTATGTATATATGTATATATATGTTATGTAAATATGTATATATATATAATGTATATATATATATGTATATGTATATATGTATATATATATATGTATATATATATATATGTATATGTATATATGTATATATATATATATATATGTATATGTATTATGTTATATATATATTATTGTATATGTATATTATGTATATTTATATATATATGTATATGTATATATGTTTATATATAATGTATATGTATATATGTATATATATATAATGTATATTTATATATGTAAATATATATATGTTATGTATATATGTTATATATATATATATATGTATATATGTTATAAATATACTATATATATAAATGTATATTTGTATATTATATATATATATGTATATGTATATATATATATATATGTATATTGTATATATATATATATGTATATGTATATATATATATATATGTATATGTATATATATATATATATGTATATGTATATATATATATATGTACATGTATATATGTATATATATTTATGTACATGTATATATGATATATATAATATGACTGTATTTGTATTATATATATTGAAAGTATATATGTATATTATATATATGTACATGTATATATGTATATATATATATATGTAATGTAAAATTGTATATTATATTGTACATGAAAATATGTTTATTATTATGTAATTTTATATTGTATATTATTTTTAAGTAATGTATATATGTATATTATATATGTACATGTATATTGTTATTATTTTATGTACAGATTATGTATTTATATATTTTACTGTATATTTATATTATTTTTTATGACATGTATTATGTATATTTTTTGTCATGTAATTTATAAAATGACATGTATATATATATAAAAAGGTAAGTATAAAATGTATATAATAATAGTACATGTATTATTTTTATGTACATGTATATTTTTTATATATGTACATGTATATATTATATTGTCATGTATATTTATATTGACATGTATTATAAATATGTACAGGATATATTTTATAAATTTTTATAATATATATTAATGAAATTTTAAATATTATTACTGAAAATTTTTATATATATATGTACATTTATTTATATATTATGTACATGTATTATGAAAATTTTTTTGTACTGTTTTTATTTATATATTAATTTTATGTAACATTTTGTTATTATGTTTTTTTTTTATATTGTCATGTTTTTAATTTTAATATTATGAAAATGTATTATGTATATATTTGTACATGTATTTATGTATTAATTGTACATGTTTTTGTGTATATATGTACATGTATTTATGTTATATATGTACAGTTATTGTTATATATGTACTGTATATTGTTATATATGTACATGTATTTGTTTTTGTACAGTATATATGTATATTGTACATGTATATATGTTTTATGTACATGTTATATGTTATATGTACATGTAATTTATTATGTCATGTATTTATGTTTATATTCATGTATAATGTATAAAAGGTACATTATATATGTATAATTGTCATGTTATATGTATTAATGTACATGTATTATGTATATATGTACATGTTTATGTTTATATGCATGTATATTGTATATATATGTACATGTAATATGTATATTTTTACTGTATATATGTATTTTATGTCATGTATTTGTATTATGTACATGTATATATGTATATATGTAATTTTAATATGTATATATATGTACATGTTTTAAGTATATATGAAATGTATATATGTATATATGTACATGTATTTTATGTATATATTATGAATGTATTATGATATATATTGAAAATGTATATATGTTTTATATATATGTACTGTAAATTTTAAAAATTTTTGTACATGTTAATGTTATATATATGTACTGTATAAATATTATTGTAATGATTATGTTTATATATGTCATGTTATATTTTATATATTGTACATGTTTTTGTATATATATATTAAAAGTTTTATTATTATATGTACATGTATATATGTATATATATGTCATGTATTTTTGTTATTATAGTACATGTATAATATATATATTTTACTGTATTATGTATAATATTGTACTGTATATATGTATTTATATATGTACATGTTTTATATTTATAATGAAGTTATAGATATATTTGTACATGTATGTATTATATTTTGTACTGTATGTATATAATATGTACATGTATGTATTATATATGTAATGTATATAGTATATATGTACTTTGTATTATGTATTATTATGTCTGTTATATGTATATGAAAATTAATATGTTTTTTAAAATGTAAGATATTTTATATATGTCAGTATATTGTTTAATATGTACAGTATATATATTATATTGTACATGTATATTGTATATTTATGTACTGTAATATGTATATATATAGAAAATGTATATTTATATGTACGTTATAAATATATATGAAAATGTAATAAATAATAGTACTGTATATATAAATATTGTCATGTTATATGTATTATATATATGTCATTTTTAATTTTTAAATATATGTACATGTATTATGTATATTATATGTACTGTTATATAATTTATGTAATGTATATATGTATATTATATGTCCCTTTTTATGAAATTTTTTAATGACTGTTATTATTTTTTATATTTGTACATGTATATATGTATATATTTATGTCATGATATATTTATTATATATGTAATGTATTAAAATTTATATATTCATGATCATGTTATTTATATATGAAAGGGTATTATGTTATTATATGTACATGTTATATAATAAAAATTACATTATATATGTATTATATTGTACATGTATATATATAATTGTACTGTTAATGTATATATATTTTTACATGTTGTTATATATTGTACATGTTGTAATAATATGTAATGTATGTTTATGACATTTTGGTATATTATATGTCATGTTGTATATTATATGTAAATGTAGTATATATATATGACATGTATGTATTTTATTGTACATGTATGTATTATTATGTATGTTGTTTTAATTTTGTACAGTAAATGTTATTATAATGTAAGTATATTGTATATATATTGTACAGAATAATTAGTACAGAATGACTTAAAGAGTGTATCAGTCTGTATGGAAGGAAGGGGGGTGGGGGTCGGCCTGGGAAAGGGTTGGAGGAGGGGTAAGGAGGTTTTGTGTGCGGGGGGGTTTGGGATTCAGCAGGCTGCTGGGGCGTGTTTGTAGGGGTGGAGACAAATGGTTTTTAATCTTGAGTGCTGTTGGAGTGTGGCAAAGAACATTTATGAAGGGATTCGGGAAACGGCGGCCGGACTTGAGTCTGGAGAGGGAAAATACGGCCTGCACTTGAAGGAGGGGTGTTAATGTTTGCAGTTTAAAAAAATGTAGTGTAAAGCACCCTTTGCAAGACAGTGATGGAGTGAATGATGGTGAAAATTTTTCTTTTTCGGGCCACCCTGCCTTGGTGGGAAAGGCCCGGTTTTATAAAAAAATAAATAATAATGTTATATGTATATTATATATGTCATATATATTATATTATATGAATGTATATTGTATATTTATATGTAATGATATATGTATTTTTTTTAAATTATATATGAATGTATAATGTTTATATATGTACATGGATATAGTATATATATATGTCATGTTTATGTATAATATTTTGTACTTTTAAAATTTTTAATTTTATGTACATGATATTGTATATATATATGTACTGTTATTGTATATTATTGTAAAGTTTATTGTATATATATATGTACATGTATTATGTTATTATTGGGACATTTTTTATGTATATTATATGTCTGTATTATGTTTATTATATGACATGTATATTTGTTATATTTATGTCATGTATATATGTATATATAATGTACATGAAAATTTTGATAAAATATGTACATGTATATTGTATATATATATGACATGTAATTATTAATATGTAAGTTTTAAAGTATTTTATGAAGTTATATTAATTTTTATTTATGTTTATTTTATAAGTATGTTTATGTATATTTATTTTAAAGTATAATGTTATATATAGTACTGTTAAATATGTATTTTATGTACATGTATATATGTTAATATATGTAAGTATATATGTATATTTTATTTCTGTTTAAAATTTTTAAAAATTTGAATTATATATGTATTATATAGTATATATATAGTAATGTTTAATGTTTTTAATTGTACATGTTTAAAGTTTTTATGTATGATAATTATGTATATTAATGTAAATTGTATGATTGTAAATTTTATTTTGTTAAAGTATATAGTATATATTAGTAATGTATATTGTATATAATTTTGTAATGATAATTTTATGTATATGATAAAGTAATATTTTTGTATATGTATATATTTAAAAAAATTTTTATTTATTATATTATTATTATATTTATTATAAATATATATTTTATTATAATTTTTATAATATTTATATTTATATTAAAAAATATTATTAAAAAAATAGGGATATTAAAATTAAATAAAAAAGGACAAAATATAAGATAAAAATAACCCCCAAAAAAAAAATTAAAATTTTTATTGGGGGGCTTTGAAAAAGGTTTCCCAATGACCGAAAAATTGTAAGACCCCTTTTTGCGGGAGTGATCAAAAAAACCCCCAACATAGGGAGGGGCCAACTTTGCCAAAAATTTCCCCCAAAGGTGGGGGACTTTTATCCATTGGGAAGAATGAAAGCTCTTCTAAAATCGGGTAAAATTTTAACCTAAGCCCTTGGGGGGACAGGGGGATGCACCCCCGGGGGAGTACAAACAGCAAAACAAACAAACAACAGCAATTTTTTCCGGGGATCAAACTATCTGGGGAAAAAAAAGCCCTTTCCCTTTGAATTTGGGTTCGATCATGGCACCGGGACCCAAACCCGCCCCATTTGGTTGGGCACCAAAGGGGAAAACTTTTCTGGACCCCAACCCGGGAGGAGTAAACGATCAACAAGTGCCAGTACATTTGTTTTTTTTAAATGTATTTTTTTTTTGTTCTTAAAAATTTATCTGGGGGAAGAAAAAATTTTAAAAAAGCTTTTCCAGAATTAGTTTTCCCCAGGACTTTTTTTTTTCCCGGGGGAAGGGCCCCGCCGTTTATGGTTTTCCAAAATATATATATATAATATATATATATATATAATATATATATATATATATATATATATATATATATATATAAGAGAGAGAGAGAGAGAGAGAGAGAGAGGAAATATTGGAGATTCATCAATTAGCATATCTAAAATATCCAAATTATTGTATTGATAAATCTTTTAAAATTAACAGAAATTCATTTTACAGTTCTCAAGAGGACGAAGAACCATATTCAACTAAGAATATGCTGGTTCTACCTCATCACGGAAACTTTCTTAATAAACATCTCTGCTTCAGAACTTCAAACGTAAAGTTGTATTTAAAAATCTTGATACAATAAGAAACTCTTTGATTAAGAATTTTCCCCAAAATACTGATGGCTGTGTCTATCAGTGTGTCTGTATGTTAAGCAATAATTTTTTTTTTCTGAAGAATATACCTGGAGGGTGTATACCTGGAGGGTGCCTACCTGGAGGGTGCCTACCTGGAGGGTACCTACCTGCAGGGTGCATACCTGGAGGGTGCCTACCTGGAGGGTGCCTACCTGGAGAGTGAATACCTGGAGGGTGCATACCTGGTGGGTGCATACCTGGAGGGTGCATACCTGGAGGGTGAATACCTGGAGGGTGTTTACCTAGAGGGTGTATGCCTGGAGGGTGTATACCTGGGGTCAGTGCCCCAGTGGCGTAGTCCATGGTCAGGTCCATGACCTTAATAGAACGGGAAAAATATTGAACCAGCTTTACAACTACATACATATGAGATTGTAACTGGGAAAGTCTAATGCTGTGTTCAGTCACGTGAGAGATTTTAACCAACCAGGAAAGAAATATGATAATATAGGGCATCAAAAAAATAGTGTTGATTGCGTTATAAATGCAAGACTCGGATTAAATACAATAGGGTAATTTATAATAAATAGTTTTTGTAAGAATATTAAGGTATATTGACAAAATTACCCTTTGTCAAAGATATCATTCTTTAGTTTTGCTTGACATGTGACCTGACTGAAGCGTCTCAGTATTCCCAGGCTCAGATAATAGGGTTATATGTGAGGTCATATTTGAGGTAAGGTCTCAATTTTAAGTTGCCTGTTCTCATACTGTTTTCACTGTTCCTTGATAATGTGAGAAATAACGAAAGTACTTGGAATTATGATATTCCCCACTTTGGTTATTGCATATATAACCAAAGGGTATATATATATAAATATCTATATATATTAATATTTATATAATATATATATATATTCTATTATATATGTAGTAGGTTTGGTACACAGCAACCCCCAGGGAAGTACTACGTCCTGCCAGATGACTGTGAAAAAAAAACCCTGTAACTTTTTTTGCATGATGGTAGGATTGCTGGTTTTTTTTTCTGTCTCATAAACACGCTAGATAACAGGGATATCTTGCTACTCCTACTTTCACTTTGGTCACACTTTCCACGACACGCACATGCATATATATATACATCTAGGTTTTTCTCCTTTTTCTAAAAGCTTTGTTCTTCTTTATTTCTTTATTGTCCATGGGGAAGTGGAAAAGAATCTTTCCTCCGTAAGCCATGCGTGTCGTATGAGGCGACTAAAATCCCGGGGAGCAATGGGCTAGTAACCCTTCTCCTGTAGACATTTACTAAAAAAGAAGAAGAAAAACTTTATAAAACTGAGATGCTTAAATGTGCGTGGATTTTAGTGGGATGACAAAAAAACAGATGATTGCTGATGTTATGAATGAAAAGAAGTTGGATGCCCTGGCCCTAAGCGAAACAAAGCTGAAGGGGGTAGGAGAGTTTCAGCGGGGGGGAAATAAATGGGATTAAATCTGGAGTATCTGAGAGAGTTAGAGCAAAGGAAGGGGTAGCAGTAATGTTAAATAAATCAGTTATGGAAGGAGAAAAGAGAATATGAATGTGTAATTCAAGAATTATGTGGATTAAAGTAAAGGTTGGATGCGAGAAGTGGGTCATAATAAGCGTGAAATGCACCTGGAGTAGAGAGGAATGCAGAGGAGAGAGAGAGTTTTGGGAGAAGTTAAGTAAATGTATAGGACCCTTTGAACCAAGTGAGAGAGTAATTGTGGTAGGGGACCTGAATGCTAAAGTAGGAGAAACTTTTAGAGAGGGTTTGGTAGGTAAGTTTGGGTGCCAGGTGTAAATGATAAGGGGAGCCCTTTGATTGAACTTTGTATAGAAAGGGGTTTAGTTATAGGTAATACATATTTAAGAAAAAGGGATAAATAAGTATACAAGATATGATGTAGGGCGAATGACAGTAGTTTGTTGGTTTTATGTATTGGTAGATAAAAGACTTTTGGGAGTAGACTTCAGGATGTACATGTTTATAGAGGGCCACAGATATATCAGTCACTTTCTAGTTGTAGCTACACTGAAAAGAAAAAGGTAGATGGGTACAAGGAGAAAAGAAGCATCAGGGAAGAGAGGTGAAGGTTTATAAACTAAAAGAGGAGGCAGTTGGGGGAAAGATAATAAACAGCTATTGGAGGATAGATGGGCTAATGAGAGCATAGGCAATGGGGTCGAAGAGGTATGGGGTAGGTTTAAAATGTAGTGTTAGAGTGTTCAGCAGAAGTTTGTGGTTACAGGAAAGTGGTGCAGGAGGGAAGAGGAGCGATTGGTGGAATGATGTAAAGAGAGTAGTAAGGGAGAAAAAGTTAGCATATGAGAAGTTTTACAAAGTAGAAGTAAATGCAAGGAGGGAAAGAGAATATGGAGAAAAAGAGAGATGTTAAGAGAGTGGTGAAAGCAATGTAAAAAGAGGCAATGAGAGAGTGGGGTGAGATGTTATCAACAAATTTTGTTGAAAATAAAAAAAGTTTTGGAGTGAGATTAACAAGTTAAGAAAGCCTAGGAACAAATGGTTTTTGTCAGTTGAAAATAGGAGAGGAGAGTTATTAAATGGAGAGTTAGAGGTATTGGGAAGATGGAGGGAATATTTTGAGGAATTGTTAATGTTGATGAAGATAGGGAAGCTGTGTTTTCGTGTATTGGGGGCAAGGAGGAAAAACATCTTGTAGGAGTGAGGAAGAGCCATTTGTGAGTGTGGGGAAAGTTCGTGACGCAGTAGGTAAAATAAAAAGGGGGTAAGGCAGCCGGGATTGATGGGAAAAAGATAGAAATGTTAAAAAGAAGGTGGGGATATATTTTTGGGAGAGGTTGGTGCAATTATTTAATAAATGTATGGAAGGGGGTTTAAGGTACCTAGGGATTGGCAGAGAGCATGCATAGTTCTTTGTATAAGGCAAAGGGGATAAAAGTGAAAAAAATTATAGGGGGATAAGTCTGTTGAGTATACCTGGTAAAGTGTATGGTAGAGTTATAATTGAAAGAATTAAGAGTAAGACGGAGAATAGGATAGCAGATGAACAAGGAGGCTTTAGGAAAGTAGGGGGTGTGTGGACCAGGTGTTTACAGTTGAAAAACATATAAGTGAACAGTATTTAGATAAGGCTAAAGAGGTCTTTGTGGCATTTATGGATTTGGAAAAGGCGTATGACAGGGTGGATAGAGGGGCAATGTGGCAGATGTTGCAAGTGTATGGTGTAGGAGGTAGGTTACTGAAAGCAGTGAAGAGTTTTTACGAGGATAGTGAGGCTCAAGTTAGAGTATGTAGGAAAGATTGAAATTTTTTCCCAGTAAAATTTAGGCCTTAGACAAGGATGTGTGAGTCACCGTGGTTGTTTAATATATTTATAGATGGGGTTGTAAGAGAAGTAAATGCGAGGGTCTTGGAAAGAGGCGTGGAGTAAAAAGATAAAGAACACCACAAAGGGGGATTTGTCACAGCTGCTCTTTGCTGTTTGACACTTTTGCTCTTGGGAGATTCTGAGAGAAGTTGCAGAGATTGGTGGAGAATTTGGTAGGGTGTGCAAAGAAGAAAATTAAAGGTGAATACAGGAAAGAGTAAGGTTTTATGAGGATAACAAAAAGATTAGGTGATGAAAGATTGAATATCAGATTGGAGGGAGAGAGTATGGAGGAGGTGAACGTATTCAGATATTTGGGAGGGGACGTGTCAGCGGATGGGCTATGAAAGATGAGGTGAATCATAGAATTGATGAGGGAAAAAAGAGTGAGTGGTGCACTAGGGTCTGTGGAGACAAAGAACTTTGTCCTTGGAGGCAAAGGGGGAATTTAGAGAGTATAGTTTACCAACGCTCTTATATGGGTGTGAAGCGTGAGTGATGAATGTTGCAGCGAGGAGAAGGTTTGGAGGCAGTGGAGATGTCATGTCTGAGGGCAATGTGTGGTGTGAATATAATGCAGAGAATTCGTAGTTTGGAAATTAGGAGGAGGTGCGGGATTACCAAAACTGTTGTCCAGAGGGCTTAGGAAGGGTTGTTGGGGTTTGGTTCGGACATGTAGAGAGAATGGAGCGAAACAGAATGACTTCAAGAGTGTATCAGTCTGTAGTGGAAGGAAGGCGGGGTATGGGTCGGCCTGGGAAGGTTTTGGAGGGAGGGGGTAAAGGATGTTTTGGGGTGCGAGGGGTTGGACTTCCAGCAGGCGTGCGTGAGCGTGTTTGATAGGAGTGAATGGAGACAAATGGTTTTTAAACTTGACGTGCTGTTGGAGTGTGAGCAAAGTAACATTTATGAAGGGGTTCAGAGAAACCGGCAGGCCGGACTTGAGTCCTGGAGATGGGAAGTACAGTGCCTGCACTCTGAAGGAGGGGTGTTAATGTTGCAGTTTAAAAACTGTAGTGTAAAGCACCCTTCTGGCAAGACAGTGATAAGAACATAAGAACGAAGGAACACTGCAGCAGGCTAGGGCCCCATGCGAGGCAGGTCCAAGTTCCCTACCGGCTTAAGCCAATGCACCCAACCTAGTCAGGTCAGGTCACATTGAATTAAGGGAGGAACACGGCAACCGACCTGGTAACTCAAGCTATCAGGTCCAACTCACACCCACCCACATCCACTCATGTATTTATCAACCTATTTTTAAAGCTACACGACGTTCTGGCCTCTATAACTGTACTCGGGAGTTTGTTCCACTCATCCACAACTCTATTACCAAACCGTAGTTTCCCATATCCTTCCTGAAACTGAATTTTTCCAACTTTTAAAACCCTTGGGTGCGAGTCCTGTCTAGGCTAGATATTTTCAGCACACTAAATTTTCATCCCCTTTATTTATTCCTGTCTTCCATTTATACATGAATCATATCTCCTAAATTTTACGTCTTTCTAGAGAGTGCAGATTCAGGGCCCTTAGTCATCCTCATAGGGAAGGTTTTTGATACATGGGATCACTTTGTCATCCTCCCTTTTTACATTTTCCAGGAATTTATATCCATTCTGTAATACGGTGACCAAAAGTGCAGCATAATCTAAATGAGGCCTAACCAATGATGTATAGAGTTGAAGAACAACCTGAGGATCCTATTTTTATGCTTTTGATATGAAGCCCAAAGGGTTCTATTTGCTTTATTGCGAAACTTATGCACTGTTGTCTTGGTTTCAGTTACTGCTAACCAGAACTCCTAAATCTTTTTCGCAATCCGTATATTAAGATCTACATTATTTAGTTTATATGTGGCATGGTTATTGTCCTGTCCAACATTTAGAACTTGCAAATTTGTCTATATTAAACTGCATCTGCCACTTCTCCGACACTGCATCAGTCTATTCAAATCTTCCTGGAGTGCTCGAATGTCCTCGTCAGAATGAATTCGACGGCCTATTTTGGTGTCATCGGCAAACTTTTCCGATGTCACTCTTTATGCTCTCATCTTGTCGTTTATGTAGATTGTGAACAGAGGGGGCCCAACACTGACCTGTGGAACACCGCTCGTGACGTTCCACTTGATTTCTTTCCCCATTTATGCAAACTCTCTGCTGCCTATTTGTCAACCATGCCCTTATCCAGGAAAAAATTTCTCCTCCTATTCCATGTGCTTAATTTCCTCAATAGTCTTGATGTGGGGGCCCCGTCAAAAGCCTTACTGAAGTCCATATACACAATATCATATTCATTTTCTTTATCTACCTCCTAAATACCTTAGTGAAAAAAAGTTAATAAATTCGTAGGCAGGAACGCCCTTTGTAAAACCATGATGAGATTCGTTGATTAATTTATGCTTTTCAAGATGGCTACGAACTGCCTCGGCAATTATTGATTCCATAAATTTTCCCACTATGGAGGTTAGGCTTATTGGTCAAAAGTTCGAAGCTAAGGACCTGTCACCTGTTTTGAAAATTTGGGATCACATTTGCATTTTCCACTTATCTGGCACCATGCCCGTTTGTAGTGATATGTTGAAAAGATTAGCCAAAGGTGTGCTAAGCTCTCTTTTAATCCTTTAGAACCCTTGCATACGTTCATCAGGGCCTGGGGATTTGTTAGGTTTTAATTTATCTATTTGCCTAAGGACCATGGGCACTTGTGACCCTAATCGTGCATAGTTTATTATGTCCTGTTTACATTTAATTTATCATTAACTGGAATATCGCTGGTATCCTCCTGTGTAAAAATGAGAGGAAGTATGTGTTAAAAATTCTACACATTTCCTTATCACTGTCCCTGAGATGACCCGAGGAACTTTTGAGTGGGCCTATCTTGTCCCTGATCTTACTTCTGTATACCTGAAAGAATCCTTTTGGGTTAGTCTTCGATCCTCTTGCAACTTTAACCTCATAATCTCTTTTTGCTTTTCTAATTCCCTTTTTTATTTCTTCTTTTAACTGAATATATCGATTTCTTAATTGCCCCTCTCCTCTTTTGATTTGCCTATATATGCCTCTCTTTTGACCAATCAGATATTTAATCTATTGTTCGTCCATTTAGGACATTTTTGTTGATCTGATTTCCCTATTTGGAACATAATTTGACTGAGCAGCTAGAACTATGCCCTGGAAAGCATCATATCGGCAACCATCACCACCTACCTGACCCTTAGTCAGGTCATTCCAGTTCGCCCCACCTAAGTAATTTTTCAGTCCTATGAAATCAGCCAAGCGAAATTAGGGACGGAGACTTGATTGCCATTATTAGGGGAATTCCATGATATATTAAAACTGAGTGATTTGTGATACTTTCCCCAAGCTCATCATTTTAAACCCCAAGATTATTAATTAGTGTTTCCCCATGGCAAAAAACCAAGTCAAGGAGGTTATTTCCCTAGTTGGCTCTGTCACAAACTGTTTTTAAAAAAAAAATCCTGGATCGTTCAAGAAAGTCACCTGACTCTAAATTTCCTGTCAAAAATTGCTCCAGTCAATATGTCTATAGTTGAAATCTCCCATTAGCACAACATTTTCGTATGTAGATGCCTTACGAATTTCGTCCCCTAGAAGTTTACTGCACTCCCTATCAAGATTGGGGCCCTGTAAATCAAAACCCAAAATTAGTTTTTCTCGGCCCCCGAGAAGCTGTAACCAAACAGATTCAGTGGCTGACGCTTCTAATTTAATATCTTGTCTAACACAACAATTTAATTGTCCCCTGACATACATCGCCACTCCCCCACCTTTCCTGTTGACCTGTCAGTGTGGAATATTTTTTAGCCTTGTATGTGACATTCAGAGGGCATCTCTCTATCTTTCAGATCGAGCCAGGTCCCTGTTATAGCAATAATATCTATGTTTCCTGCACTTGCAATTAAATTTTTAGTCATCTATCTTATTTCTTTTTACTCCTGCTTTAGTATAGTAAACTTAAGGGAGCTAGTCCCTTGCTGCCCTCTGCTGTCCCCCTTTCTTTTCGACTGATCTATTGTCTTTATTTATAACTTCATGCTGAATGCCTTTTTACATTTACTGCTTCCCAAACCCCAGTGTTGCAACCTGCTTGTTTCCCACACACACCCATACCTCTATCTTCCATCAGTTTAAAATCATAGGCATTTCCCAATGGCCTTCTCAATCGGTCTGCAAGTGCTACCCCCCCTGCCCCAGAGAGATGTACCCCATCCCTTGCATACATAAACATTTTTTGCCATAAAAGTTGTTCCAGTTGTCAATGAATGGGATTGCAAGTTCCTTGCAGTATCTGTTAGCCCGCAATTTACACAATTGCCATAGACAACCATTCATTTCCTACTCCCTTCTTGGCAAGATGCTACATATGATTGGGATCCCTCCCTTAGACTTAATGAAATCTATAGCTGACCTGTACTTATCTAGCAGCTCTTCTCTCCTACCCTTTCCAATATCATTTCCACCTGCACCCGAGCAGATAATGGGCTTGTTCCCCTTACCTGACATGATATTATCCAGCCTGTTGACAATGTCCCCAACACCAGCTCCAGGGAAGCACACTTATCTCTCATCTTCTTATTCCTATTACAAAAGCACGGTCAATATTTTACCTGAGAGTCACCAACCACAAGAATGTGCTTACCTCCATTTAGCAGGGGCAGTAGTCCCTACCTTCACTGGCCACTGAAGTACATTCATCCTGAAGAACAGAGAAGCGATTTCTACCTTCAGATCTTCACTCTTAACTTTCCTACTCTGATGCGCCTTCCATTACTGTGAACCACTCGCCACTTGTAGCAGGTGCTGGGCTGCACCTCACTGCTGGTAGCCGTTGCTACCTCCCCAACTACAGCCTCCTCACAGCGAGAGACGGACTGCACCTCACTGCTAGAAGCCTCATTCCCCACAACTCCAGCCACCTCACACTCTCTCCCAGACCCATTGAGGTGGACCTTCAGCCTCCTAATCTCCTCCTGGAGAAGCAAGACCTCCTCCTTCAACTCTCCAACCTCAATTTTTAAAACACTGCAGAAGCAAGCCATGCTTTGTAACCGTCCACGCTAATCCCCAAAGCAGCTCAGGGTCTGTGACCTCACGTGAATGATGGTGAAAGTTTTTCTTTTTCGGGCCACCCTGCCTTGGTGGGAATCGGCCAGTGTGATAAAAAAAAATAATGGTACAAAGGGAGAGTATACAGAACATGAGACTTGAAAGACACGTTACAGATGCACATAAGTGTTTGTCAAAAAATTGCATTACAAATGTCTTCTATAGCTTTTGAGAAGTGTGAAACGTACCCAGAGTACACCAGCCATTACCCTCTTCCGAACTGCAGGTCTGAGCTGCATATATATGGGAATTTTTTTTATCGTTCTTGTTTTCAGAGGATCCAAAGTCCCTGGAACGTCCAAAAGGATAATTTGTGAACCTTGTTGGAAATTGAATGGTCTATCCTGAAGGCTACTTTCCTCCTTTTGGGACAAAGGGGATAATGTTATGTTGGAGGCTAGAGGTATAAGTGGAGTGAATGCTGGTTATATGAGAGTGGCAGAGAGGGAGAGCTGGAGGTATGATAGGGAGAGCTGGAGGTAAGAGAGGGAGAGCTGGAAGTGTAAGAGGTAGAGCTGGAAGTGTAAGAGGTAGAGCTGGAAGTGTATGAGGGAGAGTACTGGATGGGGGAGGGGTTGGAGTGTGTAGGGTTAGCGAGGGATAGCAGACCACTTGACTGTCAGTTGACGTTCAGTACCGCTGCCGTGTGGTCGTGTGGTCGTCTCTCTCTAGTCTAGACTGTGCCAGTCACGACTTTCTGTATTCGTTTAATTTAGGTGTTTGCCACCTTGCAATGCTTTAAATGTCATACTGTAATGCAACACACCATCATGCATAAATATCTAATATATTTACTGATGTCAATTTCCAGTTCTTTATTCCAAAGCTAATCCAAATAAGAGTGAGAAAGTTGTCTTGAGTTGATGGAAGGTGTAACTGATCTCTGAAATTCCAAAACTGTCAGAATGCCCACTTAAAGAAAACCCCGAGTGATTGATATCGTAACACTGAAAGTTTGGGTACATTGTTATGACTTGAAGGCCGACATGCATTATGCCATGTCTAAAACAGCGAGACAGTGTGCGCTTCTCTTGCTGGGACAGCCCAGATAATATGCGAAACTTTAAAAGTGAAATATTTGCAGTGCAAAGGTTGGTATTGTTAGCTGGTGTAGTTTATGTTCTTGTTAGTGAGTGATTGTTGGCGGTAAATGTTTTAAATATTCAGGGTATAATTAGTAAACTTAGCTGAAATTTGCATTAAAGAGGGTTCATATAGTATGTTGTGAAGACTTAGGTGTTTGTTCTCTGGTTTCATGTGTGTGTTTCTCTTGATACACGAGTGTGTTTTTTCTCTTGATATATGTGTGTGTTTATCTGGATACATGCGTGTGTATACTCTGGATACTTGCGTGTGTATACTCTCTGGATACATGCGTGTGGTTGTCTTGATACATGCGTGCGTTTCTTCTCTGGATACATGTATCCCTTTTGTTCTCTTAATAGATGCGTCCGTTTGTTCTCTGGATACATGCGTGTGTTAACTTTAGATACATGCATCTTTGCTCTCTGGATACATTCCTGTGTTTACTCTTTGAATACAAGTATGAGTTTGTTCTCTGGATACATGAACGTGTTTACTCTCTGGATACATGAGTGTGTTTGCTCTCTGGATACATGCGTGTGTTTGCTCTCTGGATACATGCGCGTGTTTGCTCTCTGGATACATGCGTGTGTTTGCTCTCTGGATACATGCGCGTGTTTGCTCTCTGGATACATGAACGTGTTTACTCTGGATACATGTATGAGTTTGCTCTCTGGATACAATCATATGTTTACTCTCTAGATTGATGCATGTGTTTACTCACTGGATACATGCATGTGTTTACTCACTGGATACATGCGTGTGATTGTTCTCTGGATACATGCGTGTGATACCTGGGAAGTGTATACTCCCTCGCGGCCCAGTCCAGTCCATGACCACTCCTCGTGGTGGATCATGACCTGATCAACCAGGTTGTTACTGCTGGTCGCACGCAAACCGACGTACGAACCACAGCCCGGTTGGTCGGGAACTGACTTTAGATGTTCCTTCTTGCAGACAGCCAGGGGTCTATTGTTAATTCCCCTTATGTATGCTAGGAGGCAGCTGAACAGTCGGTAACTAATTGTGTTGCCTCTTATTGTACTCATGGCGCCCCTCCTTTTCATTAGCGTAATGTTGCACCGCCGTCGAGTCTTTTGCTTTCGTAGGGAGTGATTTCCGTGTGCAGATTTGGGACTAATCCCTCTTAAGATTTTCCAAAAAATTTATTATCACGTGTCTTTCTCCCCTGTGTTCCAAGGAGTACAGGTTAAAGTGCTTCAACTGTACCCAGTAATTTATGTGCTTTATTTTACTTATACGTGCAGTGAAAATTCTCTCAATATTCTCCAGGTCTGCAATTTCGCCTGCCTTGAAAGGGGCCGTTAGTGTACATTAACATACCAGCCTAGAGAGAACAAGCGATACGAAGAGAATCATCACTAGCTTGGCATTCCTAGTTTTGAAGGTTCTCATTATCCATCCTATCATTTTCCTAGCATATGTGGTAGACATTGTTGTGATCTTTGAAATTGAAATTCTCTGACATTATCACTCCCAGGTCCTTCACAACAGATTTTCACTCTATTGTGTGGTTGGAATTTGCTTTATACTCCGATCCAGCTTTTATTTCATCGAGTTTTTCATAGAGGAGCAATTGAAATTTTTCTTCTTTGAACTTCACATTATCTTCTGAGGCCCATTTAAAGACTTGGTTAGTCCGCCTGGAGATCTGAAATGTCCTCAATGGATAACACGTCAGGAATTCTGGAATTAAATTAGACACATGTGCAACTCTTGGGTATCTTTATTGAGGAAACGTTTCGCCACACAGTGGCTTCATCAGTCCATACAAAGGAGAAACTTGAAGAACAGGAGGAGAATGAGGTAATCAGTCCCTCAACTTTGAGTCGATGGACTGACCACATCGACTCAAGGTTGAGGGACTGATTACCTCATTCTCCTCCTGTTCTTCAAGTTTCTCCTTTGTATGGACTGATGAAGCCACTGTGTGGCGAAACGTTTGCTCAATAAAGATACCCAAGAGTTGCACATGTGTCTAATTTAACATGTCGGTTCTCTGAACCATTCATCTATAATTCTGGAATCATGAGGAAGGAGGACATAGTGTAGCTCACATCTCTGTCAGATATGAAGATGGGGAAAAGATGGGATCGAGTACTGTGGAACAGAGCTTTACACTGTAGCTTCCTCTGACCTTACTCTGTTTACTATTACTCAGTATGTTCTTTTTGTTAGGAAGTTATGCAACCATCTACCAACTTTAACCGTCATTCCTTTATCATGAATTTTGTTTGCTATTACACCACGATCGCACTTGTCGAAGTCTTTCGCAAAGTCTGTGCAAATTGCATCTGCATTTTATTTGTCTTACAGTGCATCCAAGACCATGACATAGTTGTCTAGTAGTTGTGAGAGGCAGGAGCGACTTGCTCTAAACCCGTGTAGTTGGCGATTTTGCTTATTCGAACCACTTCAAAAATGTTTATGATGTGGGACGTTAGTGCTATCGGTTTGTTATTCTTTGCAATTGCTTTACTGCCACCTTTGTGGAGGGTGGCTATATCTGTTGTTTTTAGTGACTATGCAATGATCCCTGTGTCTACGCTCCTCCACTGAATATTATAAGGCACGTGAACAGGGTTTCTTGTAGTTCTTTATGAACAGAGTTTCACGAATCTGGGCGTGGGGCAGAGCGCATGGGCATGTCATTTATTGCCTTTTCAAAGTGCTGTGGTGTTAGGATTATATCGGAAATTCTTGAATTAACCAAATATTAAATCTAGTCTTAAAAAAAATTAGATTGTCGACCCTTAGTCTTGATTAATGGCTCAGCCCGATTAGCGCTCATATGGCATTGGGACTTTAGTATCTCACTCATTTCTTTGGTGTCATCTGTGTACGTCCCATCTCGTTTAAGCAGGGGAACAGTACTGGAAGTGGTTTTTGCCCTATATTTGGCATAAGAAATGATATATATTATATATATATATATATATATATATATATATATATATATATATATATATATATATATATTTATATATATATAATTTCAGTTTCATTTATAACTTTAAGTTCTTCCTGTGTTTCTTGTCTCCTGTATGATTCTTTAAGCTTAAGTAAGATATTTTCTATTTCTCTGGCCAGTGCCTCCTTCTTTATTTAAGAGAGACTCGACTTTTCAGCAGCTCTGTGATTCTTTGCCTTCACCTGTAGAGGGAGCTTCTCTCTCTTTCTAATTTGCCTCTTCATTTTTCTTAAGGGAATGTGCCTTGAGCATACATCAAGTGCCATAGAATTAAATTTTTCTAGGCATATGTTCCGATCCGTGTGGTTTAGGATATGTTCCCAACTTGTTTAATTTAGGACATGGTTATTTGATCACACTGTATGTTTCTGTTGCTGAAATTGAATTTGGTGAAGGCGCACTCGTAACTGATCTTATTTTGCTGGTCAGGAGCTCCACGTATACATATCTGTACTTTGATTATGTTGTCATCAAGTGTGATGTCTTTCATACTGTTATATTTCGAACCAGATCATTATTAGTGAAGATAAGGTCAAGTGTATTTTCCAATCATTTTGGCTCCACTCTTTGCTGGCTTAAGGTGAATTTCTCGCAGAGATTTAGTAGCTCATGTGTGTATGTATGTGTGAATTTTCATCTGAGCTGCCTCCTGGGGTTATCTCTGCTAAAACATTATTGTAAAAGGACACAAGTGCAACTAATGTGACATTTTATTGTGGCATCGTTTCACTCTCCAGGAGCTTTATCAAGCCATTACAAACAATACATGGACACAGAGGGTATATAAAGGCTCAGAGTGAGGGGCAATACTGGTGAGGTACCATTTCGATGTTCACTAGTGGTAGTAGTAGTAGTAGTAGTGACAAAAGTAATACAATATGGTAGAGCAATTAATTCGTACATGAGTGAAAGGATATAAAAGCTATTACTTGGGTAACATAAAAATAGGTTGGACAAATATAGACTGGAAAGAGGCAGGTTGTTTCAGTGTTCACTCTCTGTAATGTGCTTTGTGTAGTATAACAGGAGAGACTATGTGATGGCAGGGTTTACTGTTTTCAGGAGGATTCTTGCTAAGACTTCAGAGATGGTGAAGCTGCCGTTGTTTTATTTAACTGTATTCGAAACAGCGATCATTGCTGATTCGAGGCACTTGCGTCTGCGGAAATTGGTTTCTTTGATCACTAATTGGGCGTCTCTGAATTTCATGAGATGATTGGTGGAATTGCGGTGTTGTACACAGGCGTTGTTCAAGTTATCGTTCCAACATGCGTAAATGTGTTCATTGAGGCCGGTGTCGAGGTTTCTTGCTGTTTCACCTACGTAAATCTTGTCACAGCCTCCACAGGGTATAGTGTAAACTCCTGCATTGACTGGTTCGTGGTGCTTGGATTTTGTCCTGGTTAGATCCTTTATTGAAGTGGTAGAAGCGATGGCGACTCTGGTGTTAGCTTGTGAAAGTACTTTTGAAACGTTCAGTGCAACCTGGCTGTTGGGAAGAATTATAACTTTGTTGGGAGTGGTGTTGGTGAGTGGAGAATTAATGATCTGAAGAGCTCTTTTCTCGCAGTCTTTGATGAAAAAAGAAGGAAAATGTAACTCAGTGAATGTTTGGCGAATGTATGTACATTCCTCGACGTCCTCATTCACAACGTAGACAACAACCTAAGATTTCAAGTTTATCGGAAACCCACCAATAAAAATGATCTCACACACTTCTATTCCAGTCAAGATACCAAGACCAAAAGAGGTATCATCATAGGGTTTTTCCTAAGAGCATAATACCGAATTTGTAGTCCTGAGTTTCTTGACGAGGAAAGTACATACATTCGCCAAACATTCACTGAGTTACATTTTCCTTCTTTTTTCATCAAAGACTGCAAGAAAAGAGCTCTTCAGATCATTAATACTCCACTCACCAACACCACTCCCAACAAAGTTACAATTCTTCCCAACAGCAAGGTTGCACTAAACGTCTCAAAAGTACTTTCACAAGCTAACACCAGAGTCGCCATCGCTTCTAGCACTTCAATAAAGGATCTAACCAGGACAAAATCCAAGCACAACGAACCAGTCAATGCAGGAGTTTACACTATACCCTGTGGAGGCTGTGACAAGATTTACGTAGGTGAAACAGCAAGAAACCTCGACGCAAGTTGCAGACGCAAGTGCCTCGAATTAGCAATGATCGCTGTTTCGAATACAGTTAAACAAAACAACGGCAGCTTCACCATCTCTGAAGTCTTAGCAAGAATCCTCCTGAAAACAGTAAAACCTGCCATCACAGTCTCTCCTGTTATACTACACAAAGCACATTACAGAGAGTGAACACTGAAACAACCTGCCTCTTTCCAGTCTATATTTGTCCAACCTATTTTTATGTTACCCAAGTAATAGCTTTTATATCCTTTTACTCATGTACGAATTAATTGCTCTACCATATTGTATTACTACTACAACTTTTGTCACTACTACTACTACTACTACTACTACTACTACTACTACTACTACTACTACTACTACTACTACCACTACCACTAGTGAACATCGAAATGGTACCTCACTAGTATTGCACCTCACTCTGAGCCTTTATATACCCTCTGTGTCCATGTATTGTTTGTAATGGCTTGATAAAGCTCCTGGAGAGCGAAACGTTGCCACAATAAAATGTCACATTACTTGCACTTGTGTCCTTTTACTTTACATATTGTCGGTAATTCTACCAATTTTATTACAATAAAACATTATTGGCCACATTCCTCCAGTTTAGGTGCCTTAAGTTGAAATCACAGCAAGAAGAAATTTTGGGCTTGGGTTGGAAGATTTTCCTGACAGCGGTCAAATTTCAAGAGCTGTTCCTTAAATTGTTGGTAAGTTTTATTTGGTGGCTTGTTTACAGCCACAAGGACAAAGTTTTGTTTTCCAATCTTTACTGCCAAAACTTCAACTACATGATTTGTGGAGTTTAGTAATTCCGAGCAAATGAGCGACTCTGCGTCATACGGGCAAACTCTCACTTGTTGCCTGGTCTTTCTGTCGCATCTGAATGAGTTTTACCTTGGGATCCATAATTCGCTATCAAAGTGATCCTTTATGTGAGTCTCTGTGAAAGCCGCATTTGACTCAGCGAGCACTCCACTTATGTTGTTTGTTGAGGGCTTTAGACCCTGTATGTTTTGTAAATACAAATGCTGTCATACTGATGGTATGTAGGGGTGTTTACTCTGTGGATACATCCATGTGTTAACTCTGGATACCTGTGTGTGATTGTTTACTGGGTACAGTCGTGCGTTTACTCGCTGGATACATGCATGTTCTCTCTCTGGTTATTTGCGTGTGTTTGTTTTCCGAACACAAGTGTGTTTGTTGTCTTATTACATGCATGTTTTCTCTCTGGATACTTGCTTGTGTTTACTCTCTGGATACATGCATGCTTGTTGTCCGGATATATTCATGTGTTTGATTTATGGATACATGTATGCTTGCTGTCTGGATATATGCTTGTTTGCTATCTGGATTCATTGAAGTATTTGGATGAGATTAAGACACATGTGCAACATCTGGGTATCTTTATTGTAGACGTTTCGCCATCCAGTGGCTTTATCAATACAAATTCTAGGACATAACTGGAGACAGTAGAACTATGTACAGAAGATGAGGTAATCAGTCCCTCAACCTAGGAGTAGGTGCGAAGAGCACCATAGGTGCTCTTCGCACCTACTCCTAGGTTGAGGGACTGATTACCTCATCTTCTGTACATAGTTCTACTGTCTTCAAGTTATGTCCTAGAATTTGTATTGATAAAGCCACTGGATGGCGAAACGTCTACAATAAAGATACCCAGATGTTGCACATGTGTCTTAATCTCATCTTGTCGGTATTATATACCATTCGTACACAAGTATTTGGATGCTGGAAACATGGATGTTATTTTGTCTTTCGATTAATTATATTTTTCAAACAATATATCGTTAAGGGAAACGAATGGACTTGAGAGTTAAAAGTAGTAAAGGAGAGTTATTAGAAGGAGAGTTGGAGGTATTGAGAAAATGGAGAGAACATTTTGAGAAACTGTTATATGTTGAAGATAGGAAAGCTGTGATTTCGTGTATTGGGGTGGAAGGTATTACATCTTGTAGGAGAGAGAGAGCCAATTGTGCGTGTCGGGGAGGTGCCTGAGGCACGGGATACAATAAGAAGAGACAAAGCAGCAGCGATTTATGGGATAAAGACAGAAATGTTAAAAGCAGGTGGGGATATAGTTTTGAAATTGATGGTGTTTTATTTAATAAATAGATGAAAGAAGGGAAGCTACCTAGGGATTGGGAGAGAGCATGTATAGTTCTTCTGTATAAGTCAAAGGGGACAAAAGAGTGTAAAAATTATAGGGGAATAAACCTGTTGAGTATACCTAGTAAAGTGTATGGGAGTTATTATTGAAAGAATTAAGAGAAAGATAGAGAGCAGGATCTCAGATAAGCAAGGAGGATGTATGAAGGGTAAGAGATCTGTAGACCAAGTGTTTAAAGTTAAACATATAGGTGAACAGTGTATAGATAAGGGTAAAGAGGTATCTGCTGGATTTATGAACTTGGAAAAGGCATATGATAAGGCGGATTGGAAAGCAATGTGACAGACGCATTGAATAGGTGGTAGATTACTGAAAAGCTTTTAAGAGTTGTGACGAGGATGGTCTCAGGTTAAAGTATGTAAGAGAGATGGAGATTATTTCCCAGTAAAAGTAGGCCTTAGACAGGGATGTGTGATGTCACCATTGTTGTTCAATATATATATAGAGAAGTGAATGCCTGGATGATGGCAAGAGGTGTGGTGTTAAAAGATAAAGAATCTAACACAAAGTGAGAGTTGTCACGGTTGTTTTCTGATGACACTGTGCCTTTGGGAGATTTTGAAGAGAAGTTGCAGAGGTTGGCGGACGATTTTGGAAGGGTATGCAAAATAAGGAAATTAAAAGTGAGCATTTAAAAGAGCAAGGTAAAGAGGATAAAAAAAAAATTGGTAATGAAATGTAGGATATTAAATATGAGGTTTTATGGAGGAAGAGATTTTTTTCGGATATTTGGTAGCGGACTTGTTTGTGAAAGACGAGATGAATCATAGAATTGATGAGAAAGGGGAAAAGGTGAGTGGTACACTGAAGCAAAGACGGAAATGTATGAGAGTATAGTGGTACCAATGCTGTTATATGGGTGTGAAGCATAGGTGGTGAATGTTGCAACAAGGAGAAGGGAATGTGTGGTGTGCATATTATGCCGAGAATCTGTTGCTTGGAGATTACAAGGAAGAGCGGAGTTTCTAAAAGCGTTATCCAGATGGAAGGCTGAAGAGGGATTGTTGAGGTGGTTCGAACATTTGAAACGGTTGAAACAAAACAGATTGACTTACAGGGCATATAAATCTGTAGTGGAAGAAAGGAAGGGTCGTCCTGTGAAAGGTTAGAGGGAGAGGGGTGTAAAGGAGGTTTTGTGTGCAAAGAACTCAGACTTCGAGGAAGGGTGCGTGAGTGTGATAGATAGCAGCGAGTGGAAAAGAGTTTTTATGACTTGACGTGCTGTTATAGTGTGAGCAAAGTAACATTTATGAAGGGATTCAAGAAAACCGGTTAGCTGGACCTGAGTCCTCGAGGTGGGAAGTACAATGCCTGCACTCTGACACTCTAGCGAGACAGTGTTGGAATGAATGACTATGAAAGTGTTTTATTTTTCAGGTCACCCTGCCGTGGTGGCAAACGGCCGATATGTTAAGAATAATAAAAAATAATAGTTAATACACATGTTGTTGACCTGTGATGCCAGACACAGGCACTAAAACATTAGGAGGAAAAAGGCGGTGATTTCAAGTCCAGTGAGAGACATGTGCTGTTGATGGTGAGAGTAGTGTTACAATTAGTGATTGTTGTGATGGTAATGGTGAGAATATTGTTAGTGGTGATTGCTGTGGTGGTGATGGTGAGAGTAGTGTTACTGTTAGCGGTGACTGTTGTGGTGGTGAGGTGAGAGTAGTGTTAGTGGTGATTGTTGTGGTGATAGTAAGAGTAATGTAGGTGTTAGTGGTGATTGTTGTGTGGTGATGGTGAGAAGTGTATTAGCATTAGTGGTGACTGTTGTGGTGGTGATAGAGTAGTGTTAGTTAGTGGTGATTGTTGTGGTGATAGTGAGAGTTGCGTTAGCGTTAGTGGTGATTATGTGGTGGTAGTTGTGCTGGTAGAGGTGATGGTAGTGATGACAGTAGTTTTGGTGGCTGTGGTGGTAATGATGGTGGTGTTGATTGTGTTGGTGGTAGAGGTGATGACGTTTGTGTTGGTGCTAGTGAGAAGGTGTTTGTTTTGGTAGAGGTGTAAGTGATGGTGGTGGCAGAGGTGGTCATGGTGGTGGTAGAGGTGGTAGTGGTGATGACAGTGTTGATGCTAGTCGAATTTGTAGTTGCAGCAGTGATGATTGTTGTTGTGGTGGTGATTTTAGTGGTGGTATTGGTGATTGCATTGGTGGTGGTGATGGTTATGGTAGTGATTTCGGTAGTAGTTGTCATTGTGATGCTGGTGGTGCTAGAAGTGGCGGTGGTTATGTTGGTGGTGGCTGCAGTGTTGATAGTGCTGGTGGTGGTTGGTTGCAGTTGCAATGGTTATTGTGGTGGCGGTTGCTATGGTTGATATGAGTGTCATTATGGTTGCCGTTATAGTTGTTTTTTAGTTATTGTTGCTGATATTGGTGGTAGTGGTGGTAGGAATGCTGGTTGTGTTGTTTATGGTGATAGTGGTAATCTATCGAGTTTAAAGTCTGAAAATATATTAGTGTTGCAGTGTTCATGAGCGTGTTGCTACCCACTTTCCCAACAGTGTCCACCATCACTGTGTTGTTGTTCGGACCTTTTGCAGTTTAGTGACTGGAAAGTCACAGTGTTACCTTGGGTTACACAGTCTTGAGTGTACTAATATGTATTCAGTAAAATATGTACTTAATATGTATTCAGCACAATCACGTGTGTGAGTGTTCAACATATTTAGTACACGAGTGTAACATACTCGGCATATACAACATTTCTGTGTTGTTTAATAACTATTGTGTATATTCCCTTATATACTGAACATGATCATTAGAAAAATTATCCGAGTTGGCAAAAATCTGATATCGCCCCATCCCTAATATATATATATATATATATATATATATATATTATATATATATATATATATATATAATATATTATATATATATATATATATATATATATATATTATATATGCGCAATAAGATCACAGTAAACAGGTGATTTTAAAATATACAAAACAACCGCTGTGAAAGAGTAGTGAAATTCCAAGCGCTTTCGTGACTATTCACATTGTCAAGGAACTATGAAAGTAATACATCAAAGGAAGGCAATTAAAGGGCTTAGAATACACCTCACAGTCAACTCCCACAACAAAGAAACACCTGACGCGCGACAATACCGGACTCATAAGAAAAGAGGAGCACTGCAGTAGGTCCGCTGGTTAGAGTTTAATAATACATTGAACAAATAATAAACCTTATTTCTTGGGTAGAATATTTTGTTAGTGGGATGTCGTGAGGACCTGTCTAGTAGGACCAGCGGACCTACTGCAGTGTTCCTCTTTTCTTATGGGTCCGGTGTTGTCGCGCGTCAGGTGTTTCTTTGTTGTGGGGGTTGACTGTGAGGTGTAGTCTAAGCCCTTTAATTGCCTTCCTTTGATGTATTACTTTCATAGTTCCTTGACAATGTGAGTAGTCATGAAAGCGCTTGGAATTTCACTACTCATTCACAGTGGTTGTTTTGCATATATATATATAATGTCGTGCTGAATAGGTAAAACTGGTCAATTTTCAAGAACTCGTGTAAAATTGTCC
>NC_069423.1:42573172-42740672 GCF_026875155.1 Cherax quadricarinatus | reverse complement strand
ATAACAGTGTTGTGATATCCTAACATCTAGAAGTTCGCCATTCTGTCCCACTTATAAGTTACTGCAGGTATTGCAACAAATTCTTTAGACACCACCAACACACTGAGGAGAATTCCTTTCCAGAATGCTTCAAAAATGCGTAAATTCATGAGAACTACTTGTATATTAAATCTTTCAAGGGCATTTAGCAAGGGAGAGAAATTCTCATTGTAAGAGAGAACCAGCACATTCTTGATCTGATGTGTTATCCTAGGCTGAGATCTGTAAGTTTTCCTAGCTATCCAGCAAAGGCACTTCTTGTGGTCATATTTGCTTGGACTTCTTCTTTTGCAACATTGCAAGTTCCTGATGTATTGATTGCAACACGAAAGGCTTAGAGCTATCATTCATCTCCCCCCCCCCCAACCATCTTGTACCACCTGTTCATGATTTTCATGCATCACTTTTCATATGTGTACACTGAAGGTAACCATCCATGCAAACGTTGAGACATACACACTCAGTAACTTCCTTAAGTGCACCCTTCTAGTGATGTATTCAACAAGGTGCTGGAAACATTTCTTAGAGATCCTGGTCCATGTTGACTCGATAACATCGCACAGTTGTTTGTAGATTTACCAGTTGCACATTCATACTGTGAATCTCCCAGTCTACCACATCCCAAAGGTTTATGCCAAATTCTGAGCTTACAGTCTGCATGTCACAGCAGAAATCGATATTCGTCAGACCAGGTGACGTCTTTCTAGTCTTCAGCTGTAGCATCAGTTTCATGTTCTCAGCAGACAGGAGTGGAATTTGTTGTATTCCGTTTGCTGTAGTCCATCTACTTCAAGGTTCGATGTGTTGTGCATTCAGAGATGCTGTTCTGCTTACCACTGTTGTAACGCATGGTTATCTGAATTGCTGTCACCTTCCTGTCAGCTTGAACCAGTCTGGCCATTCTCCTATGACCTCTTATCAATATGGCGTTTTTGCCCACAGTACTGCCACTCACTGGAAAATGGGTTTTTCATACCATTCTCTGTAAAGTACAGTAGCTCGATTGTAGCGATCCCTGGTATGGCTGTAAAAACATTAGGACATGTTTCCATAAGACATCTACTGTCCATGTTCACCTATCAGTAAAATGGGTATCTGGGTGTTAGTCGAATGGTGTGGGTCACAGCCTGGGACAAAATTGACATAATTTGTCCGAAATTGTCTGCATAGCAGGCGGCTTTCTATATAGTAGTATGTCAATGATGTCACGAGGCTTGTATACCTTGTACATGTGCTTGTAAAAATAATTATTATTATTATTATTATTATTATTATTATTATTATTATTATTATTGTAAACTGTTATGAGTGAAAATCCCAGATCATCAGTTTCTAATATATTCAAAATACCCAGTCTGACACCAACAATCATTCCATGGTCAAAGTCATTTCTTCCCCGTTGCAGTTTTCAATCGGAACAACAAGTGAACCCCTTGACCATGTCTGCAAGCTTTTAGGTACTGAGGTGCTGCCAAGTGAATGGCTGATTACATATTTTGCATTAACGTGCAGGTGTGTACCAGGAGTATACCAGGAGGGTGTTCCGGAGGTAACGCCCCCGCGGCCCGGTCCATGACCAGGCCTCATGGTGGATCAGGGCCTGATCAACCAGGCTGTTACTGCTCACTGCACAAATACCGATGTACGAACCCCACCCGGGCTGGTCGGGTGCTGACTTAAGGTGCCTGTCTACTCTTTAAGCCTGGATACTGGTAATCCTCTTTATGTATGCTGGGAGGTAGTTGAACAGTCTTAGGCTCTTAATACTTGTTTTGTTTTCAATTAGTATACTCATGACACCCCTGCCATTCATTAGGGAGATGATGCACCTCCCCTGCCGAGTATTTTACTATCCTTGGGAGTGATTTTCGTGTGTAGATATGTTACTAATCTTTTAACATTTTTTCTCACCTGACGAAGTCGCCACTGAGCGTAAATTGATGATAGTGATAATATGAATGATTATATGAATAAGATAATCAGGAATGACATTGATAAACTGGGTTTTAACATGATTAGTCTACATAGAATTTAGGTTAGGTGAAGATTTTTTGTTTTTTAAATGAAGAAGGCAGACTGGGAACATTTAGCATTTTCTGGAGGCGAATTTTAGAATCATTTTAGGATCATTTTAGGATCATTTATTTGCATGGAGCTCTTGAATATGTTGGAGTCACACGTATGTCAAAAAAAAAAAAAAAACTTGTTTCTTGCACTGTGTGTGTGTTCTGTTGCAGTTCCTCAGAAAGAGTCCGAACAAAAGAGTTGAAGGTTTGTAAGGTGAACATATTGAGACTTTTGAACAGCAGGCGTGTGTTGTCTGCAACCCGAATGGGTGATTATTGTAATAGATAATTTTTGCTGAGTTCAAATAGGTTGTTGGTGGTTTGCTGTTGTGGACCTTCAAGCACAGAAACCATAAATGAGGAAATGATAGATTAGCGAGTAATATTGATTTGGATAGAATGGCCAAAGATTTGGGAATTTTCTTCAGATATCTGTGATAATACAAGGGTTTGAAGGCTACTGGACAGTTATCAAACAATATTTGTTGATAATAACAAAGAAAAGTATTTGTAACGACTGGACCAAGAAGTGACCCCATTCCTACACCATCACTCTGAGAATAAAGGTTCACCTGGAAGTAAATACTGAGGATGAACATACAGTTTCAGAAAGTTTAGGAAGAATTTTCCATTCCAAACTATAGCAACGTACATTATGAGGGGTAAATTTAGCCATTAACATATTCATAGTTTCTTTCAAAGGAATATTTGTAAATAATAAATTGGTCTCTGCTAGTCATGCAAACTAACTGAAGTTCAACGCAACTATTTCTTTTACAAATTCAAGGAATTATTTTTGTGCAATTAAGCTTTGTAAATGCGGAAAAATAAGGGTAGTAAAAATTTGGCAAGATTATGATTAGAAGTTTCAATAGAAAATATTGATGAACTTGTTGGACAGTCTAGTTACTGCATTTTTAGAAAAACATTTTATCACTCCTAGTCAAGAACGAGCTACGAATAATTCATAACACATTTTCTCAAAATTTCTCTTCAATATTGCATGTGTGAATGTGCTCGCCTATTTGCACTCACCTATTTGTTGT
Source organism: Cherax quadricarinatus (assembly GCF_026875155.1). NCBI lineage: Eukaryota > Metazoa > Arthropoda > Malacostraca > Decapoda > Parastacidae > Cherax > Cherax quadricarinatus. The sequence continues at coordinate 42,737,521 of NC_069423.1, read as the reverse complement.
TGCAGGGGTCAGTTCATAGTTCCTGGTCCTTCCTCTTCGCTGGTGTGTGTGTGTGTGTGTGTGTGTGTGCCCGTGCGAGTGTGTGCTAACCTATATGTGTGGTTTCAGGGGTCAATTTATAGCTCCTGGCCCCATCTCTTCACTGGTCACTACTAGGTCCACTCTTTTCTCGCTCCAAGAGCTTATCGTACCTCATCTTAAAAGTATGAGTTGATCCTGCATCTACTACATCGCTCTACAGATTGTTTCACCTCCTGACCATTCTAAGTTAGAAGAAATACTTCCTAACCATCCCTATGATTTATGTGAGTAGTTAACTTCCAGTTGTGTCCCTTTGTTCCTGTATCCCATCTCTGAAACATTCTGGCCCGATCCACCTTGGCCTCCTGCTATTCTGTGGTGGGCTGTACATCTCTGCAATCACCACCATGGGATCCCTCAGTCTGAAGAATACCTACAATATAGTCTCTTGCTTCCTTTCTTTCTCCGTCTTCCAACTCCTCAAATTTTTACTGCTCTTTGATAAGCAGTGCAAGTCCTCCACCCCCTATATTCCCTCTTTCCTCAGGATCTGATATTCAATTGGAAAGATTTCATCTGTTATTATTCCGATGAGCTTGGTTTCTGTGAGTGTTATGATGTCCAGGAATGCTTTCAATGTTTTTTTTCCTGCCATTCCTCACATTTATTCGTTATTTCATCTGGATTTGTGTACAATACCTTCAGCTTCTTTTCCAAAACTTTATTTTGGGGAGGTCGTAGGGGCTGGGAGAGTGGGAGACCAGGCAGGATACTATGGGAGGCTGCTGTGTAGTTGGGGGTTGTGATTGGGGGTGGGGACTGTGAGTATGAAGCGTGGTTTCTTTTGGGTTACTTCAGTTGTGGGTTCTGTGGGTGGTAGTGCATGCTGCTCCTCCCGACTCTGTCCCCTCCTGACTCTAGCCATGTTTCTCTTTCTTGCCTCTTTCGTCTTTGTATCCTCTCAGTTTCTGTCGTTCCGTTCACGTTCTGACGCTGTCTAGATACACCTGCTGGTATTTTGTTTCCTGTAGCCATGGTTTCCGCTGCAGGATCCTGTTTTGCACCGTTTCTCTCTCGAAAATCAATCAGAATGGCTGATTTCTTCCTCGCGACTATACCACTATTCTCTGAAAATTTATCAGCTCGGTCATGTCCTCCTCTCCTGTTTATTTGATGATATTCTCAATCACATTTTTCTCTCATTGTCGTCTTCATATGTTTTCCCTTCGGTCTCCTGAAGTCTATGAATAAAACTTGACCTATCCTTCTCCTCTTCCCATTGATTTTCCTCTGCATTTCTGAGTCCTATTTAAACACAGCCATTGCTGCCTTCTTCATTTTCTGGATCTTCCGGTGGCTTGATAGCGCCTCTGAAGGGGGACTGTCCTTTTCTCTATTTGCAACCCCCTTACTTACTGCCATCCCTGAGCCCAACAGCATGTCACTATCATTCCTTGTCATTTCCTGGTGGCTTAATAGGGCCTCCACTTAGGACTTAACTCCTTCCTTTCCTTTGATAGTCTCATTGGATATTGGTGTACCTGCTCCTGATGCCATGCCTTTCCTGGTCTTTGATTCTATATCTTGATTCAGCAATTTCAGTTCATCTTCTAGGCTCTGTATCCCAGCTTCTGCAACTTCGGCTCACGGCTCCTACTTCTTGCTCTCTGCATAGATCATCTTTTCAATTTGAGTGATAAGTTTACCTGGCTTACTTTCCCATTCCTGTTCCATCCTCTCCAGACAAGTCTTACAGTTTCCCTGGGTCTTTGTAATTCCCTATGGGGTCCCATATTTTCTTTATATGATAGTTTCTGCAGTGTGTTTGGGTTCTATAAGTGTTGTTTGTGTGTACGTGTGTGTACTAATCTAATTGTACTCACCTAATTGTAGTTGCTTGGTTCGAGCCATAGCTCCTGGCCCCGCCTCTTTATTGTTCGTTACAAGGTCACTATCCCTGCTCCGTGAACTTTATCATACTCTTCTTAAAGCTAAGTTGAAGAATTGAGACACTTATGCAACATATGGGAATCTTTATTGAAGAAATGGTTCGCCACACAGTGACTTCATCAGTCTTATACAAAGCAGGAAGGTATAAGGCAAGAAGGAGTTTGACGTAATCAGTCCCACAGCCTGGAATCGATGTGTTCAGTCCATCAATGTAGAAAGTACAGCACAGGGCCGTAGCAGTGGCTTATATAAGACGGATGAAGCCACTGTGTTGCGAAACATTTCTTCAGTAAAGATTCCCATATGTTGCATAAGTGTCTTAATTCTTCAACTTGTCGGTTTTCAAAACTATTCATCACACAAAAGCTACGTATGGATCTTGCCTCCACTACATCACTTCTTAGACTATTCTAGTTCCTGACAACTCTGTGACTGAAGAAATACTTCCTAACATCCCTATAACTCATCTGAGTCTTCAACTTCCAAATGTGACCCCTTGTTGTCGTGTCCCATCTCTGGAACATTCCATCTCTGTCCACCTTGTCGATTCCTTTCAGTATTTTATATGTCGTTATCATATCACCCCTGTCCTGTCCTCCAGTGTCGTCTGGCCGATTTCCCTTAACCTCTCCTCGTAGGATATGCCCCTTAGCTCAGAGACTAGCCTCGTTGCAAACCTTTGCACTTTGCACGTGCTTGACCAGGTCTGGGTTTCAAACTGATGCTGCATACTCCAATACGGGCATTACATGGTGTACAGGGTTGGAATGCTATTATCAGGTTTGCTCAAGTCCTATATGCTGCAGCAGTTTTTTGGTTGATATGCGTCTCAGGAGATGTGCTCGGTATTAGTCTCACCTCAAGATCCTTTTTCTTGAGTGAGGTTTGTAGTCTTTGGCCCCGTAAACCGTACTCTGTCTGCGGTCTTTTTTTGCCCTTCCCTAATCTTCATGACTTTGAACTTGATGGGGCTGAACTTTGTGTACTCGCCTAGTTGTGGTTCTAGTGTGGTTGCAGGTGTGTGTGTGTGTGTGTGTGTGTGTGTGTGTGTGTGTGGTGTGTGGTGTGTGTGTGTGTGTGTGTGTGTGTGTGTGTGTGTGTGTGAGAGAGAGAGTGAATGTGTGTGTGTGCACGCATGAGTGTATGTGCATACATGTGCGTGTTAGTGGTAAACCTCTTTCAATACTCCTTTGTCTTGTGTGCCTGACTACAGAACATACATAACGATTTCCTTCCAACTGGTAATTTAACGCTTGATGAAGTTATTTTGTCCCATCCTTCCCCTTCCCCGTCCCTCCTATCCACCAGTGTCGTGAGGTCGAATTCCCTTAACTACTACTGGTAGAACATGCCTCATAGCTCCAGGAATATTCTCGTTGCAAACTTTTGAACTTTCTCTAGTTTCGTGACGTGCTTGGTCAGGTGTGGGTTCCACACTCACGCTGTATACTCCAATATGGGCTTGACGTACACAATTGTTTATGTAGCAACTTAAATAAAATGATCCTGGCTCCTAAATGGCTGCTCAGTCTGCTGTCCAGGGGCGAGGGACTGGGTTCGATTCCCAGCCAGAGTAGAAACATTGGACGTGTTTCTATCCACCTGTTGTCTATGTTCCCCATCAGTAAAATGGGTACCTGGGTGTTAGTCGACTGGTGTGGGTCGCATCCTGGGACACTGACCTAATTTGCCCGAAATGCAGAGCATAACAAGAGAGTTTCTATATAGTAGTATGTCATTGTTGTCAGCTAGGACTGTATACCTTGTACATGTACTTGTAGTAAATAAAGATATTATTATTATTATTATTATTATTATTATTATTTAAATTACACTAAAAACACAGCAACTCTAGGGCCAACATACACTCCTACAAATTAAGAAGCATGAGTGCAAATAATTAATGTTGTATAAGGAAGGACACAAAAACTCACCTATACAAAAATATATATAATAATAAGTAACTTATATACAACTTAAAATCTGCGCCAAAAATGCACCACACTCCAAATCACATTAGCTCACTAGCACACTGATACTAGTGAGTTAAACAAGATACAGTATATATAAGCAGCGAGGTTTCAAGACACCCCCTTCCTTTCTTCCTGCCGGCTACTTAGCCTACAGTTAATATATTAAATACTCTCCAAAACACAGGCCCTCGCACACACACTAGGGCTTTACAAATAAATGAGAGCACCGAAACAAATGAAATAGTATACACTACAAAAACCTACCCAACACCACATACTCGCACTGCTACATCTTACTTCCTCTGCTGTGTGTAACCTACTGCCTAAACACACCTCATCTGCTCCTGTCCTGGCCACTCTGATTGTGACAGGAATAAAACGCATCCTCTTTCAGGGAATGCACCTCCGCTTTCAGTTCAGTCCCGGTACTATGGAGCATTATTTTATAATATATTTTTCTGTAGCACACTGCATAATAACAGTGTACAGGGTCCTGAACGATTCCTTACTGAGATGTCGGAATGCTGTTCTTAGGTTCGCTAGTCGCCCATATGCTGCAGCTGTTATTTGGTTGATGTGCGCCTCAGAAGATGTGCTCGGTATTTTACACACTCCGAGATTCTTTTCCTTGGGTGAGGTTTTTAGCCCTTGTCCCCCCTAGACTGTACTCTGTCTGTGGTCTTCTTTACCCTTCCCCGATCTTCATGACTTTCCACTTGGTGGGGTTCATCTCCAGGAACGAGGTTGATGGACCAGGCCTGCAGCCTATCCAGATCCCTCTGTAGTCCTGCCTGGCCCTTCTCCTCCTCATTAACTTTGCATCATCTGCAAACAGGGTCACTTCTGAGTCTATTCCTTTCATCATCCACAAATACCAGAAAGATCACCGGTCCTAGAACTGACCCCTGTGGAACCCCGCTCGTCAAAGGCGCCCACTGTGACACCACATCACGTACCGTAACTCGCTGACGCCTACCTGTCAGGTATTCTCTGATCCATTGCAGTGCCTTGTCTGTTATGCCGCCTGGTCCTCCATCTTTTGCACTAATCTCATGTGTGGAAATGTATCAAAAGCCTTCTTACGGCCCAAGAAAACGCAATCTACCCACCCCTCTCTCTCTCTCTCTCTCTCTCTCTCTCTCTCTCTCTCTCTCTCTCTCTCGCTTTCTCTCTCTCTCGCTTTCTCTCTCTCTCGCTTTCTCTCTCTCTCGCTTTCTCTCTCTCTCGCTTCTCTCTCTCTCTTTCTCTCTCTCTCTCTTCTCTCTCTCTCTCTCTCTCTCTCTTCTCTCTCTCTCTCCTTCTCTTCTCTCTCTCTCTCTCTCTTTCTCTCTCTCTCTCTCTCTCTCTCTCTCATCTCTCTCTCTCTCCTCTCTCTCTCTCTCTCTCTCTCTCTCTCTCTCTCTCTCTCTCTCTCTCTCTCTCTCTCTCTCTCTCTCTCTCTCTCTCACTCTCTCTAGTGGGCTTTTGACACAGGATTTCCAGTCTCGGAATCAGTGCTGGTAGTCGTTTACAAACACATTCTTTTCTAGCTGGTCCTTCACTCTTCTGGTAATCTTCTCAGTGACCTTGCATACAATACATATCAGTAACACTGGTCTGTAGTTTAATAGTGCGTGTTTGTCTCCTTTTTTTCTTAAATTGGGACTACATTTGCTGTCTTCCATACCACAGTTAGCCGCCCTTTTTCGATAGATATGTCATAGTGAGTCAGGTGGTGTGAGCAGTGAGCTAGGAGTCATTGTGAGTCAGGTGGTGTGTGGAACACACAGGGCCTTGCTCCCTCTCTCAAGACCTACGGAGAGATGTTATCCAGCCTCATCGACTTTGAGATATCTAGTTCGCTTAGCAGCCTCTTCATCTCCTCCTCGGTTGTAAGTATCGTGTCCAGCACTTGTTGGTGTATCCCACCACTCCGTCTTTTTCGAGTCCTTTCTGTCTTCACTGTGAATATCCATTTGAATTCCATGCTGAGCTCCTCACATACTTCAAGGTCGTTTTTTGTAAACTCCCCTCCTTCCTTTCTCAGCCTGATTACCTGGTCTTTGGTGTTTTCTTCCTGATGTGACTGTACAGCATCTTCGGGTGAGACTTAGATTTCGTTGCTATGTCATTTTCGTATTGTCGTTGGGCCTCCCTCCTTACCTGCGCACATTCATTTCTTGTTCTTCGACTACTCTCCTTATTCCCTTGGGTCCTTTACCTTCTATACTTCTTCCATTCTCTAGCGCACATGGTTTTAGCCTCTCTACACCTTTGGGTGAACCAAAGGCTCATTCTGGCCTTTTCATTATGACTGTTGCCCTTGGGTACGAACCTTTCCTCCTCTCATCTCATTACTGATTTCCTTTCCACTTCTCTGTCTCACCGAACCTCGTGCAGGAAATTCCTCATGCCTGTTTAGTCCCTCTCGTGTAGTTTGGCTTCATTCTTCCTGCCCTTCCTGACTTTTAGAACCACTTGATCACTAGCTCGTAGGGGCCTTTCATATGTGATGTCCTCTTTATCTGCACTACTCAAGGTATGAATACTAGGACCAGTCTATATATGTGTGTGTATGTATGTATGTATGTGTGTGTGTGTGTACTCGCCTCTTTGTGGTTGCATGGGTCGAGTCTTAGCTCCTGGCCCCGCCTCTTCATCGATTGCTACTGGGCCCTCTCTCTCCCCTCTCCATGAGCTTTATCAAACTTCGTCTTAAAACTATGTATGGTTCCTGCCTCCACTACGTCATTTTCTAGGCTATTCCACTGCCTGACATCTCTGACTGAAGAAATACTTCCTATTATCTCTCTAACGCATTTGTGTCTTCAACTTCCAATTATGGCCTCTTGTTTCTGTGTCCCCTCCCTGGAACATCCTGTCTTTGTCCACCTTGTCTATTCCACGCAGTATTTTATATGTCGTTATCACGTGTCCCCTGACCCTCCTGTTCTCCAGTATCGTCAGGCCGATTTCCCTTAATCTTTCTTTATAGGACATTCCCCTTAGCTCTGTGTGTGTGTGTGTGTGTGTGTGTGTGTGTGTGTGTGTGTGTGTGTGTGTGTGTGTGTGTGTGTGTGTGTGTGTGTGTGTGTGTGTGTGTGTGTATGAGTGTGCATACACAAATAATACAAGAGCTTTCACCCACCGATGAACGGTAGCCTAACACAGGAAACACTTTCGTTGTCAATTATTTAATCAATACTTTCCCAAAAAGCCCGCTGACATCACAGTTCTGTTGATGTTCCAACCACACCACACACTCTCCTCCCGAGCGCAGGTACTGTACTTCCTCTGTTCAAACTGTTATAGCAGGTCTGGTTATAAAAGTCACTTATCTATACATTCCAAATACGATTGTTTTCAGATTTTCAACACGAGCACTTGCATTTAGAAGTTGTGCCACATTCTGCACTATTTTTTTCGCATTCATTGAAGCAGAGGGGTCTGGGGTTATGCTATACTGGGATACCTTTTCCGGATCGCACAACGACCGAAATATATGTAGTATTATACACAAATTACCCGCACATAGAAGAGAGGAGTTTACGACGACATTTCGGTCTGACTTGGACCATTTACAAAGTCACCTTGTAAATGGTCCAAATCTGACCGAAACGTCGTCGTAAGCTCCTCTCTTGTATGTGCGGGTTATTTGTGTATCGTTCCAGCCACGGTATTGTGCCTTTTTTCTTATCTAATATTACTGTTTGGCAACTCACTTTTTTTTCTAATTGCAGGGACGAGGATCAAGTGCAGGCGCCGGAATTACAACAACATCAACACCAGCAATAACAACACAAACGACAAAAACTATATCAACAACAAAAGTTGCACATTGAAATGTGAAATGTATATAGGTCAGAGCGATTCGTTTGTAAGTAAAATTCTCAATTTTTATATACTTTCTAGCCTGACACGGTCAGCCACGAAATTATGGCTAAAATTTTCGTCCTCTCTCAGACCTGTGTCAGCCTAGCAACTCTTTGACCTCCACGTTAGTAATATATTAATGGAAATGTGTTTACTAATTGTTCCATTAATTTTCATAAGAAAGTGAAGTAACTAAATACATGGACGAACCTTTTGATACAATAAAATAGCCAATGCTTTATGAAATGGTGAAAGTTGAGTAAAGAATCTGGAAATTGGGAACATTAAGTCAGAATGTGCCTCACGAAAAGGAAATCTAAAGGCAAATTGATAATGTATGATTTCAACTTAGGTGATATAATTATACTAATTGTTACGAGAAGTAACGTAAAGGATAACACAAGTTACAGGAGCCTGGACGGAAGCACTGTGGCTGTAACATCAGCTGCGTAGAGCACAGCCCGGTAAAGCGCTCTCAGCCACCTATAATCAGCTAAATACAATCATACAAGTTCCCTTACGCAATTGCTTGTTATGCCTGCCATAAGAAAGCTCGAGTATCTCACTTAAATATAATCTGGGCTATGTCACGTAACATAAATTTAGTAAAATCCTCGAATCATCAACTATCGTTAAGATTTTCCGGCTGTCATATCCCGTGTGTGTCTACGTACAACAATTTGACATCAATTCCCGGCGCAGTGAACTTGTCAGAGGCTCGTCTTCCGAAGCGTGCAATTTTAACTATCTGTCAGCTGATAATACCGCCTCACATCAATTTGCTCTTCCATCAGCAGCTCCCAAACTAATTTCCTTCTCACCTGGCTTCATAACATCCATAGGAGGCCTCAATTACAGGCCAGCTGGCTTCATAGATTCATACGGACGCCGTATTTCCTCCAAGAGTACTCACATCTACAGAGAACGGTCCATGAAGGTGGGACGCTTGCTGGACGTGGTTGTGACTCTCATGGTCATTCTAGCCACACCCGCATCAGGTGAGTTTATAACCACTTGTCGTATATAGTCGCACTCGTGGGTCTTTACACACTTGACTCACGAAATCGTAATGCCACGATTGCAAGCAATCCATACCACTGGCGGGGTTAGAACCCACGATCATAGTCTTAAAACTCCACACCGACGCGTTATTCACTGGGTCAGCTAGCCACAATAAGATTCATCCAACTAGGTATATTTATACACCATAGGAAGGTTAGCATAGGCACCACTGTGACCACAAATGGTGTATATATATACCTAGTTGGATGAATCTTACTGTGGCTAGCTGTCCCAGTGGCTAACGCGTCGGTCTGGAGTTTAAGGACTATGATAGCAGGTTCTAACCTCGCCCGAGGTATCGTTTGTTTTTACACAAGTTGTTAATTATTCCTAGTAAAAGCAGGGGCAGAGATGTTGTCATTTGGAACACATATTGTTTTATTTTATGACCGTAGAACTCTGAATGGCTGTGGTTTCCGAGGATTAATTAATAATATCACATTTTCTAACAGTGATTGAGTTGATTCCACTTAACTAATGTCTAGAGACATTAGCTAAGAATGACAGTATGATAGTTAACTCACAACACAATCAGTGTTTGCTTACTATATCCAAGTTAAGAGTTTTATAAAATGGATTAGGAAAAGCATCAAATATCTTGAAGACAATATATAATCAACTGGAAGAGTTGTTAGGAAGTACTGTTAAAATCATGAAACAAAATGAGATGTTTTGATAACTGCATCACCTCGCACCTCGTTCAGAGAATGATTATCAGAATCTGCACTCTAGACCTTACCTAGGCCCAAGAAAAGATAAATAACACATTGAAACTCTTTTTTTTTTATTATTTTCTGCTCTCCTTCATTACGCAGAATATAAGCATATTTATCGGTGTTCTTACTGCTAAAGAAATTTCGTTATGTGCACCACTGGGAGAAATTCTTAACACCGTGTTATTTAATATCCCGAATAATACTTTACTAAATGCGCTACCTACCTCACCTAAACATATAATTATTAGCTATGCTGATGATATGATACAACAGGGCGTAAGAGGATGGGTACCATTCTTAACGATATTCAAGTAATTTGTAATTCACAAGGCCTCGTCATATCTTCATCTAGACCAGGAGTCTCCACACTATCATTACGAGTGCCATGTCGTATATTTTTCATATTTTCGCGAGCCAGAGAAAAAAAACAGTTTTATAAATAAACATAAATGAATGAATAAGTTTTATCTGGATCATTTTTGTAATCAGCGATATATGGTTGAAAAAGAAAGAAATATTACACTTACAAAGACACAATATCGTGCTTACACTGTGAAATTATATTTATTTTTTATTATCAACTGGCTGATTCCCACCAAGGCAGGGTGGCCCGAAAAAGAACAACTTTCACCATCATTCACTCCATCACTGTCTTGCCAGAAGGGTGCTTTACACTACAGTTTTTAAACTGCAACATTAACACCCCTCCTTCAGAGGGGTGTTAAAGTAAAAAATGTCAAACATTAACCAATGCTCTGAGAATAAAATTAATTACTGAACTGCAGATAAAAGCTGCCACATGATTAACTTGCAAAAGATTAATGGGAATTATGGAACTTTTTTTTTTTTTTTTCTTTTTTCAAAATATTGCCCTAAGTGAGGTTCTTCAAGCTTGAAGAGCCAATTATTAAAGTGAATTTCCAATGCTCTTCGGATAAATTTATGCGATATTTGGACTTGACATACTTCATTTTTTTTAAAAATTATTGTTCACAATGCTTCATTGTACCAAAAACTAATACTGATCCACAAGAAAATTGCTTCAAATCTGGGAGCATATCAGGCTGTAAAGATTTATAAACCTGGATCAGATTTCCTTCTTTATACTTTTCTTCCATCATGTCATCTGATTGGAGATTAATAATTTCCATTAGAAATTGACATGGGAGTGTTTCAACACTGGAGTCAAATGTTTTTTTGAGAAAGTTTTATTTCATCTGTTTTTTCGTCAAAATCACAAAATCTTTCCTGAAATTGTTTTTCCAAGTCATTCCTGATTTATGTTACTAATGAAGACGGAAATTCCGCTTTATTTTCTTCATGACATTTTTCACAACATGGGAAATAACCAAGTCAGAAACTTTCACCTGTTCTTCAAACAGCTTCAGTTTTGCCCTGAATGCCTTGACATGAGTGAATAGATCACAAATGAAATTTTTCTCACCTTTCAACTTCAGATTCACTTGATTCGTATGGCTTGTCACGTCTGCAAAAATGCCAATTTCCAAAGCCTGTCAGTGTTTGATAAAAGTGGTCCGGATCGATTCTTCTCTGTGAGAAATGAATCAATTTTCGTTTTGAGCTGAGAGAACCGTGATATAACCTTGCCATAACTAAGCCAATAAGGCAAGTCAACCAACTCAAAACCATTTTATTTCAGAAAATCACGAAACTGGCGATGGTTATGCCAGATATATACTGTTGAAACAACAGACTTCAGAACGCAAGACGTATCCATGTATTTTCCGCACAATGCTTGCTGAATGCAGAAACACGGGCTTTGAGAATCCATCATCCTCGCAAACTTTTGTGATTTGTCCATCCTAATTAACTTTCTTCACTCTAGACATGTTCTTTCCTTCATCAAGTATCACACATTGAAATTTATTCTACTCCAGGTTATATTCTAATGCAGGTTTTTTGCAATTCTTCGAAGATGTCTCCTCCGGTTCCTGTGCTCTGTATGCTATACATTGATGGTAATTCTTGTGTGACGTTAAATTCATTGTTGATGCCATGGATGAATACTACGAGTTGTGTTGTGTCACTCACATCACCCCATTCATCAATAGTGAGAGAATAAAACTGAAAATTTCGTGATTTGTCTCGATTTGATGAAATATATTGCTTACTATATCCTTATTTCTACGAGCAGCAGTATTTAGCGCAAGGGAAATATGAACACATATGCAGTATAATGTGATCCTTTATTGACAACGTTTCGCCCACACAGTGGGCTTTATCAAGTCACAAACAGATCTGTGATGAATGGTTTGAAAAACCGACAAGTTGAAGATTGAGACACTTATGCAGCATATGGGAATCTTTATTCAGGAAACGTTTCGCCACACAGTGGCTTCATCAGTCCAATATAAAGAGGAAGGCGTAAGGAGAGGAGGAGAATGAGGTAATCAGTCCCTCAGCCTGGTGTCGATGTGTTCAGTCCATCAATCTTGTAGAATGTACAGCATAGGGCCGTAGACGTTGCTTATATACTGTAGTGAGGTGAGGTGAAGCAGGCGGAGGCGGGGTCATAGTGGTACCATCCACTAGTCGAAGTAGGTCTTGGGTCAAAGGTTAAAACAATTTGTTGAAGAATTCTTTGTAAAAAGATCCCATGATGCTGCAGTGTCTGACAGTTGTGATGAATGGTTTGAAAAACCGACAAGTTGAGGGACTGATTACCCAGGTTTAGGGACTGATTGCCTCATTCTCCTCCTCTCCTTACGCCTTCCTCTTTGTATTGGACTGATGAAGCCACTGTGTGGCGAAACGTTTCCTGAATAAAAAATCCCTATGCTGCATAAGTGTCTCAATCTTCAACTTGTCGGTTTTTCAAACCATTCATCACAACTGTCAGACACTGCAGCATCATGGGATCTTGTTACAAAGAATTCTTCAACACTTGTTCAACCTTTGGACGAAGACCTACTTCGACTAGTGGATGGTACCACTATGACCCCGCCTCCGCCTGCTTCACCTCACCTCACTACAGTATATAAGCCACGTCTACGGCCCTATGCTGTACATTCTACAAGATTGATGGACTGAACACATCAACTCCAGGAGGGACTGATTACCTCATTCTCCTCCTCCCCTTTACGCCTTCCTCTTTGTATTGGACTGATGAAGCCACTGTGTGGCGAAACGTTTCCTGAATAAAGTTTCCCCATATGCTGCATAAGTGTCTAAAACTCAACAAACAGATCTGGTAAAAAACCTTGGTAAAAAAATACCGAAAAGTTGGTTTAGAAAGACACGTAAGCAAACACTATAACATATTTATTAGAAAACGTTTCGGTCCTGGGACCTTGATCACTTCTAACATACAGAGCAAAAAAGCAAAGCAAACAAGTTTAGGTAAGATCCCAATGGGATGAGCGGGGAAGACGGGACAGATGAAGAATAGCTCTGGAGAGGAGTGTTCTTAGTAAGAGAAATAGAGCCAGGGCTTAACCCAGCAGCTAAGGCGATCGTGGGGCAGACTTGAGAACACTAATAGCAGGGACTGTTGCATTGAACTTGTGGTAGTTGAAATCTTGAATCTTGAGTAGCGGGCCCAGGAGGCTAGGTCACATCAGAGGGTAGAACACAAAAGGGAGTTTAGGAGTAACTGAGGGGGCAGGTTAGCAATGGAGCCCATTTTCAAACTTTTGAAGCTGCTTCTAGATAGGTGGTATAATTTAGCCTTGTTACTGAAGGTAAAAACGTAGAGGCTTGATGAACTCAAGAACTTGGGTGAGTGTGAAGTGAAGCGGTGTTTCCCAAATGCATACTTGACTGTTCCAGCACCGAGGCTTTTGTAGAGTTCAGTACAGGTCTGGTGTCAGTATTTGAAGGAGAAGTGTAAAAGGTAAGGTTTTCCCATGAGGGTTTACTGGAGTCGTCGTTAACTTCCCCTTTTCTGGAGTGGATTCACTGGGAAATCTACAATGGTGGTAGCAGGTGACTGAGGTTCGACGGGAGCAGCTGTGAGGTGTAATGGTTGTGTAACAGCAGGCGGGGAAGGTGGGAGGCGGTGGTTGAGGAAAACTTGATCAACGTTGTCAGCGGTGGAAGTGGTTATAGAAGTTACAGGAGCAGTTGCTTGGGCAGAAAACAGGTCTGTAGGTGCAGTAAAGTTCAGGTTTTTGGGGAAAAGGATCTTGAGGATGTCTTCTGAAGTGTGGATTCCGGAAAATTGAAGGCAGGCATGTTGTTCAGACGGAATAGTTCGTTAATAGTGTGTTGAAAGTGCCGGGCTTGCTGCGTTTGCAAGGTGCGCATACACCATGCAGTACAGCACCTTGGAAGGAGCACCGTCGGGGAGTGGAGAGAGGGAGTTGCTGGGGCGATGGTGCCTGTAGATTAGCGTGTAGAGTCTTGATGGCGTGGGTTTTGTGGTTTGGTTATTGCAGCATATGTCGGTAAATTTGGGGGTCTTCTTCAATATGATTTCTTTCTTGAGTGGGCACTTAGCTGGCAAGGGTATGATGTTTACCCTTGCATTTTAAGACATGTTGGTGTTGTAGTAAGGGTTTTGCAGGATCTGAAATCGTGTCCATCATTCCCACATTTTGAACAAAACTTCTTATTTTTGATGGGGCAGTCCTTGGTGGTGTGATTATAGGAGTAGCAGGTCCAGCAGTGGGAGATGTATGTGAAACGTTCTTGTTCTATATGACTTGGGTGAATGTGGTAATATGAGATGGCCAGACCGTCAGAGAGAGCTTGGGCAGCCATGGAGATGTCTGAGAATGTAATCTTTAGCATTGATGTGGCGTTGGGGATCTTTGAGATGCTGTCTACCGAGGCCCACGTGTTTTGTTCCTCAATAGATGTCTTCAGTGCTTCAGTAGAGAGAGAGGTGACGATATTGTCAAGTGGTAATAAATGGTATAAAATACCGACACAATGGAAATATAAACACAAATGCAGTATAATGTGATCCTTTATTGACAACGTTTCACCCACACAGTGGGCTTTCTCAAGTCACACACGGATCTACCTGGGGTTGGAAGGTACGAGAGTATTTATAATCAAAAATGTTGAGGTCAGGGAAGAATGCTGCATCTGATGATCCACCGGGTGGGTTATAGAGTCTTGGTAGCTTGGCAGGGGTATTGGAAAAGTTTTTAGACCTTTCTGCAGTGTTCTATGTTCTTATGGGGATAGCGATGAAGAAGTTTCTTGGCGAGTGTTCAGCTATGTTATAAAAAGCCATTGTTCTGGTTGAAATTGTTGGTTGTAGAGATAAACGATGATTCCAGGATTCTTCTGTATTGAGTGTTGTCTTCTGTGGCTATAAGTCTTGAGTTTCTGTGTTAATTTAAAAATGGTTGTGTGAATTGCGATGCTGTACACAGGCATTCCTTGTATCGTCAGTCCTGCTTGCATATTGGTGTTCTGAAATGCGTGTTTGGAGGTCTCTTGATGTTTCGCCCACATATAATTTGTTGCAGTCATTACAAGGGATTATGTATACCCCTGCAGAGGATGGAGGCTTGTCCTGTCTACTACTGGTGATGTCCTTGATGGTCGTGGTTGTGGAGGTAGATACTTGGAATGATGTTTTGGCAAAGATGTTGGAAACATGTTTGGCAATGGAGTTGTTGGGGAGGACTATGTATCTCTTCTCTGTAGAAAGACATTATATATATAGGCGGAGAGTGAGGTGTGACGCACGTGACCTGAGGAATGTCATAAGAACATAAGAATGGAGTAACACTGTAGAAGGCCTACTGGCTCATGCGAGGCAGGTCTTAATCAGAACAACCTCTATCTATGATGAGGACGGGTAGACGATGAAATCATGTGACTCCTGTGTTGTTGGGTTGGTGCTGCTTAAGTATCATGTATGCCAATGTTTTTGAAATTTTGTAGTTTCCAGTGTTGCGTTCTATAGTGTCGGTGACGGCGATTAGTGAGGCTTCTAGGCACCGTCGGCGTCTGAGGTCTGGTTCGGTGAGAACGAGTTGTGCCTCATTCCAGTTCATCAGATGCCCCGTGGAGTCTCTGTGGAGGACACAGGCGTACCTTACATCGTCTCTGTTAGAGGCATTTCGATGCTCATCATGGATAGAGGTTGTTCTGATTAAGACCTGCCTCGCATGAGCCAGTAGGCCTTCTACAGTGTTCCTCCATTCTTATGTTCTTATGATATTCCTCAGGTCACGTGCGTCACACCTCACTCTCCGCCTATATATATAGTCTTTCTACCTCTGTATCTTAGAAGTGATCAAGGTCCCAGGACCGAAACGTTTTCTAATAAATATGTTATAGTGTTTGCTTACGTGTCTTTCTAAACAAACAGATCTACCTGGGGTGGAAGGTACGCGAGTATTTATAGTCAGGTTCAGAATGCTGGGTCAGGTGGAGAATGCTGCATCTGATCTACCGAGTGGGGTTATAGAGTCTAAAATCTTGGGTAGCTTGGAAGGGAGATTGGATAAGTTTGTGAGCAGACCTTCTGCAGTGTTCCTCCATTCCTATGTTCTTATGTGGGATAGCGATGAAGAAGTTTCTTGTAAAGTAAAAGGACACAAGTGCAACTAATGTTGTGTCCTTTTACTTTACATATTGTCGGTAATTCTACCAACTTTATTACAAGAAGTTTCTTGGCAAGTGGTTCAGCTATGTTATAGAAGCCATTGTTCTGGTTGAAGTTGTTGGTCATAGAAATAAGCGATGATTCCAGGATTTTCCGGTATTGAGTGTTGTCTTCTCTGGCGATAAGTCTTGAGTTTCTGTAGTTTATTAATTGGTTGTGTGAATTACGGTGTTGTACACAGGCATTCCTTGTAACGTCAGACCTGCTTGCGTATTGGTGTTCTGAAATACGTGTTTGGAGGTCTCTTGATTTTTCACCCATGTATAATTTGCTGCAGTCATTACAAGGGATTATGTATACCCCTCCAGAGGATGGAAGCTTGTCCTGTCTACTACTGGTGATGTCCATGATGGTCGTGATTGTGGAGATAGATACTTGGAATGAGGTATTGGAAAAGATATTGGAAACGTGTTTGGCAATGGAGTTGTGGTGGGGAGGATTATGTATCTCTTCTCGGCAGTGTCTTCTCTGGGTGTCGTCTGCAGTCTCTGATGAAGTGACAAGGATAGTGGAGTTTAGAAAATACTTGTTCAATTAAAGTGCATTCTTCCTCAAGGAACTCGGTGCGCACAGGAAGAAGCCTATAATGACACCACGTTTAGTTTTGGTGTCGTGGTGAGAGTAGAAGTGGAGAAGATTGTTTTGAAACCATACCACGGGCGGGATTTGAACCCGCGGTCAGAGTCTCAAAACTCCAGACCGTCGCTGGTTCAAATCCCGCCCATGGTATGGTTTGTTTGCAATCGTGTCATTGCGATTTCGTGAGTCATGATCGTTTTGGTTGGTGGGTTTTCGATAGACTTTAAAACGAAGTTCATAGTCAGCTTTTGAGAGTAAAACATCAAGGAAAGGAAGAGTGTTGTCGACTTCTTCTTCAGGTCTGAACTGGATTGAGGGCTCGACCTGGTTGAGCTTGTCTTGGAGAGCTTGAACGTTGAAGCTTCTGGGAGTTATGAGAATGTCGTCAACATAACGGAGCCAGGTGACAGACGAAGGAATAATGGTGGAGAAACGCTCGGCTTCCAGATGTTCCATGTATAGGTTCGCCAGGACCGCACTGAGTTGCGAACCCATGGGTAGTCCAAAAGTCTGCTGAAAGAGGTGATTTTCGAAAGAGAAACACGTAAAGGCAACACATAGTTCAGCAAGGTCGATGAAATCGCTGGCTGGAATAGGAAGATCAAGTGAATCGAACATTTTCCTGCGCAAGAGATCGATGGCTTTTTGTAGTAGGTACTTTGTGAATAGGGAAGTTACGTCAGGTTGGAAAGTTTCTTGTTCCTGATGTTGATGTTGCGAATGCGAATGAGAAGATCACCCGAGTGTTTGAGATGTGCTGGATTGATAGTGCCCAAGAGTTTAGAGAGGTGTTTTGCGTGAATTCCTGAAGTTGGTAGGGAGCCTGCTATTCCCGAATATATGGGGCCCCAATGGGATACCAGGTTTGTGAGTTTTTTGGCAGGCCGTACATTGGCAGGTCTGGGGTGCTGGATTTTGGTGTGCAAAGTTTCTTCCCTTGTTCTGAGTCTCTCAAAAATGCGGCGAGTTTTTTAAAGAAAAGTTTTAGTAAGGTTGTCCACTTGGTTAGTTTGAGAGGTTTGTAGGTATCTGGGTCATTAAGTAGATTGAGAATTTTGTTCATGTTTAAACGTCAGTATTCATGATAAAAAACACCACCACCTTTTTCAGCGGGGGTGACCCTGATGGTCGTGTTTCTGCTAAACCTTTAAGTGCAATGATGTAACGTCGAGGTATGAACTGGGAGCTCCGTGTCGAGAAAGGCCGCTGAGATTTATGCCTTGAAGATAACCTTTTGAAAGTCGGAGTCATTGTGTCTGTAGTTTTTGGCGATGAAATTGAGGTCTTGTTTTGGTTTCGTAATTCCTGTTGCGAATTTGGGGCTTAAGCTGAGGGCTTCAGTTTCTGTGGTTGACAGTGGACGAGATGAAAGATTTTGAAAAATTTCAGGTCTTCCTAAACTTTTCCAATTACTATTATCGCAGAGTGTTTGTAGTTTCCTAGTAAGTCTGATCTCCTGTTGAACATTCGCTGTGGTAACTCTACTCCGAATGATTTCGGCTGTGCGTCTGTTCATGTTGCCCCGGAGTGTTGTGCCTAGTGTTCTGGCTTGGAGAAAAGCTTCCTTTGTAGCATTGTTTAAGTCATCTGCACACTCTTCAAGGTAGTTCGGTAGATCATCAGATGCAGCATTCTCCACCTGACCACAGCATTCTGAACCTGACTATAAATACTCGCGTACCTTCCACCTCAGGTAGATCTGTTTGTGACTTGATAAAGCCCACTGTGTGGGCGAAACGTTGTCAATAAAGGATCACATTATACTGCATGTGTGTTTATATTTCCATTGTGTCGGTATTTTACACCATTTATTTCCATTTAGCGCAAGACTGAGGATTTTGAACAGATTTGCTTTTCTGGGGATAACTCTCTGTGCTTCCATTATACACTCTTTGATCAGATCTCCATCGGTGAATGGCTTTCCTCTTTTAGCTAACACGTAAGCTTCTTCGTAACTGGTCCTGGTTAAAGTTACATTTCCAACTCTCTTCTGGATAAAAAAAAACCTGTTGGATAGACACCTGCATTGCATTGATTCAAATATTTCCGAACGTTGTGGTCTTTTGAATTGGTAATAACTTATTTTGTGTTGGGACACAGAGTACCAAAGTACACTGTACTCTTTCAAAACTGCAACAATTTCGTGGCACACGACACACAAGGCTTTTTCACCTGCTTATACAAAGTACTTTACGCCCCATTGTTCATAAACAGGCGGCACTCGCTTTTGCCTTACATAACTAAAGGGCATATCTGTAAAATGAAAACATTAAAACAAAATTTGAGCAAATTTTGATATATAAATTGTTACAAGCAACAAAATCTTTAATTTTAAGTGACTGAAAATGAGGGTTTATTAGTTTTGCTATTTATTAATATTTTAAGTTGAGGGCATCATAAAATCTTGTGGCGGGTATACACAAATACAGTTACATAGATTATCATACATAGCAGCATATGTGTAAAGAATCTAGGATAATCCAAAAAAGTCAGGGTGAATTATTTCCAATGGAGTCCTTTACTTATTTCCATTAGGCTCCTCTGGAGACCCTTCCCCTAAAGCAAAGATATTGACAAGAAAACGACACTACCCCATCGATCTGTTTGGTGGGTGAAAACATCAGCTGCTATAAAGAATACAGATATCGTGTTGAAGAGGTACCCTTCAATAAATCCATCGTACTACAACCAAATATGAAATGCAAAGATAGGCTAATGTTTTAAAAGCTGCTGTTTGCTACAACCTCAACTATGGTACTAGTGTGAGAACAGTGAGAATGATGTACAATACATATATTGCAACCTTAACTGATTATGCTGCACCCATGTTAATATTGCTAAGGGAAATTTTCTCCGGCCATTCTCCTCCGACCGAACCTAATTACCCCCCCCAGTCCCCCCTTCCCTATCCCTTCCTCCCCATAACCTCACATTTTTCCCTTCCCTCTCTCCCAACCCTCCCCTTTTTGCAGTCCCGTTTGTAGCCTCTGGGATCATTCCCTGTAGCGTTACGTTTTCTAGGTGGAGGGTGGTGTGCTGGGGTTTGTCCCCCTCCGTGAGGTCCGTCGGGGGTGGTGTGGTTTGCCGTAGAATCTGAATTGTCTGAGGATGCGCTACTCCCTTCCCGGTTTCCGGGTCGTGGGTGGGATGCCCTTTAGATGATGTGTGTGTGTCTCCGGAAGCTGCCTGTTGGTTCTGTGGGATGACAGCTGAAGGAGGTATGCTTTGTGGTGGGTTTCTGACCGTCCTTTTTTTTGTCAGCCGAGGGAGATAGGTAGATGTGAGGCTGCTATCCTGGAGCGCTGGTTTACTGGCGTGAAGGGTAAGGTATGGCACGGGTTCCACGCTGCATCTTCACTGCCAGTGAGCTCGAGGCCCTCTTGGATGAGGGAGGCGCTTTCGGCCCCTCCATGCCTCCTAGCGACTGTCCCTCCGCTGTCCCTCTTTTCTTCTTTCCTTCTTTCTCTTTTTCTTAAACTAAAAAGAAAGGAAATGTCACGGAAGATGCACCTATTAGTATGGAATCTTCACCTAGCGCAACCCTTCGTCTTCCCAGGCCCCATTTTGATTCCACACGCTGTTCTGACCCGGCTTCGTTGTCGGACCATTCTCCCGACTCTTC
This sequence comes from Cherax quadricarinatus, assembly GCF_026875155.1. NCBI lineage: Eukaryota > Metazoa > Arthropoda > Malacostraca > Decapoda > Parastacidae > Cherax > Cherax quadricarinatus. Next base: position 42,717,157 of record NC_069423.1, on the reverse strand, counting down.
TCACACCCCTGTACCTTCTGCTGGTGACGCTTCATCACCTGCTTCAAGTGCTGCGGAGTCACCCATTTCAGTTCATACCGCTGCTTCTAACACGACTTTCACAATGCGTCGCGCTTCCCCGAATACGGTGCGATAGTTCTAAGATCGCCCACCTCCCTTGGGTCAGACCGCTCGCGGTTCTGCTCCTAAGCGTCCTCGACAACCTGCTGACGACAGTTCGTCAATGGCAGCTCAAAAACGACCTACACGACACTCGCTACCTTTGAATACTGGACTAACGAGTACGCAATGGAGACAATTCTTTTCTGTACAAACAACATCTCAAACTGCTTATCTTTCTGACCACGGAATTGGTAAAGCTATTTTACGGCATGTTGGCCAAAATATATCTTTCCATACTCTTCGAAGGGGAGCACATGTCTTAACAGTGCAGAATTCAGAGCAAACTCATGCCCTCTCCTGCATCACTTCCAGAGATAACATACCAGTCACTGTTCGTAAGGACGCTACTCTTAATTTTAGAACAATTAGCCCTTCAGAACCTCTCTATCCTCAAGGTAGTTACGTACATCCTGCCTGCTCGTGGGCAGAGACGCTCTCCTAGTAACATCGTTCCTTTAACTTTTTGACTGCCGTGACCTTCCGTCCTCTGTCTACATTGTGGGTCTTCATCTTGAGGTCTGTAAAGTTGTTGCCACTCCCCAACAGTGTCGTAATTGCTGGCGTTTTGGACACACCGCTAAACATTGCAGATCTATGACGGAATGCCTGGTCTGCGGGACAGCAGATCGTTCCAACATGTCATGTAGTCTTCCCCCATCTTGTCTTAATTGCAAGGAGCCTCATCCTTCCTTTTCATGCCGTTGCCAGGTTTATCGTAATGAACGAGAGATCTGTTATCTTAAAGAGTGTGAGGGCCTCACACTATGGATGTCTCTCAGCTCTGCCTTCAAGGTGAACTCCCTCGTGTCCCATATGCTCGGGTAGCCCAAAGACCTACAACCTCGACAGTTCTCCCGCCTCGTAATCCCCCTGCGTCTATGTCTTCCGGGGTCGCCCAAGTTTCTAATTCTTTTGCAGTTTATCCTCTAACACTCCTACCTCCGCACCACCACCTCCTCCTCCTTCATCTCACTCCTTGCTTTTTTCTCGTCCACTAGGGGAGACAGAGGCTAGTTGGCACACTTTTTTACGTTTTTGGTGATGAAAGAAAAACAAACGATTTTGGTAATTTTATACTTCCAGTGAAAAATATAAATCTTCCTCTTACTTATCATGAAATAAAAAAATAATTTTCTTTCAATACAAAAGCACAGCATTCCTTAGAATAAAAACATTTGACGTGTTCCAACATGCCCCATGTACGGGGCAGGTTGGCACACACTATGGGGTAAGTTGGCACAGCAAATAGTAATTGTAAATTTGGAATATGTAACGGTAAATTTAGATACTGATTATTCATAATGTTTCATTTCAAGAATATTCAGTTCCATAGAAACTTAAAAATCTTTTCTTAGTAAAGAAACAAACCTTTTTTAATAAAATAAAATTAAAAGCTGACTAGGTGTTATACGTTCAGTTGAAAATAATTGCACAGAATACTTAGCACCTGAGGTGAACTTAATCTAAATCATCATCTGAGTCACAGTTGAGACATGTATAAAACAAAACTTTATCAGTGGAGGCTTCGTGGGCCCACAACTTGCACATTCTACACTGTATCCATACTACTCGGGGTTTGCTTTTGGAAAAAGGACAAATACAAACCAAACAGAGATTGTCCTCTTCATCTGAACTTTCCTCGTCACCATGAACACTATTTGATATCTTTTGATTGTTTCTTCTTTGCTTCTTTTGATATCTTTTCCAGTGTCCTTTTCACTGGTGTGTCAGTCAAAATGGCAGAGGAGCGTTTCCACCTGTTCATTCCACTTCTCTTCCTGGGACCAGCTTTATGCAATGGCCTCAGTTCTTCGGGAGTTGGGGTTTTCTTCCCACAGAGTCCAGAAGTAGAGGGTCTAACTTCATTCTCATCTTGAAGTGAGGTTGACACTGACAATTTGCCCCATTTTTGTTGAGCAAACTTGCCCCAACCATACCAAATGTTCATAAATGGTTTTAGTATATATTAATAAACCTAATGTAAACTGTTTTATGTGTAAACAATCCTTAAACCCCAAGTTAAACTATGGCTAAATTGGATATTTCTCATCTATAACTCCATACATGTTACAGCAAACAATATAAGCTAATGATAATTTACTTACCGGCATCAAAATCAAAATTTTCCCCACTCCAGTTAAGTACTGCAACCTCTTGGTATTGTAGCTTGTTGGTGAGTGAGGAAGCACTTGGTGATCCTATGATGTAAATAACAACGCCGACTAGCGGTAAATATCTGAATTATTACAAGTGTGTCAACTTACCCCTGTTGTCAACTAGCCCCGGTCTCCCTTACCTGCACAAAATATATCTCCCGCCTCGAAGCCTGGTTCTCACCCTCTTTCCAGCTTTCACACGAAGGTAGAGGTTCACCCTCACCCTCGTGTAGTCCCCTCTTTTCTTGTTCCCCCCCAGCCTCTTTCCTCTCCTGTTACACTGCAGGCCTCTTCTACCCCAGCCGATGCATCTCTCTAGGTTCATACTCCCTGCCTCCCTCAGACCTGTGCAAGAATGGTGTATAATACCGACAAGATGAAATTATGACACATGTGCAACATCTGGGTATCTTTATTGTAGACGTTTCGCCATCCAGTGGCTTTATCAATACAAATTCTAGAACATAGCTTGAAGACAGTAGGACTATATACAGAAGATGAGGTAATCAGTCCCTCAACCTTGGAGTAGGTGCGAAGAGCATCGTAGTCGTGGAGATTCTGAAGCAGAAGCAAGGAGCATGGCGCTTATATAGTAACGTCAAGTGTAGCAGACGAGGGCATAGTCACTACCAGTGACTCTGTCCTAGAATTTGTATTGATAAAGCCACTGGATGGCGAAACGTCTACAATAAAGATACCCAGATGTTGCACATGTGTCTTAATTTCATCCCTCAGACCTCTTTGGTAACCTCTGTAGTTCCTCCGACCTTTCCTTGCAATGCCTCTCCTGTCTCTGACATCATAGCATCGTCGGTTTCCTTAACGACTGAGACGTTAGACGCTATTTCCAGCTATATTGGGGAGACGACACCTCTGATTGACACCGGGACTCCCTCTACCCCTTCTATTTCACGACCCTCGCAACAATCTATTCCTCTGCAACATTCACATTCTTCCTTACACGCTTAACGTTACCCCCACACGTTGACTTTACAGATCCTAATAGCCCATAGGTTTATCGTTTTTTTATTGTTGCCAATTTTATTTCTGTACATAATGTCTTTTATGCAATGGAACATTCGTGGCCTTACGGGCAATCGGGGACAACTCGGAGTTGCTCTCACAGTTGTCACCAGTATGTGTTGGGTTGCAAGAGCCTAGAATTTGTTCTTCTGTCATTCACCCCGTTTCAGGCTACATGCTACTATATTCTTCAGATTCTTTACCTGACGAATCTTCTTACGAAAGCGCACTTCTTATGTGCATTGACATACTATATCAACAAGTTTTTATTTGTTCCCAGCTACGTTTCACTGCAGCTCGGATTTATTTATACAAATGGATTACAGTTTCCTCTCTCTATCTTTCCCCCTCCCGTGCAGTCTGTATCTCTGATATTGCGTTTTTAATTTCTTATCTACGGCCGCCTATCTTGCTGTTGGGTGCTTTAACGCTCACCATCACCTGTGGGGAGGGTTCCACTGCGACTCTGGTGGTGATCAGTTGGAGACTCTTCTCGCTTCTCGTCCTCTTCATGTTTTAAATACAGGTGCTCCTACCCATTTTGACTCTCACACTCAGTCTCTCTCCTGCATTGATCTTTCCATCTGTTCCTCACTCATTGCACTTGATTTCATGTGGTCTGTTCTTCCAGATTTACACGATAGTGATCATTTTACTTTACTTCTGCTACACATACCTGACCGTTTCGTAACCTTTGTTGGCAGTTTGCTCGAGCAGATTGGGAATTATACTCCCGTCTTACCACCTGTTGCGAGGACCCCCTTTTGTCGTCTATTGATGAACTGGCACATCACTTTTCGACTTTAGTTTTGACTCTGGCGACTCGTTCTATCCCCCAAGCCTCAGGTAGGCATTCTCAGACATGCATACCTTGGTGGTCTCCTACATGCGCCCAGATAGAGCGTTTAAAACGTGCTGCGTGGGGCCGTTATCGATATAACCGAACCGCAGAGCGTCTGTTGGATTTTAAGCAGGCAAGGGCAGCTGCTCGCCGTGTCATAAGCGACGCTAAACGCGCTTGTTGACGAGACTACGTGTCTTCCATTACCTCATCTTCCCGTATGTGCGCGATTTGGAAAAAAGTGTGGAAATTGTGTGGTAAGTAAGCTCTGGAGCCAGCTCCTGTTTTACGGGTTGCTCTAGTTAATGTCCCAGAACCTTTAGAAGTTGCCACAGAAATTGGGAACTATCTTCTCCATGTCTCCCGAGGGCTTCACCTCTGTCCCTCATTTCTTGCGTCTAAACCTACCAGAGAGCAATTGCCCTTAGATTTCTCCTCCAATGGGAGCGAGGGGTTCTCCCACAACACTGGAAATCAGCTGTTGTACTACCGTTTTGCAAACTGGCGCCTCAGGATTTAATACCACTCACTATCGTCCCATTGCCCTGATCAATGTTGTCTGCAAGGTGATGGAACGATTGGTGAATAGACGTCTGATGTGGTTCTTAGAGACAAATAATAGCCTTTCCTCTTGCCAATATGGCTGTCGCAAAGACCACTCTACTTTAGACCTCCTGCTCCACTTCGATACATATATTCGAAATGCCTTTGTTAACAGCCACTGTGTCCTAACGGTCTTTTTCGATCTAGAGAAGGCATATGACACCACTTGGAGATATAACATTCTAGCCCAAGCCCACTCCTTAGGCCTCCGCGGTAATCTACCAAACTTCATCGCTGTTTTCTTGTCCGATAGACATTTTCGGGTCCGTATTGGCGCCTCGCTTTCTTCAGACTTTGTACAAGCCGAAGGAGTCCCACAAGGTTGTGTCCTCAGTACTGCTCTTTTTCTCTTAGCTATGAATGACCTACCTTCCATTCATCCTTCGCATATTTGGTCATCACTTTGTTGATTTCGCTATAGCTTACTCGGGCACTGACTGTCAACTGGTAGTGTAGTGAGTGATAGACCGAGTCTCACATTGGACCACTTCTCATGGATTTAAATTTGCCAGTACGAAAACCCGATTCATTACCTTCACTAGACGGCCGCTTATACCGAATACTCCCCTGTACTTACACGGTTCACGTATTCCGACATGTGATACGGTCAGGTTTCTGGGCCTGCTCTTTGACTGCCGGCTGACGTGGAAACCTCACATTTCTTCGTTAAAGACAACTTGCCTGGTCGGCTAAAACCTCTTTAAGGTTCTTGCACAGTGTTCATGGGGAGCAGATCGTCACACTCTACTCAGTTTCCATTTCACCCTAGTCTTGTCGAAGCAAGATTATGGTGACCAAATTTATTCTGCGGCTTCTTCCGCAACTCTAAGTTAGATCCTGTTCATTACCATGGTCTCTGCCTGTGCCTTGGTGCCTTTTGTTCGTCCCCTGTTGAGAGCCTCTATACAGAGGCGAATTTTCCATCTTTGTCTGATTGCCGTGATGCTCATTGCTTTCGCTGTTATGTTCGATCCCATGACCTCTACAATTCTTCCATATATGGGATAGTCACTGATGTTAGTAAATGTTCTTTTTGTTCGTCGCTCCTGTTTACTCCGTCCCTTTTCTCTCCTCCTACATTCGCTCTTGTCTTCTCTTCAGTTACCACCTCTCTATGTTCATGTAGCCTCTCACTTTTCCCTACCCCCTTGGAAAGTTCCGGCTGTTCGTGTCTGTTCTCTCCCACTGCCATGCGCGAAAGCCCAACTGCCTATGGTGGCTTCCCGCTCTCTTTTTCTTGAACACTTCCGCTCTCATTCTCATTCTATCGCAGTATACGCCGATGGTTTTAAGTCTTCTGATGGCGCCAGATTCGCAGCAGTGTTTCTGAACAGTGTCGTGCGAAGGCATTTTTTACCCTCGGCTAGCATTTTTACGGCTGAACTGTATGCCATTCTTGTGGCACTTATCCTAATTGGATCTATGCCTGTATCACCATTTGTGGTCGTTTCAGACTCCCTTAGTGCTTTATAGGCTATTCGGAAATTTGATACACATCACCCTCTAGTTCTTCGCATCCAACTTTGGTTATGCCGTATCTCTAGCAAACACAGAGATATTGTTTTTTGCTGGGTCCCTGGTCATGTTGACGTACAGGGCAATGAACAGGCAGACACTGTTACGTAGTCAGCAGTACATGACCTCCCAGTTTCATATAGAGGTGTTCCATTCATGGACTATTTTGCTGTAATTGCTACCCATCTTTGCACCCATTGGCAACAAGGTTGGTCTGATCTGCTCAATAACAAACTTCATTCTGTTAAGCCGAGTATAGGTTTCTGGCTGTCTTCTTGTCATCAATGTCAAGGTTGGGAGACTACTCTCTCCCGTCTTCGCATCGGCCACACTCGTCTTACTCTTGGGTATCTCATGGAGAGGCGTCCTGTTCCTCTCTGTGAGAATTATCAAGTTCGAGTATCTGTAAGCCACATTCTGTTGGACTGCCCACTATCAACGAGCACGCAGAATTTACATTCAACGTCATCTCCGCTCTGCTGCCCTTTCTTTGCCTTCCCTTCTTGGTGACGGACCCTCCTTTAATCCTGACACACTCATTGACTTTTTGACAGCAACTGATTTACTACACAAACTCCGATGATGATGTCTCTGGCACTCTTCTCAGCCCTTTCCACCTTAATCTCTAGCTACCCTCTACCCCTGCACTATCCACTGCCCCGCATCACGTAACCTAATAATCATCCCTTTCCCTCTTACTACCCATTACCCCTGCATCCTTCCCTGCCCTGCTGCGCTGTATAACCTTATGGTTTAGCGCTTCTTTCTGATTATAATAATCTCCGCCCATTCAAAATGAGTTCCAGAAAATTATTCTCGGCTGCCCTAAATCTACCAAGGTTCTTAATATGATGGAGTTTGCTGTTCCTGGTAACAGTAAAAGAATTATTGAAATTAACAACACTTCGTATTAGAAAGTTTTGAAACGAACCAGACACTATCAGTACGAATCATACTAAATGTCTATTAATGTACAAATCAGAATAGGTTATGAAAACATGCGACTGAATTACGTTTCATAAATTACACAAACTGTGTCACTATAGATAAGAGCATTCCACCCCTCCACGGAAGATGTGTTTATATGATATACGCCTGAAAGCCCCTCCCAAAAAGCTAATTGCTAGTATTAACTGTTAGTAATAATTTATCACTGGTTATATACAGTGATGGGTGCAAGCAGTACTATACTGGCAGGGCTGCATCTGGTCTTGTTGTCACCTCCCTAGGCAAGAACGATAGAAACTATGTTAAGTTAGGCATAAGTATTAACAACTGGGCGTCAAGACTACAAACTGAATTCCTTGCCATTCTAATAGCACTAAACTTAATTTATGATCCTTGACTCTTTGATTATTACTGATTCTATGCCATCACTGAAGGCTCTTGACTCCCAATAATTCTAACATGCTGATTGGAAAAGCTAGACATAGGGACCCAAAAATCCAAGCAAATTTTATTAACATACAATTTTCTTGGATTCTATCACAGATTGAGTTACTCCTTCATAATAAAGTTGATAATTTACCAATGTCCCCTGAAGAAAAGTGTACAATATAGCTTTAGAATGTGTCTGTCTAGCATTAGGAATAATAATAGGAGACAAGTAATTAATGAAACTGAATGTTATAGAAATGGAGTTAGAAGCCTGAGTAGATCTTTAACCCACTAATGATAAATGAACGTTGATTAAGTATGTTTATGGAGCAACTTGTAATGTAAACAGACTGACTGATGTTGTAGTGGCCAGGCATAGACTTGAAGATTGAGACACTTATGCAGCATATGGGAATCTTTATTCAGGAAACGTTTCGCCACACAGTGGCTTCATCAGTCCAATACAAAGAGGAAGGCATAAGGAGAGGAGGAGCATGAGGTAATCAGTCCCTCAGCCTGGAGTCGATGTGTTCAGTCCATCGATCTTGTAGAATGTACAGCATAGGGCCGTAGACGTGGCTTATATACTGTAGTGAGATGAGGTGAAGCAGGCGGAGGCGGGGTCAACTTGTCAACTTGTCGGTTTTTCAAACCATTCATCACAACTGTCAGACACTGCAGCATCATGGGATCTTGTTACAAAGAATTCTTCAACACTTGTTCAACATTTGGACCAAGACCTACTTCGACTAGTGGATGGTACCACTATGACCCCGCCTCCGCCTGCTTCACCTCACCTCACTACAGTATATAAGCCACGTCTACGGCCCTATGCTGTACATTCTACAAGATTGATGGACTGAACACATCGACTCCAGGCTGAGGGACTGATTACCTCATGCTCCTCCTCTCCTTATGCCTTCCTCTTTGTATTGGACTGATGAAGCCACTGTGTGGCGAAACGTTTCCTGAATAAAGATTCCCATATGCTGCATAAGTGTCTCAATCTTCAACTTGTCGGTTTTTCAAACCATTCATCACAGGCATAGACTTGTTTACAAGAACGTTTGGTAATTTGGTAAACACACAAATGATGATCAGACCAAATGCAAAACATGTGGTCACTATCATGAACACTAAGTGCTAAATTGTCTTCGTAATGAGAAATACTGAAATCGTAAAATAGCCTAAGTGATATGTCAAGGTATCTTATTAACGAAAACAAGGTAAGATTTTAAGTAAATTTTAAAAATTTGATTACAACATACGAGTCTACTGTTGATATATAACCTGAAGGACCCTGAAGGACCCTGAAGGGCCATGAAGGACCCCAATCTAAATAAGTCACTTTGACATTTTTGCGTTATCCCAGGTTCTCTACATATATGCTGCTAAGTATTATAATCTATGTAACTGTATTTGTGAATACCTGAATAAACTTTAAGTACTACTATTAAACCTTTACAGGCTTTATTCCTAAACCATTTGTGAATCCATATGTTCATGCTCTGTCATCCATGCAAAGATAGGCTATGGGGTGCATAATAATCTAGCACAACTAGCCATTTCGGCGTCAACATATAAACCCTCTTTTAGAGGATGTATATTTTGATATTTTTTTCGTAATTAATAGAGAACATCAGCCATATCTGAGAGAATGTTTATAAACATCATTAAAGGTAATATAAAAATTATTATCAAGCTCTAGTCAGCAACATTGTCTTCATAAACATAAACACTATGGAAAGAAAGTAACGTCGTGAGTGAACAGCTCGTCACAGAGGCCTGGAGACGTGACTAATACACAGATTTTTTTTATTTTAGTGCTTGGAATGTTTGCATTGTTAATTCTGGACTCTATTTTGAAATTGGCTTTGTATTGTCTATGAAAATGGCCAAATTACCAGTTTCTGATCACTTTATTGGGTAGTTGAAATCGGTAAATAGGCGGTTTCTTGTACTTAATCGATAGAGCAAAAGGGGTTCTAGCGAAATAGCTATGAGTTTGGTCGACTGAATCAATGGAATTGGCCGAGAATGGGGTTCAAAGTCGGCAAAATCGCCGATGCGTAAATATTGCCAAGACAGCTAACTTCGTGAGATCGTAATCCCCTACGTTCTCCATCAAATTTCATACTTCAGCTGCCATTACCATTGGGAAGAGATTCTCTTATCATTTCATAAGAAATTTTTTTTCTGAAAATTCTTCGATACTGAGAGGGTCATTAAGAGTAGGTCAGGTCACATATCAAGTTAAATTTACGAGTGACATGTCAGGCATAGCTTAACTTCCTCACAAATTCTATTGATTATAAATGAATCTAATTTACAGTACCATGAACTAATATTCACATTCAAATCAATACTGTTTTTAATAAAACTTAATTCGATTATATTCCTCACAACCATGGACCTGTATGATACAAGTTTCTCGACTTTTTGAAAATCAATTGGGTGGTTAAAATCTCTCGCATGGATAATCAGAGCATTAGACTCCTCTGTGGTTCTAATTCTATATCTATTTTGTCGTAATTTTACGTAGTTATTCAGATAATACTAAAACTAAAGAAAAAACTGTACACATAAGAGATAGTTATAAGATATTCAGAGATTACAGTTGATAAGATGGAGAAAGATTTTATACCAGGAATGAGGGAGATTAGAAGACATAGGTAAAAGCTAAGAATTATGAGGGGACATAGAGATGTTAGGAACATAGGAAATGCTATATTTCGTGAGCATTAGGATGGTTAACTGGAGCGAGACCAAAGATGGTGTGAAAGTGAACTCCATACACAGCTTCAACAAAAGTTACGACCGTGAATGAATTCCATTTTTTGAGGTTTTCATCCTCAATGTTGAAATATATTCTTTTGCAATATATTTCAGCAGTGTATATTAGTTCGTATTCACTGTCATTCCAGTAGAGCAAATCATCTCATCAGATCTTTTTAATATGAATAATATCATGATATTCTTCACTCTTGTAATAAGCTAAATTTATTACGTACAATTTAACAGTAATTGTTGGTAATACCTCCATATAAAATTAATTTATTAATTTTTTCATACTCTCCTTACCCATGATTTACTCTGTTATGTTTTCCACGATTTGGTTGACATCTTCTCTTTTATTCTATATATTCTCTGTCATTTAATTATTTCCCTCATGTAAACATCCTTTTTTCTGCAGTAAGAAGTGACATATACCGACAGGTATACATCACCTACGGTAGGCTTCTTCAGTCAAATACAGAGGAGGATAAACCATACCACGGGCGAGGATAGAACCCACGATCGGAGAGTCATAAAACTCCAACCGACGCCCTAGCCACTGGGCAAGCTGGCTACAATAAGATTCGTCCAGCTAGCCACTGGCTCAGTGGCTAGCGCGTCGGTCTGGAGTTTTATGGCTCTCCAATCGCGGGTTCTATCCCCGCCATTAGTATGGTTTGTTTGCAATCATGTCATAACGATTTTGTGAGAGAGGGGAGAATAAATTGGAGGCAGCAGGAGTAGTGGTGAGGTAAAGATGTGATCAGTCTATTAACCTTCGAGAAATAGGTGGTCAGTCCCTCAGTCTGGATTAGAGTTTACCGCCATAGTTTTTCCGACAAGTTTACGAGAAATGCAGAGTTTTAATTGGCGTAACGTTCCTCTCCATTTAGTGAATGAAACGGAACGTTATAATGAATGTGTGTTCTGTGGCTTGTCTTTGTTTTCATATCTCACCGCGATGTTTACCTTGTGAATCTTCCCTTTCCTGTCTATTTACAATGTGTTTCTCTTCCGCTGACAATCTTACCTTCATTGTCTTTCTCCAGTATCTTTTTATCTCACTGTATTAACCAGCGCTTTTCTTTCTTCTTTCCGAGAGATTAATGGCCATCAAATGTTACAGAAGAACATAACATTATGCTGTAATTCTATATATAAATGCTTCGCCTTCAAAGTTTTGTAAAGATTTTATCATTTGTCTGGCGTATAGTGACTATCAATCCAAGAGTCGCTTTCCCCAGTTTGTTACGCCAGTCACGTTTTTCTCTCAAAGTAAATTCGTCCCCAAAGTGCTAATAGGACCATATCCTCCTTCCCAGAGCACTTAGACCGCTAGACGTCTCTCCACAAGAATTCCCATTACAAGAGTTCTTTTCCCTGAGTGTTGCTACAACAAGAATTTCCTTCCCAGAGCGCTGTCGCTACTGGATTTTCCTTCCCAGAGCGCTGCACCAATAGATTTTCCTTTCCATAGCGCTGCTATCACTTAATTTTCCTTTACAAGGCACTGTCACCAGAGCGCTGGCACCAATAGATTTTCCTTCCCAGAGCGCTGCTACCACTGGATTTTCCTTCCCAGAGCTCTGCCACCACTAGATTTTACTTCCCAGAGCGTTGTTACTACTAGATTTCCCTTCCCAGTGCGCCTCTACTGCTAGACTTCACTACCACAATTTTCTCCCCAGTGTGCTACCACCAGAGCACTACTACCACAAGAATTCCCTCCCTAGAGCGAAATCGCCCAAAGAATTCCCTTTATAGTGTGCTATAGCCACCAGCATTTTCTCCCTTGAGTTTTGCCAACACTTAACCATACCAGAGCGCTTCCTCCACAATAATTCCCTGTTCAGAGAGTAACATCAAGAAAAGATTCCCTATCCACAGCTCTACCGTCAAATGAATCCCCTGCTATGTGCGCTACGACCACAGGATTTTCCTATCCAGGGCGCGCCACTACGGGATTTACCGGATCATCTGTCTGCCACCTTAAGAATATCCTTTCTAGAGTGCTAAAACCATCGGATATCCGTTCTCAGGGCCAGATACCACCAGAATTTAATTCTCTCAGTGCTGCAATCACCAAAAATAATCTTTTGAGCATGTTACAAATATCAAAATTATATCTCTGCACTTCAGCCATATTTATTTCAATTTTCAGGGCTTTACAATCACCACAATTTCCTTCCTAGAGTGCTATGACAACATTTTCTCCTGATAGTCTACTCTGACCACTTTTCCTCTTGGAACACATCATCCCAGGCGACTAGTGACCCTGGTGTCTGTCTTTTCCAGGGCGCTACGACCGAGGTGGCCACCAACACAGCATCACCTGGGGTCGGGCTAACAGCCACAGCTCAGCAGTCTTCGGCAACGTGCCCACCAATGTCACTGCTGTCTTCGGTCACCGTGCCCGCCTTCCCTGCCAAGTCAAGAACCTTGGTCTCAAGGACGTGAGTACTGACATCTCCTGCAGTGGGTGGAGTAGTGCCAATTCTTGCTGTCAATGCATTTGTTTTTTTGTTTATTGCCTTCTAAGGTACATTTACTTTAGATACTTTTATGCAGTATTTTCTCTGCTGAATGTCTATATTTGTAAGTGCTTAATGTGAAACTAACTATATATAATTTTAATATGTATGTTGTACATTTTCTTTTCTAAATATAACCTTAAATTTCCTATGTATTTAACTATGTTTTTTTTACAAACTGGAATAGAGGATTCACTCTTAAGTTTCGTCCTCACACTTTTATGTACGTTGATGCGTATCCTTGAAATTCCACCGCAAAAACTAGGTCTTTTTCTGAGATTGTCAGATAGCCTGTACAGTCAGTGAAGCTGCATGATTCCAGAGCAAGAAAATTGAGCCATGTAGGGGAGGGAGAAAAAGGGACAGAGAACCATGTGGTGATGCTAGAGATATAGTTGTTGTAGTGAGAGCACACTTCGCTTGCTAAAAAATGGAGAATATGCAGAATTATGGAATGTGGCATGTTCCACAGCTATGGGGAATGAGTTATGACGAGGTTAATTGAACTGATTCTAACGACACTGGAGGACAGAAGAGGCTGTTGAGACGTACAAAATACTCGAAGAAGTTTTTAGAGTAAAGAGGGATAGACGTTTTGAGAGGTGTAAGTTAGACATAGATGATCCACAGGGATGTTAGGAAGTATTTCTTCAGTCCCAGGATGGCCAAGAAGCGGAATGATCTTGACCAATAAAAGTAGTGGAAGCAAACCCCATTCCCGAGTAGGTATAACAGGTCCTATGAGGCTGAGGGAGCGAATCTGACAATCGGCACATTGAGAGGTGGGGTCAGGAGCTAAGAACAGACACCTTTAATCACATTCAGGTGACTACATACCACGACGATCAGCTGACAGAGGGAGGCTATGGTAAAAAATATGTTTACACTATGAAGGGCTAGCACTGATAAGTTCGACCACCTCCCTCGTGCCATCATATAACACAGTTTCATTTGCTTGCTGTCTCACTGAATTTCGACTCTGTTATGGCATCAGAATATAAATTTAGTTCTTCTAGCTCCCATTGGTCGGTGAGGCGCATCTGATGGTGTACAGAGAACTCCATCTTCAGGGTCTTATCAAGTCTCACATTTTTTCCTGTAAAATATTGAGGCAACTGCATTTTCAGACGGTTCCACATATATACAGTACATATAAGGACTTGATTAAAAAAAAACTTCCATGCAGGCTTTTCCATTGCTCTATGAGCTTTCCAATATCTGTACAAATGAAAAATAAACCTGCAAGATGCCGACAATAAAACAGTCGATAAAGTGCGAACACTTGACTGACCAATGGTTATTTACTCTGATTTTTAAATACACAGCTTAGGCAATGATGCCTAACTAAGCTAGAAAACAATTTGCATACTCAACATACGAATCTGACTATCAGAGAGAGGAACTATGTTGCAAGCATATTATTCTGGAATAAAATGCATAATGTCAGACAGATTAACAGGTTCTAGCATTTCTTGAGAAGAAAACGTAGAGAGACTGTCATAAGCTTCTGTCAACCATTTAGGTAAGCTTAGTACTCAGTCCTCTAGTTCAACATCTGCTTCCACAATAGTTCCTCTCGCTGCTTCTCTGACTTCAAACTTTTCCATTTAAAATTTTCCGAGAACTCCATATGGACCAGTGGAATTATGTACCTAGTGATTCATACCTTAGCATTACAACCTGGTACCTTATTACTACGTAACATTACAACCTTGTACCTTATTGCTGCTTAACATTACAACCTGGTTCCTTATTATTGTTTAACATTACTACCTGGTACCTTATTACTGCTTAAGAGTACATGGTCCCTTATTGCTGCTTAACATTACAACATTGTACATTATTACTGCTAAACATTACTACCTGGTACCTTATTACTGCTTAACAGAACATGGATCTTTATTACAGCTTGACATTACTTCCTGGTGCCTTATTACTGCTTAACATTACTACCTGGTACCTTATTACTGCTTAACAGAACATGGATCTTTATTACAGCTTGACATTACTTCCTGGTGCCTTATTACTGCTTAACATTACTTCCTGGTGACTTATTACTGCTTAACATTACTTCCTGGTGCCTTATTACAGCTTAACATTACTTCCTGGTGCCTTATTACTGCTTAACATTACAACCTTGAACATTATTACTGCTTAACATTACAACCTGGTACCTTATTGCTTCTCACCATTACAAGCCTTATTTCTGCTAAACATTACTACCTGGTGCCTTATTACGGCTTAACATAACTTGGTGCCTTATCAAACCATACCACGGGCGAGGATAGAACCCGCGATCCGAGTCTCAAAACTCCAGACCGTCGAGACTCTGATCTCGGGTTCTATCCCCGCCCGTGGTATGATTTGCTTGCAATCGTGTCATTACGATTCGTGAGTCTTGGTGCCTTATTACTGCTTAACATTACAACCTGGTACCCATTTTGGTTGGTTTGGTTGGTTTCATTTTACAATTTTCTCTTAATCTCTTTAAAGAAGAGGTGACACTTACGAAGCCTTTCACAAGGAAATCATTAGCAGTGGAGGAGAAAGCAAGACTTAGTACAGTAGACAGTGATGATACCCATACAGTACTCACCTAATTGTGATTGCAGGGGTCGAGACTATGCTCCTGGCCCCGCCTCTTCGATGAACGCCACTAGGTCCTCTCTTTCCTGCCTCCACTACATCACTTGCTAGACTATTCCACTTCCTGACTACTCTGTGACTGAAGAAATACTTCCTAACATCCCTTTGACTCATCTGAATCTTCAACGTCCAAGAGTGACCCCTTGTTTGTGTCCCATCTCTGGAACATCCTGTCTCTGTCCACCTTGTCTGTTCCACGCAGTATTTTGTACGTTGTCATCATGTCTTCCCTAATCTTCTGTCCTCCAGTGTCGCCCGACCGATTTCCCTTTGCCTTACTTCGTAGGACATTCCCTTTAGCTCTGGGACTAGCCTTGTCTCAAACCTTTGCACTTTCTCTAATTTCTTGGTGTGTTTGACCCTGTGTGGGTTCCAGGCTGGTGCTGTGAAGTGTGGAGTGGCCCCCATCATGGTGTCAAGGGGGTGTGTGGTATCCCCATCATGGTGTCAAGGGGGTGTGTGGTATCCCCATCATGGTGTCAAGGGGGGTGTGAGGTATCCCCGTCATGGTGTCAAGGGAGGGTGTGGTATCCCCATAATGGTGTCAAGGGGGGGCGTGAGGTATCCCCGTCATGGTGTCAAGGGGGTGTGTGGTATCTCTCATCATGTTATCAAAATTGGTGTGGGGTATCCCCTTCATGGTGTCAAGGGAAGTGTGAGGTATCCCCGTCATGGTGTCAAGGGGGTGTGAGGTATCCCCGTCATGGTGTCAAGGGGGTGTGAGGTATCCCCATCATGTTGTCAAGGGGGTGTGGGGTATCTCTCATCATGTTATCAAAATTGGTGTGAGGTATCCCCATCATGGTGTCAAGGGGAGTGTGAGGTATCCCCATCACGTTGTCAAGGGGGGGGGTGAGATATCTCCCCATCATGGTGTTGTGGGGGTGTTGGGTATCTCTCATTATAATGTCAGGGGCAGAATTTAGCGTAATATTCACATCTGGAATCCTGTCTTCACAAGTGGCATTAACCATTTATCTGGCTGGTATATTCAGCAGCAACATTGCTCCTGTGTGGAATGTTGTCAGATGAGCTTGGCAGGTACTGAACCTGAGATCATAATCCTTTTACGTTGCATTTATGAGGTTAAAACCATTATCTGACAAGAACTCGAGTACAGGAAAGACAATAAATCATTAGCTAATGACTCTTTCGTATTCTGAGGAATAAAAAATACCATTCTCAATAACGCAAGAAGTTATTGATTATCACACTGAAGTGTTTCATTATCTTTTTTCCAAAATACAGAAATACGTCGTTTGGTCAAGAGAAATTCTTACATGCGTCTCGTTTGTGACAGGATGCTGCAGAACGGTACTGAACCTCGTACGTTTCCTTCATGCTCGAGGCAGGTTAAACACTTTCATAAATACATATCTCCTTTGATAATTCAGGCCAAAGGTATTTGATTCTAACTGTTTGATATTTAGATATATTCCTGGATGAACGATCAAGTCAAGACAACAAGTACCGAGAACCTGGAGATCAACTAGCGAAGAATTTTACCAGGATTATCTAGGTCTGGCTGCCGTCACCACAAACCTTGATTAAACACAAGCTCATGCAGTTTATCTCGAAAACTGATACCCTGTTT
Source organism: Cherax quadricarinatus (assembly GCF_026875155.1). Lineage (NCBI taxonomy): Eukaryota > Metazoa > Arthropoda > Malacostraca > Decapoda > Parastacidae > Cherax > Cherax quadricarinatus. The sequence goes on along the minus strand of NC_069423.1, from coordinate 42,699,934 downwards.
GGTCAAGAATTTAACCAAAGGTGACTTAACCATTTCTACACGATGATGGCAAAACGTAATGTACTTCGACAAGGCCTCGGCAGCTTTATTTTGTTTACCTGCAAAATAATGAAGGTGGGGTTATATATACTGTTACCAACCACCCAGCATGTGTTCCAGAAAGCCAGTACGGGTAATATGACCAAACGATCAGTGCAAATCTATATATAGTGCTAATAGATACGTATATCTAAAATGACTTATTTAAGACCAAAACTTTGGCTATGGCTTCATGTTTATTGAAAGAGCAATGCGTTTCAGCCCTGATGAGCATTCTACAAAAAAATAATGGCTATTGCTTACTGTTATCAGGTTATCTTGCATCTTGCTTACTGTTATCAGGTTATCTTGCATCTTCTTTACTGTTATCAGGTTATCTTGCATCCGCGTTAGAAGTGACATCCTTGGTAAAGTTTGGGAATTTAAAACAGGTGCTTACATTAATTTCCACTGAAAGATTTAGAACGCTTCCTATTACATATTTAGAACGCTTCATATTACATATTATTCTTAAAAAAGATAAGTGCAGAAAAACAGAAAAAAAAAACTTGACCAATGAAATAATGTGATACATCAACATATACATGTCTACGGATTTACTGAATGGCAGAAAGATTTTACCACTCAGTTTTAGTACCGATCTGGTTCCCTATGTACCGATGTATACCTGGAGGTGTTACGGAGGCCAACGCCCCCGCGGACCCGGTCCATGAGCATGCTTGATTTGCTTCGTTTAATATGACACTTAACTAAACATAGAATTTAACATTAATTTACTTATAATCTTCAGAAGCTTTGCGAGATGTGAAGACTCGTTATGTGACACTACACTTGAGTCGTCTGGTTATATAATGAGTGGATATATATTCTGTGAAAATAATTGGGTTGGAACACAACAAGATGGTCATCCTACCAAACTGTTAGTAAAGAATTATAGACACATATGAAGACTGAGGGAGCCAGTATGTATTGGGGAATATGACAGAGACGAGAACAAGAAAGGGAGAAGACGAGTAGTGGTAGTGGTAAGGAAGGTAGTGTAAGTAATAGTAGAAGAAATAGTGGTAATAGAAAGTAGGGAACACAAGAAAGAGAAGTGAAGACTGAAGGGAGGCAGTATGAAAGATAAATGCAATAGCTGAGGAATAGAAGTGAAGACGTAGAGGAAGTAGAAGCAAGGTCAATTTAAGGATAAGGAAAAGGAGCAAAGCAGGAGAGGTAAGGGCCGGCAAGGGGAAGTACCAAAAACCCAGGAATGGGGAAGAACTGACTTACAGAATACACTTACGTAGAAGACTGGAAAACGAAAGAAAAAAAGGAAAAATGGGAAAGAAGAGGAGGTAGGGAAAGGAGGAGAAGAATGGATCATGTTAAGTCACGAGTGTTCTGATCTTTGGAGTATTAGACAATTTAATGAGAAAGGAAGGCATCAACAGAGACAAAGCCACGACTAAGATTCATGCAAGGAAAGTTTTGTATAAGGGAAGCTTCAACATGACGGTGACTGCGAGAGCTAGAAGTAGGATAGGCAGTTTTAGTAGAGGATCAGTAAATAAGATGACTGTGATCTCTAACAGGAAAGAGGATTGTACATGTACAAGTTATACAAGCTTAGTCGACATCAATAACATACTATTTTTTTTATTATCACACTGGCCGATTCCCACCAAGGCAGGGTGGCCCGAAAAAGAAAAATTTTCACCATCATTCACTTCATCACTGTCTTGCCAGAAGGGTGCTTTACACTACAGTTTTTAAACTGCAACATTAACACCCCTCCTTCAGAGTGCACCCCTCAAGGAAGGTTCCTTGATGTTGGTGAGGGGCTCTTGATTTAGGGAATTGGATCTGTGCTCCAGTTCCCGAATTAAGCCTGAATGCCTTCCACATCCCCCCCCAGGCGCTGTATAATCCTCCGGGTTTAGCGCTTCCCCTTGATTATTAAAAATTCAGAGTGCAGGCACTGTACTTCCCATCTCCAGGACTCAAGTCCGGCCTGCCGGTTTCCCTGAATCCCTTCATAAATGTTACTTTGCTCACACTCCAACAGCACGTCAAGTATTAAAAACCATTTGTCTCCATTCACTCCTATCAATCACGCTCACGCATGCCTGCTGGAAGTCCAAGCCCCTCGCACACAAATCCTCCTTTACCCCCTCCCTCCAACCTTTCCTAGGCCGACCCCTACCCCGCCTTCCTTCCACTACAGACTGATACACTCTTGAAGTCATTCTGTTTCGTTTCATTCTCTCTACATGTCCGAACCACCTCAACAACCCTTCCTCAGCCCTCAGGACAACAGATTTGGCAATCCCGCACCTCCTCCTAACTTCCAAACTACGAATTTTCTGCATTATGTTCACACCACACATTGCCCTCAGACATGACATCTCCACTGCCTCCAGCCTTCTCGCTGCAACATTAATCACTCATGCTTCACACCCATTTAAGAGCGTTGGTAAAACTATACTGTCATACATTCCCCTCTTTGCCTACAAAGGACAAAGTTCTTTGTCTCCACAGACTCCTAAGTGCACCGCTCACCCTTTTTCCCTCATCAATTCTATGATTCACCTCATCTTTCATAGACCCATCCGCTGACACGTCCACTCCCAAATATCTGAATACATTCACCTCCTCCAAACTCTCTCCCTCCAATCTGATATCCAATCTATCATCATCTAATCTTTTTGTTATCCTCATAACCTTACTCTTTCCTGTATTCACTTTTAATTTTCTTCTTTTACATACCCTACCAAATTCATCCACCAATCTCTGCAACTTCTCTTCAGAATCTCCCAAGAACACAGTGTCATCAGCAAAGAGCAACTGTGACAACTCCCACTTTGTGTGTGATTCTTTATCTTTTAACTCCACGCCTCTTGCCAAGACCCTCGCATTTACTTCTCTTACAACCCCATCTATAAATATATTAAACAACCACGGTGACATCACACATCCTTGTCTAAGGCTTACTTTTACTGGGAAATAATTTCCCTCTTTCCTACATACCCTAACTTGAGCCTCACTATCCTCGTAAAAACTCTTCACTGCTTTCAGTAACCTACCTCCTATACCATACACCTGCAACATCTGCCACATCGCCCCCTTATCCACCCTGTCATACGCCTTTTCCAAATCCATAAATGCCACAAAAACCTCTTTAGCCTTATCTAAATACTGTTCACTTATATGTTTCACTGTAAACACCTGGTCCACACACCCACTACCTTTCCTAAAGCCTCCTTGTTCATCTGCTATCCTATTCTCCGTCTAACTTTTAATTCTTTCAATAATAATTCTACCATACACTTTACCAGGTATACTCAACAGACTTATTCCAGTATAATTTTTGCACTCTCTTTTGTCCCCTTTGTCTTTATACAATGGAACTATGCATGCTCTCTGCCAATCCCTAGGTACCTTACCCTCTTCCATACATTTATTAAATAATTGCACCAACCACTCCAAAACTATGTCCCCACCTGCTTTTAACATTTCTATCTTTATCCCATCAATCCCGGCTGCCTTATCCCCTTTCATTTTATCTACTGCCTCACGAACTTCCCCCACACTCATATACTACTATATATAAATCACATTGTTATTCAGAGCATTTCGGACAAATTCGGTCGATTTGTCCCAAGGATGTAACCCACACAAGTCGACTAACACCCAGGTACCTATTTTACTGCTTGGTGAACATGGACAGCAGGTGTCTTAAGGAAACACGTCCTAATGTTTCCACCAGTACTGTGGATCGACCCCCAGACCTCAGTCTGTGAGCTAAGTAAATTAGCTATGGGATACTACTACTGTGTTCTTTGAGTCTATCAAAAAGAGAGCTGCCATTCTCTCCAAAGTGCTGGAGAGAATGATATAGAGTAGACGCCAGGGACGTCTGTAGCGGGAGGATAGGTACTAACTAGATTACTACGAAGGGCGTTAGTCTGGAGAAAATTAAGTTTAATGTCAATGGACCAGAAATGGAGTTGTTGAGATTAAGATGACTGGATATATAGGGAAGACAGAGAACAGGGGATTTCACAGGAGTAGAGAATTTGGGAGAGAGGAAATCCGTTAAGCACGTGATAAGGCAGAATTTATGAAATCGGAAGGGTAGCCAAGAGGAGAGAACGATTTACGAAAAGTGGAAATTTCCGAATCAAGGAACTGAGGGTCATAAATGTGGAGAGCACGGAGAAAGAGAGAAATAACACTTTTCTTGACAGAGGAAGCATTGTAAGAAAAGTAATGAATGTACATGCCACTGTGCATAGGCTGGCCATAAATGGAAAAATGAAAGCATGTAGCAGAGCGGTGGATGTGTACATCAAGGAAAGGAAGCAAAGAGTTAGATTCTCATAAAGCTTTAAACTTGATGGAAGAAACAGGATTGTTTAGGGCATCGAGAAATGGTTGGAAGAAACTAGAGTCATGATATCAAAGAACAAGGATGTCGTCTACATATTTCCCTTTATTCTTCTGCAATTGCTACTACCTTTACCTTTCACTCTTGTGCTACTAAGCTACTCTCCCTACATTCTTCTACTATTACTATCACTACCTACCTTACCACTACCACTGCTTCCTCTGTTCCCCCTCTTGTTCCTGTCCTTGTCCTGCTTCCCTGTATATACTGGCTCTCTCACTCTTTACTGTTAGTGTGACTTTGTAAATGGTCCAAGTCAGACCGAAATGTCGTCGTAAGTTCCTCTCTCTTATATGCGGGTTATTTGTGTATCGTGCCCTCCACTGGAGTACTTGTCGTTAAACCTACCTGTAAATACGACATCACTCAAAGCATCAAATATATTATAGACGGAGGCAGCACTTACAAACTGTTTCTGTGTTTCTCTCTTTCTGTGGGCCTTGATGCAAGCGAGTCTTGCCCCAGCCTCCAGGACTGACTCCTCTCACTGGACTCAGGACCAGTTCTCATTTATGGGTCTGACAATAATAATAACAATAATATTAATAATTTTATTTCTACAAGTACATGTACAAGGTATACAGACCATAGCTGACATCAGTGACATACTACTTTGTAAATGGTGACTTTGTAAATGGCCCAAGTCGGACCGAAACGTAAGCTCTTCTCTTCTATGTGCGGGTTATTTATGTATATAGAAAGCCCCTCGTTAAGCAGAGCATTTTGGGCAAATTAGGTCAGTTTTATCCCCAGAATGCAACCCACACCAGAGGACTAACACCCAGGTACCAATTTTATTGACAGTTGAACACTGACAACACGTTCTAATCACTACAGATATCAAAGTACCCGCAGGTCTACGGTGGAGTGAAATTTTCTCCATAGAAAGTCTAAGAGCATAACGCTCATGCCTGATGTGCTCTAGGGTCTATTTTAGTCGGATTTATTATGACCGGAATGACTGCATACTGTACGATGCAGCAATACAACGCTAGATTTTACTCTGAGTCAAGGCGAAGAAAACGGAAGGTTATTGCTTCTAGAGTATCGTTTGTATCTGTTAACTGGCTTAACAGCTTCATGATAAGTAGTAATTGGTTTATCAAGTAGCTGGGCAGGTGCAGGTACAAGTAGGTCCGCCAAGACGGATCCTAGCCCAGTGCAACTTTCAGAGCAACGACTTGTAGTGGCACGTATGAGGGATTTGGACTGTAGATCATGTGAACGACTCACACTGTTGCGATCTTGCAGATCTGTGAGTGTATCAATATTTGAATAAGTTTCATACACCGCAGACAAGTAGCCTAGCTAAAATTTATCGAAAGCGTTGCAAATACCAGTACGTACACCTTGACACGTTATTGTGCCTAATAAAAGAAATGCAATATTCATCGTATGGATCTTCCGACGTTCGTTAAACCAGTAGGAATCTATAAGGGTTGTGCTGCGTTATTTTGCTGGACGTTCAAAACGAGTTCTTCATATAAACAACCCATTACTCTACAACTACAACACAGAGTGATTAGTCAGTTTACACACACACACACACACACACACACACACACACACACACACACACACACACACACACAATAGACTCCGAAGTGTCCCTCTGCAGATGACGTGAGTTTGATGAGAAGAATTTATTCGATCGAAGACCAGGCAGAACTACAAAGGGATCTGCACAGGCTGCAGACTTGGTCCAGCAATTGGCTCCTGGAGTTCAATCCCACCAAGTGCAAAATCATGAAGATTGGGGAAGGGCAAAGAAGATCGCAGACGGGATACAGTCTAGGGGGCCAGAGACTACAAACCTCACTCAAGGAAAAAGATCTTGGGGTGAGTATAACACCAGGCACATCTCCTGAAGCGCACATCAATCAAATAACTGTTGCAGCATATGGGCGCCTGGCAAACCTCAGAACAGCATTCCGACATCTTAATAAGGAATCATTCAGGACCCTGTACACCGTATACGTTAGGCCCATATTGGAGTATGCGGCACCAGTTTGGAACCCACACCTACCCAAGCATGTAAAGAAACTAGAGGAAGTGCAAAGGTTTGCAACAAGACTAGTCCCAGAGCTAGGAGATATGTCCTACAAGGAGAGGTTAAGAGAAATCAACCTGACGACACTGGAGGACAGGAGAGATAGGGGGGACATGATAACGACATACAAAATACTGAGAGAAATTGACAGGGTGGACAAAGACAGGATGTTCCAGAGATGGGACACAGCAACAAGGCGACACAGTTGGGAAGTTGAAGACACAGATGAATCACAGGGATGTTAGGAAGTACTTCTTCAGCCACAGAGTAGTAAGGAAGTGAAATAGTTTGCGAAGCGATGTAGTTGAGGCAGGATCCATACATAGCTTTAAGCAGAGGTATGATAAAGCTCACGGTTCAGGGAGAGTGACCTAGTAACCTAGTAACAGTGAAGAGGCGGGCCAGGAGCTTGGGATCGACCCCTGCAACCTCAACTAAGTGAGTACACCACCACACACACACACACACACACACACACACACAAGCCATTTAAGACACGGGGGCAAGGAGTTGTGAATCAACCCCTGCAGCCACATACAGGTGACTTCACACACATATAAATAATTATATATATATATATATATATAATGTCACAGCTGCTCTTTGCTGATGACACTGTGCTCTTGGGAGATTCTGAAGAGAAGTTGCAGAAATTGGTGGATGAATTTGGTAGGGTGTGCAAAAGAAGAAAATTAAAGGTGAATACAGGAAAGAGTAAGGTTATGAGGATAACAAAAAGATTAGGTGATGAAAGATTGAATATCAGATTGGAGGGAGAGAGTATGGAGGAGGTGAACGTATTCAGATATTTGGGAGTGGACGTGTCAGCGGATGGGTCTATGAAAGATGAGGTGAATCATAGAATTGATGAGGGAAAAAGAGTGAGTGGTGCACTTAGGAGTCTGTGGAGACAAAGAACTTTGTCCTTGGAGGCAAAGAGGGGAATGTATGAGAGTATAGTTTTACCAACGCTCTTATATGGGTGTGAAGCGTGGGTGATGAATGTTGCAGCGAGGAGAAGGCTGGAGGCAGTGGAGATGTCATGTCTGAGGGCAATGTGTGGTGTGAATATAATGCAGAGAATTCGTAGTTTGGAAGTTAGGAGGAGGTGCGGGATTACCAAAACTGTTGTCCAGAGGGCTGAGGAAGGGTTGTTGAGGTGGTTCGGACATGTAGAGAGAATGGAGCGAAACAGAATGACTTCAAGAGTGTATCAGTCTGTAGTGGAAGGAAGACGGGGTAGGGGTGGTTGTTTTGCATATATATATATTATTATATATATATATATATTATATATATATATATATATATATATATATATATATATATATATATTATATATATATATATGCAAAACAACCACTCTGAAAAAATAGAGAAATTCCAAGCGCTTTCGTGACTACTCACATTATCCTTGATAATGTGAGTAGTCACGAAAGCGCTTGGAATTTCTCTATTTTTTCAGAGTGGTTGTTTTGCATATTCCGAAATCACTGTTTACTGTGATCTTATTGCATATATATATAATATATATATTATATATATATATATATATATATATATATATATAATATATATATATTATATATATATATATATAATTATATATATATATATATCAATAACAACACTGCGCTAGCCAAGGTTTCGAACCCATGTTGTACTGGCCTGCCTCATGGTAAGCGAGAACCACATGACGCTTTAAAACCACAGGACCACCCAACCCTACAAGAATGATGCAGCCAGCACACAGCTAGCTGTTGGGCCGCCATCCGAGGGCATACGGAGGTGTTGTTATTGATCAATACCACTCGTTCGTGGTTACAATAATATATAAACGCTGCTCGTGAGGCTAGTACACCAAACAGGGATGAGAATGAAATTAGTTTAGAAGCTCCCACACCTCCGTATGCCCTCGGATGGCGGCCCAACAGGTAGCTGTGTGCTGGCTGCATCATTCTTGTAGGGTTGGGTGGTCCTGTGGTTTAAAGCGTCACGTGGTTCTCGCTTACCATGAGGCAGGCCAGTACAACATGGGTTCGAAACCTTGGCTAGCGCAGTGTTGTTATTGATCAATTCCACTCGTTCGTGGTTGCAATAATATATATATATATATATATATATATATTATATATATATATATATATATTATATATATATATATATATATATATACGTATATATATATATATATATATACGTATATATATATATATTTATTATGGTAATAAATTTTGGAAATCCCCCCCAAATTAAATAAATAGTGCCAGAAGGGCGGGAAAGGGAGTTATATATAAATAGGTTAAAGTAATGTGATTATAGTGTCAAAATATAATTATTTTTATTCATCCGATTACGTTGACATTTATAACATAAACAAAGGTAGATGGAATTTTTCATAACAATGGAAATCCGCTGTGGAACCTGTTACTTTTCATTTGTATAAATAATTCCAGTTTTATCTGTTTACCTTATTGAATGTCATCGCAATCAGGTGCTCAAAAATTATGCTGTTCCAATCAGATTATAGTAACGTTTTCTGTAACTTTTTTCATTTAAGATTTTAGGAGTCGTTACTTTCCAAAAATTTTAAAGGAAAACATATTGAACATTTTGACTTTATTCTCTTGTATTTATATATAATTTAACTTGACTCAAGAAATCGTAATGACACGATTGCAAACTTTCCTATGGTGTAGAAATATACCTAGTTGGATGAATCTTATTGTGGCTAGCTGGTCTAGTGGCTAACGCGACGGGCTGGAGTTTTGAGACTCTATGACCGCGGGTTCAATCCCGGCCGGGGGTATGGTTTATTTGCAATCGTGTCATTACGATTTCTTGAGTCATGTTGACGGCAGTGAAGGGACTTGAGCTAGAGTTCGTCACGGCCACGCTAGCTGGAGATTCGTCTGTAAAAACTTGCATTTGTGGTCACAGAGGTGCCTGTGCTAACTTTCCTATGGTGTAGAAATATACCTAGTTAGATGAATCTTATTGTGGCTAGCTGGTCTAGTGGCTAACGCGACGGTCTGGAGTTTTGAGACTCTCTGACCGCGGGTTCAATCCCGGCCGGGGTATGGTTTAATTTAACTTCATTTCAATTGTTATATTTGCAAGTTTGCACTGAAGTATTTCTGTGATCACGGTGCTACTTTTATTTACGTGAGCAGTCATATATTATCCTGAGTTACTATATCTTACTATATCTTACCGACATAATACTCGGAATATTTTTCCCAGGGATTCATCTCTCCAAGAGAGTTTCTTATAGAAAGTACTCGAGTTGTTTTTCGCCTTCCCCGTGTCTCTGTGCTTTTGTATGCAAAATAAGCTACGGAGAGAGATGCAGCAGCACGAAGCTTTTTTGCACCGTCCCCAGGGCTTCGCCAGGAATTTTGCTTTATGAGGAAATTGATATATGAAATGTAAAGTCTCGGAGATACCACCAGTGTGTAGCGGCTGAGCCGCGTCCAACACTAGAATGATTGTACTCAGGCGTAGTGTATGGCGCCTCTCTGTCTGGACACTCACTGGGTCAGTTATGAAGTAAGAATTCAGGAATTAGTGCAAATTAAGAATAAGATCAACAAACTTTACTGATACTGATCAAATTCAGTTAAGAAAAATATGAAAAAATTGTAACAAACTTCCAACCGACAATCGCTGAGTGTAAATAATTTAATTGGCAAGTTTGCTGAAAGTCCAGTTATGTTATGGATGGTTTTCGAATGTTTATACGTGAATATAAAACTTCTAAATATTGAGACGATTAAAATCATACAACTTCAAAAAAATTAACAGTGTCACAAATAGATGTACATAACATTTGTAAACCAGAATGAGACATTTGTACAACGTTTGGAAATCTATGTTTCGGTAAGATTTCACCATCCAGAAGAACATTTTTTTGTAATAATGATTCCCACATGTTGCACTAGCGTCTAATTCCTCATTTTACGAGACGTACCGACGTGCCAACATGAGCTGATGCATCATTGCGAGGCATGGAATCCTCCCTACTGTTTGTAGGGAAAACAGAGAGGCAGCTGCTCTAAAAGAGAGCGGGAATATTGAAGGGATACAAGAAGGTGCTACTGACTAGAGAAAACTTGTGTAACAACTTTTCATAAGAGAGAAGTCAAAACTACGTCGCACTTACATATTGTGCCAAGTAACGTCTTCCTCGCAAAAATGCGAAAGACAAAACATACTTAGTGGCGTTGGACTCGACAGAAACTCCCTCAACGTTTGGAAATGGAAATAAGTCGCACTGTACGACTTTTTTGGGTTATCCCAGATTCTCTACACATGCTGCTATGTATGATAATCTATGTAACTGTATTTGTGTATGCCTGAATAAACTTACTTAGAATCGGTGACATGAATAGTGGAACTAAGGAATGAGTGCAGTGCTTTCCAGCTGAGGAGAACTCTAGTCTAATGTCGACTGTCCAGAACCACCATTCCAATAGAATCTATACTCCAACATTATTATGAGGAACAGATGCATATGAAAGTTAAATGACACATATTGGAGTTGGACACGAGAGAAAGCCCTACAATATAATGACTCCAGGGTCAGCATAGGAATTATTTGATATAAACAGAGGCATTAGACAGTAACTGTCAGCTTCTCTAGTGGAGGAGAGCTCTGGTCACTCACCGACTGTCCAGTACCACCAACTTAATATAGGCCGTAAGTTGACATTATCAAAAGCATGCGAGCCAGACTGGAACATGTCTGGAGATAATGTTCTATTGCCTAAAACGAACACAGATCAAGTCTGTATAATCATACATATATATTGTACTGGGAGTCACCATATATATACGTATATGCAAATAATATCATAGAATGCAGGTAATATCACAATATGCAGAACAACCACTGAAAAGTAATGAAATTCTAAGCGCTTTCGTGATTTATCATATATATGGGTAATGAATGCTGCAACAAGGACGAGGCTGGAGGCATTTGAGATGTGTCTAAAGGCAATGTGTAGTGTAAATATTATGCAGAGAATTCGCAATGTGGAAATTAGGAGGTGAGTTATTAAAAGTATTATTCCGAGGGCTGAAGAGGGGTTGTTGAGGTGGTTTGGTTATTCAGAGAGAGTGGAGCAAAATAGGATGACTTGCAGGGTGTATAAATCTGTAGTGGAGGAGAGGAGGAGTAGGGGTTCTGTGAAAGGATGGTGGGAGGGGGTAAAAGAGGTTTCGTGTGCAAAGGCCTCTTTAAGGGGGGCTCCTTGTGGTAAAGAGGCTATCAGTCTGAGGAATTGGACCTCTTGGTCTTCTTCCACCGACCGAACTTTATTACCCCCGTCCCCCCTTCCCTATCCCTTCCTCCCCATACCCTCCCTTTTTCCCTTCCCTCCCCTCTCCCAACCCTTCCCTTTCCTTCTCCAGTTTGTAGCCTCTGGGATCCTTCTCTCTGGCGTTGCAGTTTCTAGGTAGGGGTGGCTTGCTGGGGTTCGTCCCCCTTCGTGAGGTCCTTCGGGGGTGGTGTGGCTTGCCGAGGAATCTGAATTGTCTGAGGATGCCCTTCTTCCTTCCCAGTTTCCAGGTCGTGGGCAGGGTGCCCTTTGGTTGATGGGTGTATCTCCGGAAGCTTTTGTTGGTTCTGGGGGGTGGCAGCCGAAGGAGGTATGCTTTGTGGCGGGTTTCCGACCGTCCTTTCTTTTGTCTGCCGAGGAAGCTCGGCAAATGTGAGGCTGCTATCCTGGAGCGCTGGTTCACTGGCGTGAAGGGTAGGGTATGGCACGGGTTCCATGCTGCATCTTCGCTGCCAGTGTGCTCGGGGCCCTCTCAGATGAGAGGAGGAGCTTTCGGCCTCTCCATGCCTTCTAGCGACTTTGCTGTCCCTCTTTTTTCTTTCTTTCTTTCTTTCTTTTTCTTTCTTAAAATAACAAGAAAGGAGATATCACGGAAGATGCACCTATTATTTTGGAATCTTCACCTAGTGTAACCCTTCGTCCTCCCAGGCCCCATTCGGATCCCGCGCCCTGTTCTGTCCCGGCTTCATTATCGGACCATTTTCTTGACTCTTCTTATACCCCTGTACCTTCTGCCGGTGATGCTTCATCACCTGCTTCAGGTTCTGCGGTGTTACCCATTTCAGTTCATACTGCTGTTTCTAGCACGACTTTCACAATGTGTCCGGCTTCCCCAAATATGGTGCGTCGGTCATTGGATCGCCCATCTCCCTCAGGTCAGAACGCCCGCAGTTCTACTCCTAAGCGTCCAAAACAACCTACTGACGACAGTTCGTCAATGCCACCTCAAAAACGACCTACACGACTCTTACTACCTTTGAATACCGGACTAACGAGTACGCAATGGACAAAATTATTTTCTTTACAAACAACATCTCAAACTGATTATCTTTCTGACCACAGAATTGGTAAAGCTATTTTACGGCATGTTGGCCAAAATATATCTTTCCATGCTTTTCAAAGTGAAGTGCGTTTCATAACAGTACAGAATTCAGAGCAAGCTCATGCCCTCTCCTGCATCACATCCATAGATAACATACAAGTCACTGTTCGTAAGGACGCTACTCTTAATTCTTGCAGTGGTACTGTGGCCTTGCCGCATACCATTGTACACAGTGATTTTTTGTCTTGCGGCGAGGATATTTTAGAACAATTAGCCCTTCAGAACCTCCCTATACTCAAGGTACATACGTACATCCTGCCTGCTCGTGGGCGGAGGCGCTTTCCTAGTAAAATTGCTCATTTAAACTTCGACTGCAGTGAGCGTCCATCCTCTGTCTATATTGCCGGCCATCGTCTAGAGGCCCATCAAGTTGTTCCTACTCTGCAACAGTGTCGTATTTGCTGGCATTTTGGACACCCTGCTGAACACTGCAGATCTGCAGTGGAATGCTCGATCTGCAGTGCAGCAGATCATTCCAATACATTGTGTAGTCTTGTCCCATCTTGTCTTAATTGCAAGAAGCCTCATCCTTCCTTTTCACGCCGTTGCCAGGTTTATCGTAATGAACGAGAGGTTAGTTATCTTAAGGAGAGTGAGGGCCTCACACTATGGCTCTCTCTCAGCTCCGCCTTCAAGGTAAACTAACTCCCTTGTGTCCCATATGCTCGGGTGGCCCGAAGACCTCCAACCTCGACGATCCTCCCGCCTCTCAATCCCTCTATGTCTGTCTTTTCCGGGGTCGCCCCAGTTTCTAATTCTTTTGCAGTTTTATCCTCTGACACTCCTACCTCCGCACCACTTCCTCCTCCTCCTTCATCTCGCTCGCTTGCTTCTCAATCTACGCAATCTAGAAAACCTCGCAGACCTGCACTTTCTTCTCGTCCATCACCTGCACAAAATATATCTCCTACCTCAGAGCCTCGTTCTCACCCTCTTTCCAGCTCTCGCACGAAGGTAGTGGTTCACCTTTCCCCTTGTGTAGTCCCCTCTTCTTCTCTTCCACCCCTCCCCCCCGTCTTCCTCCATAGTTGCCCTCATAGCTCGTACCTCTTAAAAACCTCTGCGATTTTTCCAATTTCTTGACATGTCTAACCAGACGTGGGTTCCATACTAGTGTTGCATATGCCAAGATGGACCTGACATACGTTATATATGAGATTTCCTGCAGGGGAAAGATGAGTAGAAATGTATATAGACTAGTTGAAAACTGGGAGAGGGAGTTGGGAGGGATAGACTAGCCCATCAGGCAGCTGCCTCAGTAGTGTGCGAACTGTCTAGCCAAACAGTAGTGAATGGGAGCGTATTCTCAACCTCCTTCCTCTCCTGGTACACTGCAGGCCTCTTCTACCCCAGCCGATGCATCTCTCCAGGTTCATACTCCCTGCCCCCCTCAGACCTCTTTGGTTACCTCTGTAGTTCCTCCGACCTTTCTTTGCAACGCCTCTCCTGTCTCTGACATCATGGCATCGTCGGCTTCCTTAACAACTGAGATGTTAGATGCTATTTCCAGCTATATTGAGGAGACGACACCTCCGATGGACACCGGGACTCCCTCTACCCCTTCTATTTCATGACCCTCGCAACAATCTATTCCTCTGCAACATTCACATTCTTCCTTCCTTACACGCTTACCGTTACCCCCACACATTGACTTTACAGATCCTAATAGCCCATAGGTTTTATCGTTTTTTGTTGTTGCCAATTTTTTTTCTGTACATGTCTTTTTTACAATGGAATATTCGCGGCCTTAGGGGCAATCGGGGAGAACTCCAAGTGTTGCTCTCCCAGTTGTCCCCAGTATGTGTTGGGTTGCGAAAACCCAAAATTCGTTCCATTGTCATTCGCCCCGTTTTGGGTTATATGCTATTATATTCTTCAGATCCTTTACTTGACAAATCTTTTAATGAAAGTGTGCTTCTTGTGCTCATTGATATACCGTATCAACAAGTTTTTATTCGTCCCCTACTGCATTATACTGCTACTCGGATTTATTTACTCAGATGGATCACAGTTTGCTCTTTCTATCTTTCTCCCTCCCGTGCATTCTGTATCTCTAATATTGCGCTTTTAACATGATCTCTACCGCCACCCATCATCTGTTTGGTGACTTTAGCTCTCACCATCACCTGTGGGGAGGGTCGCACTGTGACTCTCGTGGTGATAAGTTGGAGACTCTTCTCGCTGTTCACCCTCTTCATATTTTAAATATAAGTGTTCCTACCCATTTTGACTCTCGTACTCAGTCTCTCTCCTGCACTGATCTTTCCATCTGTTCCTCACTCATTGCATTTGGTCTATTCTTCCAGATTTACATGATAGTGATCACTTTCCTGTCCTTCTTACTTCTGCTACATATACCCGACCATTTCGTAACCTTTGTTGGCAATTTGCTCGAGCAGATTGGAAATGATACTCCCGTCTTACCACCTGTTGTGAAGACCCCCTTTCGTCGTCTATTGATGAACTGGCACACAATTTTCGACCTTAGTCTTGACTGCTGTGACTCGTTCTATCCCCCAAACCTCAGATAGGCATTCTCAGACATGCTTACCTTGGTGGTCTCCTACGTGTGCCCGCGCAGTGCGTTTAAAACGTGCTGCGTGGGGCCATTATGGATATATCTGTACAGCAGAGCGTCTGTTGAATTTTAAGCAGGCAAGGGCAGCTGCTCGCCGTGTCATACACGACGCAAAATGCGCGTGTTGGCGAGACTACGTGTCTTCCATTACATCGTCTTCCCCTATGTGCACAATTTGGAAAAAGGTGTGGAAATTGTGTGGTAAGTATGCTCCCGATCCAGCTCCCGTTGTGCGGGTTGCTCTAATTGATGTCGCTGACTCTTTAGACGTTGCCACAGAAATTGGGAACTATCTCGTCCACATCTTCCGACGGCTTCACCTCTGTCCCCCATTTCTCGCGTCTAAACCTACCAAAGAACAATTGCCCTTAGATTTCTTCTCCAGTGGATTGGAGCCATATTACGTACCTTTTACTCTTCTATTGTCAGGTCCCATGTGCCGGCCGTCGGCACTGGGACCTGACAATATCCACATCAGTATACTACAACATCTCCATTCTATGGCCCTTCCTTTTCTTTTACGTCTTTTCAATCTAATTTGGGAGCGACGAGTTCTCCCACAACACTGGAAATCAGCTATTGTACTACCGTTTCACAAACCTGACGCCTCAGGACTTAACAACTCTCACTATCGTTCCAATACCCTGACCAGTGTGGTCTTCAAGGTGCTGAACGATTCGTGAATAGACGTCTGATGTGATCCTTAGAGAGAGACAATTTCCTTTCCCCTCTCCAATATGGCTTTTGTAAAGGCCGCTCTACTTTAGACCCCCTGCTCCACTTCGATACATATATTCGAAATGCCTTTGTTAACAACCACTCTGTCCTAGAGGTCCTTCTCGTTCTGGAGAAGGCATATGACACCACTTGGAGGTATAACATTCTAGCCCAAGCCCACTCCTTAGGCCTCTGCAGTAATCTACTAAACTTCATCACTGCTTTCTTGTCTGATAGACAATTTCGGTCCGTATTGGCGCCTTGCTTTCCTCAGACTTTGTACAAGCCGAAGGAGTCCCACAAGGTGGTCCTCAGTACTGCTCTTTTTCTCTTAGCTATAAATGATCTACCTTCCACTCTTCCTTTGCATATTTGGTTATCACTTTATGTTGATGACTTCGCTATGCTTACTCGGCCGCGGACTGTCAACTGGTAGCGGCCTCCCTTCAGGTAGTGATAGACCGAGTCTCCCATTGGACCACTTCTCATGACTTTAAATTTTCCATTACGAAAACCCGATTCATTATCTTCACTAGACGCCCGCTTATAATGGATACTCCCTTGTACTCACACACTTCACGTATTCCGACATGCGATACGGTCAGGTTTCTGGACCTGCTCTTTGACTGCCGGCTGACGTGGAAACCTCGCATTTCTTCCTTTAAGACAACTTGCCATTGTCGGCTAAACCTCCTTAAGGTTCTTGCACAGTGTTCATGGGGGAACAGATCGTCGCACTCTCCTCCGTTTGCATTCCACCCCAGTCTTGTCCAAGCTAGATTATGGTGACCAGATCTATTCTGTGGCTTCTCCCGCAATTCTAAGTTAGATCCTGTTCATCATCAAGGTCTCCGCCTGTGCTTTTGTTCCTTTTGCTCATCCCTTGTTGAGAGCCTCTATAAAGAGGCAAATTTTCCATCCTTGTCTGATCGCCGTGATGCTCATTGCCTTCGCTATTATGTTCGATCCCATGACCTCTAAAATCCTTCTGTATATAGGATAATCACTGATGTTAGTAAACGTTCTTTATTTGTTCGTCGCCCCTGTTTACTCCATCCCTTTTCTCTTCGCCTACATTCCCTCTTGTCTTCTCTTCAGTTACCACCTCTCTATGTTCATGTAGCCTCTCACTTTTCCCTGCCCCCTTGGGAAGTTCCAGCTGTTCGTGTCTGTTCTCTCCCACTGCCATGTGCGAAAGCCCAAGTACCTATGGTGCCTTCCCGCTCTCTTTTTCTTGAACACTTCCGCTCTCATTCTCATGCTATCGCAGTGTTTACCGATGATTCTAAGTCTTCTGATGGCGTCGGATTCCCAGCAGTGTTTCCTGACAGTGTCGTGCGAGGGCATTACCCTCGGCTAGCATTTTTACGGCTGAATTGCATGCCATTCTTGTAGCACTTATCCGTATTGCATCTATGCTTGTGTTACCATTTGTGGTCGTTTCAGACTCCCTTACTGTTTTACAGACTATAAGGAAATTTGATACACCTCGCCCTCTAGTTCTTCTTATCCAACTTTGGTTATGCTGTATCTCTAGCTAACACAGAGATATCTTTTTTGTTGTGTCCCTGGTAATGTTGACGTACAGGGCAATGAACAGCCAGACACTGCTGCGCGGTCAGCAGTACATGACCTCCCAGTTTCATTTAAAGGTGTTCCATTCACGGACTATTTTGCTGTAATTGCTACCCATCCTCGCCCCCATTGGCAACAAGGTTGGTCTGATCTGCTCCATAACAAACTTCATTCTCTTAAGCCGAGTATAGGTTTCTGGCCGTCTCCTTGTCATCGGTGTCGAGGGTAGGAGACTACTACCGTCATCGCATCGGCCATACTCGTCTTACTCGCGGATATCTCATGGAGAGGCGCCCTGTTCCTCTCTATGAAAATTGTCAAGTTTCAGTATCTGTTAGCCACGAACATTAAAATGGTATAAAATACCGACAGGTTGTTAGGTAAGACACATATGCAACAGTTAGGTATCTTTATTATGAAACGTTTCGCCTACACAGTAGGCTTCTTCAGTCAAGTACAGAAAAGTTGATAGAAGCAGAAGATACTTGAAGACGATGTAATCAGTCCATCACCCTTAAAGTTTTGAGGTGGTCAGTCCCTCAGTCTGGAGAAGAGCATTGTTCCGTAGTATGAAACAATATGGAGAAGAAGTATCTTCTGCTTCTATCAACTTTTCTGTACTTGACTGAAGAAGCCTACTGTGTAGGCGAAACGTTTCATAATAAAGATACCTAACTGTTGCATATGTGTCTTACCTAACATCTGTTAGCCACACTGTGTTGGACTGCCCACTATCAACGAGCACGCAGAATTTACCTTCAACGTTGTCTCCGCTCGGCTGCCCTTTCCTTACCTTCCCTTCCAGCTGACTGACCCTCCTTTAATCCCGACTCTCTCACTGCCGTTTACACAGCAACTGATTAGCTAACAAACGCTGATGATGTCTCTGGTACTCCCTTCAGCCCTTTCCACCTTAATCTCTAGCTACCCTCTACCCCTGCACTATCCACTGCCCCACAACACTTCATAACCTAATAATCATCTCTCTCCCTCTTCCTATCCATTACCCCTGCATCCTTCCCTGCCCTGCTGTGCTGTATAACCGTTGTGGTTTAGCGCTTCTTTCTGATTATTATAATAATGTGTGCAAGGGGCCTCGACGTGCAGCAGGCATGTGTGTGTGTGTATATATATATATATATATATATATATATATATATATATATATATATATATATATATATATATATATATATATGATATAGCTGAAACAATCCCCGGAGGTAGCGCAGATGAAAGGTCACACACACATGAGCTACTAAGTCTCTGCGAAAAACACACCTTAAGCCAGCAGATAGTGGAGCCAACAAGACTAGAAAACACACTTGACCTTATCTTCACAAATAATGAGGACCTGATAAGAGACATAAGAATATCAAAAACAACAAATTCCGATCACAACCTAATCGAAGTCCAGACGTACATGCATAGGGGTCCTGATCAGCAGAATGCATGTACCTCTGAAGGTGTCTTCACAAAATACAACTTCAACAACAAGAACATCAACTGGGACCAGGTAAACCATGTCCTAAACGAAACATGTTGGGATGATGTCTTAAATGACATGGATCCAAAGGATCAACTTCCTGGCAGCCGAAGCATGTTCTAGGCATGTTCCCCTAAGAAAGAAGAAGAGCAGGAGTAAACTGGAGAGAGAAAGACGCTCCCTCTACAGAAGACGAGGAATCACCGAGCTCCTCAGGATTGCTAGAATATCTGATACACGAAAGGAGACGCTGACCAGGGAAGTGGAAACTATCGAACTTAAGTTAAATGACTCTTACAGGAACCAGGAGAGACAGGAGGAGCTTAAAGCTATTAGTGAAATTGAAAGAAATTCAAAATATTTCTTTTCATACGCCAAAAACAAGGCAAATACCACATCTAGTATCAGGCCCTTAGACATGATGGGACTTAAACAGATGACAACAAGGAAATGAGTGAAATATTGAAATCCCAGTACGACTCTGCGTTTAGTGAACCACTAATCGGTTGAGGATCGACGACCCAAATGATTTCTTCATGAATGAGCCTCAAAACTCCATAAATGTATGCCAGATTTCCGACATTACCCTAACTCCGATAGATTTCGAAAAAGCCATTGACAACATGCCTATGCACTCAGCCCCGGGCCAAGACTCGTGGAACTCTGTTTTTATTAAGAACTGCAAGAAACCCCTCTCGTGTGCCTTAAGTACACTATGGAGGGAGCTTGGACATGGGTGAAATTCCACAGTCCCCTTAAAACAATGATATAGCCCACTCCATAAAGGTGGTAGCAAAGCATTAGCTAAGAACTATAGACAAATAGCTTGACGTCCCACATCATAAAAAATCTTTGAAAGAGTGCTAAGAAGCAGGATTGCAAATCACCTGGATTCCCAAAATCTGCACAATCGGGGCAATATGGGTTCTGGGCAGGTCGGTCCTGCCCTTTTACAACTACTGGATCACTATGATTGGCCTTGGATGCACTGGAAGAAAATCAGAATGCGATGTAATTTACACAGGGCTTTGCAAAAGCATTTGACAATGCGATTCATGGTGTAATAGCCCATAAAATACGTGCTAAAGGAAAAACTGGGAAAGTGGGGAGATGGATCTTCAACTTCCTAACAAATCGAACACAAAGAGTAGTGGTCAACAGAGTTAAATCGGAGGCTGCCATAGTGAAGA
Organism: Cherax quadricarinatus; assembly: GCF_026875155.1. Taxonomy (NCBI): domain Eukaryota; kingdom Metazoa; phylum Arthropoda; class Malacostraca; order Decapoda; family Parastacidae; genus Cherax; species Cherax quadricarinatus. Next base: position 42,679,426 of record NC_069423.1, on the reverse strand, counting down.
GCTCTGTTCCACAAGGCACAGTACTCGCCCCCATCTTATTTCTTATCCTCATATCAGACATAGAGATATACATCACAACACTGTATCATCCTTTGCGGATTATACTAGGATCTGCATGAGGCTGTCATCTGCTGAGGACGCGGTTAACCTCCAAGAAGATATAAACAAAGTTTTCCAGTGGGCAACGGTAAACAATATGATGTTCAATGAGGACAAATTCCAACTACTCCGTTATGGAAAACTGGAGGAGATAATAACTAGAACAGAGTATACTACAGACTCTGGCCATACAATAGAGCGGAAAAATAATGTAGGGGACCTGGGAGTAGTAATGTCTGAGGATCTCACTTTCAAGGATCACAACAGTGCCACGATCGCACGTGCAAAAAAAATGATAGGATGGATAATGAGAACGTTCAAAACGAGAGATGCCAAGCCAATGATGGCCCTTTTCAAGTCACTTGTTCTCTCTAGGCTGGAATACTGCTGTACATTAACATCTCCATTCAAAGCAGGTGAAATCGCAGATCTAGAGTGTACAGAGATCCTTTACTGCACGTATAAGTTCTGTCAAGCACCTTAACTACTGGGAACGCTTGGATGCACTTGACTTGTACTCGTTGGAACGCAGGAGGGAGAGAGATATCATAATCTACACTTGGAAAATCTTGGAAGGAATGGTCCCAAATCTGCACTCAGAAATCACTCCCTACGAAAGTAAAAGACTAGGCAGGCGATGCAAAATGCCCCCAATAAAAAGTAGGGGCGTCATTGGTACACTAAGGGAAAACACCATCAGTGTCCGGGGCCCAAGAGTGTTCAACAGCCTCCCATCAAGCATTAGGGGAATTGCCAATAAACCCCTGACTGCCTTCAAGAGAGAGCTGGACAGATACCTAAAGTCAGTGCCGGATCAGCCGGGCTGTGGCTCGTACGTTGGACTGCGTGCGGCCAGCAGTACCAGCCTAGTTGATCAAGCCCTGATCCATCGGGAGGCCTGGTCATGGACCGGGCCGCGGGGCCGTTGATCCCCGGAATAACCTCCAGGTAACCTCCAGATATATATATATTATATATATATATATATATATATATATATATATATATATATATATATATATATATATATATATATATATAATATGTCGTGCCGAATAGGCAGAACTTGCGATCTTGGCTTAAAAAACAACGCTCATCTTGCCATATAGGACAAGCGAAAATTTGGTTACGCAATAATTTATACAAAATCATTCTGAAAATAACGAAAAAAAACATTTTCCTGTTTGTATAGTATTAAATTATTGTAAACAAATCTAAAATATATTTAGTTGGGATAGGCTAAAATAAATTGCGCTTGTTATAATAAGGTTAGGTAAGTTTTCTAAGATTCTTTTGCTGCAAAATTAAAAATTTTTACATTAACATTATTGAAAAAATATATCTTTAAACGTATAAGAGAAAATTTCAGACAGGACTTAATTTTAAATGATTTCTTGCTAACTGACCAGTTTTACATATTTGGCATATATATATATATATATATATATATATATATATATATATATATATATATATATATATATATATATATATTCAAACGGCTTCAGGAAGAAATCCAAATATTCCTCCTTGAAGCCTTTTTATGCACTTCTCCGAGGCAATGGGTCCCACAATTTACACCAGAGGTGGACCCCATTTCTTATATATATATATATATATATATATATATATATATATATATATATATATATATATATATATTATATATATATATATATATATATATATAAAATATATATATATATATATATATATACACACACACACACACACACACACACACACACACACACACACACACACAGAAAGATCGCAAGAAGAAGGACTCGATCCCACTTACATGGAGACAAGCAAGGTTCCCAAGTGACGCTCTCATCCACTCAGTCACAAATGTCCCAAAAGCTGGGAAACCTTGTTAACAAGTTGTTTCTTCCCATCCCGGGCACATCAGTGAGCCTCAATCATGTACTAATACTATTTCAATATTCTCCAGAACATACAGGAGGAGACTGAAGTAGATTTAATCCATGCTTGAGGCTCAATGATGTGCCCGGCTGGGAAGAAAAATGGTATGTAAACCAGGCTGCCCAACTTATGAGGCATTTGTGGCTGAGTGGATAAGATTGTCAGTTGGGAATTTCACCCGTTTCCAAGTAATTAGGATCAAATTCTGCTGATTTTGCTCTTTCTCTGTAAATACCCGCTTGTTTCTACGTATATACGTCATCACCGTGTTCGGCAAGATGGCGATACCGCTGATGACAAGGAAGAATTCAAACTCTGCAACTCTGCAGGGGAAAATGATGCAGAGGAAAATGTTCACCAGATTGCAGCCGTCTACCAGCAAGTCAGGGTGACCCGACAGAGGGATACCTTCGCTATCATTTATTCCTCAGTTGACTTGCCACACATGGGTGAATTGTGATGTATTCACTTTCTGGTTACTGCGAGGTTCTTTACGTATACAATATTGTTAATATTAGTTTGATTTTACTGAGAGTTTACTCTAACTGAAATACCTTCGTCTCATTTCATTGACATTTAGTAAACATCATTCCAACAAGTTTAATTCTGTGAAAATTGAAAACATACAGAAGATTAACTTTTTTAATTGGTATTCATCAATTGCGCAATATTAAAAAAAAAAGATCGTGGGACTGGTGTAGTTTAGTTGGTATTAATGTTTTCTATGATATATTCACTTTCAGAGGCATCATCCAGCAACAGTTCAAATAGCAACATCCCTCGGTGAAGATGTCTGTTATTTTTTCCAGGAAGCAACGAGTACACTTTGATTACCGTCAGTTGGAAGCAGCCAGCAACCTCGTAGCAATTAGTTGTAAAGGATGAACTTAAAAAAATCCATGTCACTTCAAGATCTGTTCAGTGTGACTTTGTCAATGGTCCAAGTCGGACCTAAACGTCGTCGTAAGCTTCTCTCTTTTATGTGCGGGTTATTTGTGTATCGTTCCAGTCACGGTATTGTGCCTTTTTGTTATTTATCTGTTTTAGCATGAAACCCCAGCAGCCTCCGTGGAGCATTGTCTACCAACATCTGAAACCATACAGCTCTTCTTTCTCTGTCATCAATTCCTGATCCGTGATGGAAGTTCCTGTAGGCTATCCATGCAGTCGCAGTTTATATAAGACAAATTGTGATTGATGAAGTTGCCACCAATCTTCCAAACATCTGTTTAAAAGATTCATCTGCCACAATCACACCAACTAAACTGTGCAAATGATTAAACCTTGTGAATAACAACCTATCAATCAGTGCCACCCAACCAACACAGCAATTAACTGCTACTGACAGGTGCCTGGCTCATTCCTGTTTAGTAGAATCAAGCGACCCGCTATAATTCTGGCAGCAACAGTCTATAAATTTCCCATAGATGGCAGTGTTGGCTCACCAGTGTTTACCCACAACAGTTTCCTCTGATACCGTGAAATGAAAATATATTGATGCTAGGAAGATCCTTCCTCCTGACAGTCTGTCAGACTCCTGACCTGAGGAGTAGATGTTCGAAAAGCTTAACAATCAATACGTCGGAAAATCTATTTGAACAATTATGTGCATACGTTTAGCAGCTCAAAAATTTAATGGAAAATATAGTGATTTTTTTTCCTGCATTTTCGCATAATGAGGGAGAATGAGTGTATTTATGTGGAAGATGGTCCCCATCAATGCAGAAATTAATGTACCACTGCATTTCTATTACCAAACATTATAAAGAGTAAACACGTTAAATAATACTGGAAATGTTACAAAAATCGTAAAACAGTACGAGTTTTCCAACTGTACAGACGAACACTAGTTGAGTGTGGGTTATTTATGAGTGTGGGTTCTTTTTGAGTGTGGGTTCTTTATGAGTGTGGGTTCTTTATGAGTGTGGGTTCTTTATGAGTGTGGGTTCTTTGAGAGTGGGTTCTTTGAGAGTGTGGGTTCTTTGAGAGTGTGGGTTCTTTGAGAGTGTGGGTTCTTTGAGAGTGTGGGTTCTTTGAGAGTGTGGGTTCTTTGTGTGTTCTTTGAGAGTGTGGGTTCTTTGAGAGTGTAGGTTCTTTGAGAGTGTGGGTTATTAATGTGTGCGGGTTCTTTGTGTGTTCTTTGTGAGTGTGGGTTCTTTATGAGTGTGGGTTGAGTGTGGGTTCTTTGAGTGAGGGTTCTTTATGAATGAGGGTTCTTTATGAGTGTGGGTACTTTGTGAGTGTGGGTTCTTTGTGAGTGTGGGTTCTTTGTGAATGTGGGTTCTTTGCGAGTGCGGGTTCTTTGTGAGTGTTCTTTATGAGTGTGGATTCTTTGAGTAAGGGTTTTTTATTAGAGGGTTCCTTATGAGTGTGGGTACTTTGTGAGTGTGGGTACTTTGTGAGTGTGGGTACTTTGTGAGTGTGGGTTCTTTGTGAGTGTGGGTACTTTGTGAGTGTGGGTTCTTTGTGAGTGTGGGTTCTTTGTGAGTGTGGGTTCTTTGTGAGTGTGTGGTTCTTTGTGAGTGTGGGTTCTTTGTGAGTGTGGGTTCTTTGTGAGTGTGGGTTCTTTGTGAGTGTGGGTTCTTTGTGAGTGCGGGTTCTTTGTGAGTGTGGGTTCTTGGTAAGTGTGGGTTCTTTGTGAGTGTTGGTTCTTTTGTTAGTGTTCGTTCATTGTGAGTGTTGGTTCTTCTTCACTGTAGGTTCTTCATGAGTGTGGGTTCTTTGTGAGTGTGGGTTCTTTGTGAGTGTGGGTTCTTTGTGAGTTTGGGTTCTTTGTGTGTATTCTTTGTGAGTGTGTATTCTTTGTGAGTGTATATTCTTTGAATGTGGGTTCATTGTTAGTGTGGGGTCTTAATGAGTGTGGGTTCTTTGTGAGTGCGGCTTCTTTGTGAGTGGGGGTTCTTTGTGAGTGCGGGTTCTTTGTGAATGCGGGTTCTTTGCGAGTGGATTCTTTGTGAGTGTTCTTTGTGAGTGTGGGTTCTTTTGTCAGCATAGTTGCTGATCCCCCTTATATGTGTTTTATAGTGTATCATAGTATAGTACCATCCATGTGTTTATATAGAAGATCCCTTAGGCCTGTGACTGACGTCACGGGATGCAGCGTGCGAGTGAGACAAGCTGCCTCCCTCTCAGTCGGCGTGTAGACATAGGCAGGACAAGGCAGGCCGGGCTCCATCTCCCATTACCACAGTCTGACAATATAGCGTTACCATCCAACAAGTGTGTCTACCTTCAACCCTCAAATCTCCTTTAAGAACCCCTACGACACTTTGTGAGTGCGGGTTCTTTGTGAGTGTGGGTTCTTTGTGAGTGTGTTCTTTGTGAGTGTGTTCTTTGTGAGTGGGTTCTTTTTGAGTGTGAGAGATTGGAGCAGTGGATGCCGGGTGCCAACCCCCGTTTTCTTGTTGGGTGAGTCACCCAGCTCCCGTTTTCTCTGGGTGAACGCTGGGTGAGCGCCCGTTTTCTTTTGGCTGCCCATTCTCTGTGATTGGGTCTGAAGGGACTCATACTGATTTAAATTGTAAAACACTAGTTTTACAGCGTTTTTCGAAGGACCTTGGCTCGTAGGTTATTTGTACACTGTAGTACAACATATTTGGACCACAGTGTGGCCTTTATCCGGTTCGAGCACGACCAATATGTTGAGAAATGGCATTACCAGTTAAGTTTAAAGAGTTTGTACTTAGAAAGACAACTCATCGCCTGCACAGCCGCCCCTGCAGACGAGGTCTTGAGAAGCTGTCAAAGTCATCTCTCAACGGGCTGTAAAGATTTATAATTTGTAAGATTATAAATTACCCCTAGGGGGTGTTATGTCAGCATATTTCATTCACTGATGGCCGACAAACTTACTTGTGTGGACTCAAAAATCCGCACCTAACTGCCGACTATAGGTTGATTACAAACTCCTTGCGACCCAAGAACTGCGCAGTCCCCCGTACAAGAAATTCGTAACCTACCTTGCTCTTGTAGCGTGAGCTATGGTGTTCTTCACACCTTCGACAGGTATCAGTGACTTGATAGAAGCTGAAGTGTCCTTGGATGTCCACGTCTTCCATAGTCTAGGAATACGCACACTGGTACACTATGTTCCACAAGATTTGTCTTTATTATTCTGTAATGAGATTCTTGAAAATTTCTGTACTTTGTACAAGATCTCTAAATCCACCATTGTTCCTCATCATCCTGCCAGCAATGGGTTAGCTGAACGAACCAATAAGAAAGTACTTGATGTCCTGAGAGCCACTATAAACCCCAATAGTGAAACTTGGGATGAAGTTATACCAGATGTCCAATGTGCCATAAATTCTGTTTACAATGCTTCCATAGGTGATACTCCACATTGTGCATTGTATGGTGTAGACAAGCGTTTACCCTATGAGTTAAATTCCTCTCCGAAACCTAATTACAACCCTGATGATTTCGTAGCAGCTCGTACCAGCTTAGCTCAAAGTGTTTTTAGAAGAATCCGTGAAACACTTCATAAATCAACAGCAGAATTTACTAGAGTAACTAATAGCCGTGCTAAGCCATCAAAAGTTAAAGTAGGTGCAAGAGTAATGCTGATAAATTTCAACAAAACATCCGAAATGCCTAAGCTCGATCAAAAGTTTGTCGGACCTTATCGAGTTGCAGAACATATCTCTGGCAATAAGTATAAGGTTAAAGAAATTAGTACTGGTAAGTATAAAGAATCGCATTTAGATCATATGAAATTAGTACGCGATGTTGATGATATTGCTACCCAGACTAATATGACAGATGCTGAAAATCCTCTTGACTCTGTACCCTCCACCTCAAATACTCAGTCAGATAACCAACCTGAATGTCGTTACTCTTTGCATACTCGACAAGTAATGAGAAACCCACAAGTATCTTTTGTAGATACTCGTTCAGATCTCCCTCAGTTAAGGCATGTGTTAGCCATTGCAGTGGAATTCGATCCTCCCAGATATGAAAACCATTCTGCATATGTAAACCTCACCCTCGCAGAATTGGGTTTAAATGTACATAGTCTGTATAACTAGATGACCGAGATGAAGGAAATTGTCAACTGTTTATTAACTGATCAGTTTTTTTTTCAGAATTTTTTTTTTTTCATGTTCACGTTCCCTCCGTATTCTGAGAATTTGACAGTAATGATCTGAGTGCGCACCAGATGCCTTTGCTGTTAATTTCACCTTGTATATATATATATATATATATATTTATACTTCCTCAGAATCCGTAGAGTGCATGAATACAGATTGATCGATCAATTCCATCCATATTGTGCAATGAATTGTTCTTTTAACGTAATGCATTACGACTTATAACTGATTACGTTAACACCCATTACGTAAAACTCATTATGTTAACATCCATTATGATACCATCCATTAGTTTAAAGTTATATATGTCTTTGTTATTGTATAGAATCAGCCCAGAATCACCTGCCTGTTCATCCTATAGTATAGTAGTGTACGTCGAGACAACATACGTAACATGACCGAGCTGTCAGCATAGTTGCTGATCCCCCTTATATGTGTTGTATAGCGTATCATAGTACCATCCATGTGTTTATATAGAAGATCCCTTAGGCCTGTGACTGTATGACGTCACGGGATGCAGCGTGCGAGTGAGACAAGCTGCCTCCCTCTGAGTCGGCGTGTAGACATAGGCAGGACAAGGCAGGCTGGGCTCCATCTCCCATTACCACAGTCTGACAATATAGCGTTACCATCCAACAAGTGTGTCTACCTTCAACCCTCAAATCTCCTTTAAGAACCCCTACGACACTTTGTGAGTGCGGGTTCTTTGTGAGTGTGGGTTCTTTGTGAGTGTGGGTTTTGTGAGTGTGTTCTTTGTGAGTGGGTTCTTTTTGAGTGGGTTCTTTTTGAGTATGGGTTCTTTGTGAGTGTGGGTTCTTTGTGAGTGTGGGTTCTATGTGGGTGTGGGTTCTTTGTGAGTGTGGGTTCTTTGTGAGTGTGGGTTCTTTGAGAGTGGGTGTTTTGTGAGTGGGTTTATTGTGAGTGTGTGTGGGTTCTTTGTGTGGGTTGTGAGTGTGGGTTCTTTGTGAGTGTGGGTTCTATGTGAGTGTGGGTTCTATGTGATTGTGGGCTTTTTATGAGTGTGGGTTCTTAGTGTGGGTTCTTTGTGAGTGGGGTTCTTTGTGAGTGTGGGTTCTTTGTGAGTGTGGGTTCTTTGTGAGTGAGTGTGGGTTGTTTTTGAGTGTGGGTTGTTTTTGAGTGTGGGTTCTTTGTGAGTGTGGGTTCTTTTTTAGGGTGGGTTCTTTGTGAGTGTGGGTTCTTTGAGTGAGTGTGGGTTGTTTTTTGAGTGTGGGTTTTTTTAGTGCGGGTTCTTTGTGAGTGTGGTTCTTTGTGAGTGTGGGTTCTTTGTGAGTGTGGGTTCTTTGTGAGTGTGGGTTCTTTTTGAGTGTGGGTTCTTTTTGAGTGTGGGTTTTGTGAAAGGGTTCTTTGTGAGGGTGGGTTCTTTGTGAGGGTGGGTTCTTTGTGAGTGTGGGTTCTTTGTGAGGGTGGGTTCTTTTTGAGGATGGGTTCTTTGTGAGTGGGTTCTTTGTGAGTGTGGGTTCTTTTTGAGGGTGGGTTCTTTGTGAGTGTGGGTTCTTTGTGAGTGTGGGTTCTTTGTGAGTGTGGGTTCTTTGTGAGTGTGGGTTCTTTGTAAATAGGTTCTTTGAGTGTGGGTTCTTTGTGAGTGTGGGTTCTTTGTGAGTGTGGGTTCTTTTGTGAGTGTGGGTTCTTTGTGAGTGTGGGTTTCTTTGTGAGTGTGGGTTCTTTGTGAGTGTGGGTTGTTTTTGAGTGCGGGTTTGTTTTTGAGTGCGGGTTCTTTGTGAGTGTGGGTTCTTTGTGAGTGTGGGTTCTTTTTGAGTGTGGGTTCTTTTTGAGTGTGGGTTCTTTGTGAGTGTGGGTTCTTTGTGAGTGTGGGTTCTTTGTGAGTGTGGGTTTTGTGAATGGGTTCTTTGTGAGGGGGGGTTCTTTGTGAGTGTGGATTCTTTGTGAATGGGTTCTTTGTGAGTGTGGGTTCTTTGTGAGTGTGGGTTCATTGTGAGGGTGGGTTCTTTGTGAGTGTGGGTTCTTTGTGAGTGCGGGTTCTTTTTGAGTGTGGGTTCTTTGTGAGTGTGGGTTCTTTGTGAGTGTGGGTTCTTTGTGAGTGTGGGTTCTTTGTGAGTGTGGGTTCTTTGTGAGTGTGGGTTCTTTATGAGTGTGGGTTCTTTGTGAGGGTGGGCTCTTCATGAGTGTGAGTTCATGAGGATGGGTTCTTCAGTGTGGGCTCATCAGGGTGGGTTCTTCAGTGTAGATTCTTCATGAGGGTGGGTTCTTCAGTGTGGGTTCTTCAGTGTGGGTTCTTCATGAGAGTGGGTTTTACAGTGTGGGTTCTTCATGAGGGTTGATTCTGCAGTGTGGGTTCTTCATGAGGGTGGGTTCTTCGGTGTGGGTTCTTTGAGGGTGGGTTCTTCTTCAATGTAGGTTCTTCATGAGGGTGGGTTCTTCAGTGTTGGTTCTTCATCAGTGTTGGTTTTTGAGTGTGGGTTCTTCATCAGCGTGGGTTCTTCGGTGTGGGTTCTTCATGAGGGTGGGTTCTTCTTCAATGTAGGTTCTTCATGAGGGTGGGTTCTTCAGTGTGGGTTCTTCATCAGTGTTGGTTTTTGAGTGTGGGTTCTTCATCAGGGTGGGTTCTTCGGTGTGGGTTCTTCATGAGGGTGGGTTCTTCAGTGTTGGTTCATGAGTGTGGGTTCATCAGCGTGGGTTTTTCATCAGTGTGGGTTCATCAGTGTAGGTTTTTCATCAGGGTGGGTTCTTCAGCGTGGGTTCTTCAGTGTGGATTCTTCATGAGGATGGGTTTTCAGTGTGGGTTCTTCATGAGGGTGGGTTCTTCAGTGTGGGTGCTTCATGAGGGTGGGTTCTTCAGTGTGGGTGCTTCATGAGGTTGGGTTCTTCAGTGTGGGTGCTTCATGAGGGTGGGTTCTTCAGCGTGGGTTCTTCATCAGTTTGGGTTAAGTAAAAGGACTCAAGTGGAACTAACGTAACATTTGATTGTGGCAACGTTTCGCCCTCCAGGAACTTTAAGTTGTTACAAACATATGGGCACAGAGGGTATATATAGGCTTCAGAGTGAGGTGTAAGGCACAATATAATCGTTGTAGCATTAATGTGGGTTTGGTAAATATTTTTGTTAGTGGGTTGGATATGAGAAGGCCAGTTGCCGTGTTTCTCATCTTATGTACTTGTGTAGCATCAGCAGCTATGTGATTACAGGGTTTATTGTTTTGAGGAGATTTGTACGAAGGCGTTGTTCAACTTATCGTTCCTTCGTGCATTGTTTTCATTAAGGTTAAATCCCTTATGGAAGTGCTGGAGGCACTTCCATAAGGGATTAATTAGCTTGTGCGAGTTAGCTTGTGCGAGTACTGTAGAAACATCCAATGTGACCTGGCTATTGGGAAGGATTATAACTTTTCTAGGAGTGGTGTTGGTGCGTGGAGAATTAATGATCTGAAGAGCTCTTTTCTTGCAATGTTTGATGAAAAAGGAAGGAAAATGTAAATCAGTGAAGGTTTGGTGTATGTATATACATTCCTCGTTCTTAGGAAAAATCCGATTATGATTAGCCTTTTGATCTTAATAACTTGGCAAGAATAGATGTGTGTGAGACCATTTTTGTTGGTAAGTTTCGGGTGAACTTAAAACCTTAGTGTTACCTACTTAGTGAATGAGGACGTCTAGAAAAGGTAGCTTGTCATTGGACTGTAAACTGGATAACCGGTTCAACTGCGTTGACTCTCACCTGAAGACTGGTATCAAAACGTTAGGGCGTTCTGAGGACGTCGTCCACATGACGTAACCAAGTGAGAAGCGTTCAGCTCGAAGGTGTTACCTGGAGTCTACCTGGAGGGTATTCCGGAGATTAACGCCCCCGCGGCACGGTCCACGACCAGGCCTCCCGGTGGATTAGGGCCTGATCAACCAGGCTGTTACTGCTGGCCGCACGTAGTCCTACCTACGAACCACAGCCCGGCTGATCCGGCACCGACTTTAAGTATGTCAATTTCCCTCTTGAAGGCAGCCAGGGGCCTATTGGTAATTCCTATTATGCCTCGTGGAAGGCTGCTGAAAAGTCTTGGGCCCCAGACACTTATGGTGTTGTCTCTTCTTTCAGGCGTGAACTGGATAGCCGGTTCAACTGCGTTGACCCTCACATATACAAGTTGGCTAAGATGGCACTGTTGGGGAAACCATTTCCATACCACAGGTTTCTTTGTAGAGCCTGATACTGAAAGAAAAGCAGCTGAAGTTAATGCAGAGTTCAGTCAGGTCAACGAAATCTCCGGGAGGTAGAGGATGATTAACGTCTTGATCGAATTTACGACGAAGAACGTTAATTGCCTGGGTGACACACCCTCTGTCTGATCTTCCTATCTCTGTCACAAAAAGCAGTCCATATGTCTTACCTGAGAATCTCCCACGATCAGAATATTCTTACCTTAATAAGCAGGAGAGTCAGTGGTACCTTTAACTTTACTAACCACTGAAGTACACTCGCCCTGGAGAACAGAGAATCGATTTCCTACCTTCACATCTTCTCTATTAACCTTCCATATCTTCCTTCTTCCTGAATTGTTAACCACTTGCCACTTAAAACGGCTGCCAGTCTCCAAATCACTGCTGGTAACTTTTTCCTCCTCACCAGCTGCCACCATCTCACACACACTCCCGAACCCATCTAAATGAAGCTTCAGCCTCCTATTTTCCTCCTGAAGAAGCAGAACCTCCTTCTTCAACATTTAAACTTGAGATTTTAAAGCACTACAACAAGCCATGGTGCTTGGCAACATCCCACGCTAATCCCAGGACAGGTATGGCCACACGTGTTCACTGACCCCAGCGCATTAGTTACACTTGTGTCCTTTTATTTAAAGTACTGTGGGTAATTCTACCATCATTAATACAGTCAGTGTGGGTTCTGTATCATTGTGGGTTCTGCATCAGTGTGGGTTCTGCATCACTGAGGGTTCTTCAATGTGGGTTCTGCATCAGTGTGGGTTCTGCATCAGTGTGGGTTCTGCATCAGTGTGGGTTCTGCATCACTGAGGGTTCTTCAGTGTGGATTCTGTACCAGTGTGGGTTGTGTACCAGTGTGGGTTGTGTACCAGTGTGGGTTGTGTACCAGTGTGGGTTCTGTATCAGTGTGGGTTCTGCATCAGTGTGGGTTCCTCTTCAGTGTGGGTTCTACATGAGTGGGCTCTTCATCAGTGTGGGGGTCATTACCAGTATGGGGTCATCGTCATTGTGGGGTCATCAGTGTGGGGTCATCAGTGTGGGGTCATCAATGTGGGGTAATCATTGTGGGGGTCATCAGTGTGGGATCATCAATGTGGGGTCATCAATGTGGGGTCATCAGTGTGGGGTCGTGGGGTTATCATCATTGTGGGATCATCATTGTGGGGTCATCAGTGTGGGGTCATTGTGGGGTCATCATCAGTGTGGGGTCATCATCAGTGTGGGGTCATCAGTGTGGGGTCATCAATGTGGGGTCACCAATGTGGGGTCATCATCAGTGTGGGGTCATCATCAGTGTGGGGTCATCATCAGTGTGGGGTCATCAGTGTGGGGTCATCATCAGTGTGGGGTCATCATCAGTGTGGGGTCATCAGTGTGGGCCAGAACATAGGTGTACTTGGGGCAGGGGGACAGCTGATCAATTCGGACTTCATGGTCTCGTGTGTCACCAAAAGGAAAGTATGCCAGACATGAGGTCAATGACATAGAGAAGCCTCGCCACAGCCCGTTGCCCAGCTCAACGGGAACCTCAAGTGCAGAGGTCTGATGGAAGTCAAAAGCGTCCTGATGGAGCCACTATGCTACCCTGGAAGGATGGAAAGCAGATTGCCTGGGAGTACACCTGTGCTGCCACATTGGCAGACACCTACTTGCCATACTCCGAAGCTGAAGGGGGTGGAGCTGCCAGCCACAGGGAGACCCAGAAGATCCGCAAATATGAAGACCTTCCCCCTTGTTTTAACTTCATCCCAATAGGGTAGGAGACCCTTGGAACATGGGTGAAAAGCTGGGAGAGCTGGGTGAAAAGCTCGTCTCAGAATCCAAGGACCACAGGGCGACCAGCTTCCTCTTTCAGAGACTCAGTGTTACAATCCAGAGAGAAAATGCCTGCAGGATTCTGGACACGCGGCCCACCGCCGGGGAGCTGGACGAAGTATTAGAGATGTAGCTCTGAGTTATCTGTTGTTTTAATTTATATATAATATGTTGTGTGTTGTGTGTGTGTGTGTGTGTTGTGTGTGTGTGTGTGTGTGTGTGTGTGTGTGTGTGTGTGTATAATGTCGTGTCAATAGGCAAAACTGGTCAATTAGCAAGAACTCGATTAAAATTAGGTCCTTTTTAAAATTTTCTCTTATACTTTTAAACATACATTTTTCCATTTATGTTAATAAAAAAATAATGATTTTGTGCCAAAAGTACCTTAGGAAACTTACCTAACCTTGTAAAAAGTGCAATTTAATTTAGCCTAATCCAACTAAATATACGTATATGTTTACAATAATTAAATAATCAAACAAAATGAAAAATATTTTTTCGTTAGATTCGGAATGATTTTTGCGATATTATTGCCTAACAAAAATTTTGCTTGCCCTATTAGGCAAGAAGTGCATTGCTGTTTAATCAAAATCGCCAGTTTTACTTTTTTGGAACAACTTATGTATATGCAATAAAGTCGCAAATAGACGATCTTGACATTGCAGAAGAAGCCATATGTTGATGGAGATTTTCAGATCAAGGTTTTTCGCTCTCTGTGCGTCGTCAGGAGCTATGCAATATTGCAAGACCTGCAACAGTAAGAAAATTCTCTCAATGGCAAGGCAAAAGCATTAATTGTCGGGTCATATCACAGTGGACTGTGGGTGCCGTCCTCTTCTCAACCACCTCCATCTGTCCCACATCTTCCCTTACTGGGAAGGGAATGGAGGAACCTCAGAAGTTAACAGAAAGTTAGTTACGAAATAATAAGAAATAGCGGCAGTCAACTCAAAACCTTATTTAATTGACATCAACTGATCTAGTGATGTATAGAATCATTTCACCTACGTAAATAATAAATACACTAACACTCAGAGTTAATGTAAATTTACAATAACAACACAGATATATTATGTGTCGCCCTGTGCTACCATACGTCAGAAAATGTTCCAGAAAGTGTTGTTTACAAAGATCCCTACACGTTTACCTACTTACCTACTCCAAAGATCGTTCGTTCTACTACTCTCTCTTTACCTTCCCTTCTTGCTAATGGACCCTCCTTTAATCCTGACTCTCTCATTGACTTCTTGACAACGACTGATTTACTCCACAAACTCTGATGATACTTTTCGCACTCCCCTCAGCCCTTTCTAGTTCAGTCTCTTGCTGCCCTTTACCCTTTCACCATCCACTACCCCGCTGTTATCCGTAACCTATTACTCATCCACCTCCCTTTTGCCACCTGATGCCCTCGCTTCCTTCCTGCCCTGCAGCGCTGTATAGCCCTTGTGGCTTAGCGCTTCTTTTTTTATTATAATAATAATCCAAAGATCGTTCCAGTGTTGCATAACCCTAGGACCCAAGAGGTGAAAACTTATTATTTCCGACTTCCCTACACTATCCTCTGTTACTTACATGTGCATGTTACTATATATTATTGTGCCCACAAACGAGTGTTATTGATCAATGACAACACTGAGTCACGGGGGAGAAGGACTGAGCTTGCCACCATCTGCAGCTCATAAGACTGCCATCCCCACGAGCCCCTTTGGGGCGGGGCAGATGGCAGACCAGAGGCTTAGCTTCTCCCTACGAGCCCCGTGAGGGCGGGGAATGTGGCTAGGCCTGAGGACAGTTGGTCCCAAAGATGAGGGGGTACTTGTACTTCCTCCCATGGGAGACTTAGGTCTCGAGACACTCCCGAGATAGGGAGCCAAGGCCGGGTCACCACTACTTGGAAAAGACCCGGGCCGGGAGAATACCGGCGAATAAAAAAAAAAAAAAACACTGAGTCTAACCAAGGATTCGAACCCAAGTTGTTTCGGCGAAAATTACATGACGCTTTGACTCGCATGTGGTTCTCGCTTACCGTGAGGCGGGCCATAAACAACATGGGTTCGAACCCTTGGCTAGTCGCAGTGTTGTTACTGAATGTTACTTTATATGTTATCTTAGAAAACTCGTACATATGTCACTATGTTTACTGCAGCAACATGCTTAGCTGCACTTCTATGCCGGGTCTAAACAGACTAACTACTACTATTAGCTATTAGCTGTCTATTACAGTATATCGCCAAAGCTGTATATTAGTTACCTATTATGGTGTTCCATCAAACGGGTACCGGGAATATTTTTTTAAGAATGACACTGAATATGTCCGTTGTCTTTGTTAAACAAATATTTCTGGTAACGGTTTGGTGTAACATAGTAATAGATAGCTAATAGTATCATTTTGACTCTATACTGTAATAAGTAGCTAGTAGCTAATGTAGTAGTCAGTCTTTTGAGACCCTGCATGCGAGTGTGTTTACGCATGGTAATGCAATAAACAGTAACATATGTGCAAGTTTTCTAGGTTAACTTGCGAGTTTCCTGGGATAGCCTAGGGTAAGGCAGTTACTTATCACCTCTGGGGTGCTAGGGTTACGAAATATTTGCGACGATCTTGGAGCAGGATAGGTAAGTAGGCAAATATGTATGGATAATTCTAGACAACACTCTTTGGAACATTCTCTGACTTATGGTAGCATAAGGTAATACACTGCACACCTTTCTCGCATAATATTGTAAAGTTACATAAAACCTGAGTGTGAGGGTATACTTACTAAGGTAAAATGATTCCATACGTCGCTAGATCAGTTGATGTCGATTAAATGTGGTTTGGAGCTGAGTACTGCTATGCCTTACTTTTCCCTGTCGGGGTTCATATGTCATGTCAGGCCGTTTTTATATTTCGCGTCACCAGTGCTGCCATCTTGCGAATCCTAGGCCTGGCCTCAGGCTGCGAGATGCTGTATCTGCCTCACTCTGAGCTACCTCAGCCTACGAGTGCGAAGTCTTACTCTTCTCTCTCCTGCAGCCGGGGCCCAGCAGGCTGGGCCCCAGAGCAAGCTAAGACACACACTGCCTGTAATTAAGAACTAATAAGCCTACGCTACGCCTCCGAAGACTATTATTCACGGCAATCTTAACGCTGAGGTCAGTGGTCACCTGCGGTCATACCTGCCTAAGCTCTTGGGAGTTTGCGTGGGCTGTTACCAAGCACCATGGCTTGTAGTGTTTTAGAATCTCAGGTTCAAGTGTTGAAGAAGGAGATTCTACTTCTTCAGGAGGAAAATAGGAAGCTGAAGCTTCGCATAGATGAGTTTGGGAGCGAGTGTGAGAAGGATTTAGCTGGTAAGGAAGGAATGGTCACCAGCAGTGATAGTGGCAGCCGCTCTAAGTGGCAAGTGGTTCACAGTTCAGGAAGAAGGAAGATGAGGAGAGTTAATAGAGAAGATGTGAAGGTAGGAAATCGATTCTCTGTTCTCCAAGACGAGTGTACTTCAGTGGTTAGTGAGGTTGAAAGTACCACTGATTCCCCTGCTAATCAAGGTAAGAATATTTTTATAGTAGGTTATTCACAGGTAAGATATATGGACCGTGCATTTTGTAACAGAGACAGAAAGGTCAGACAGAGAGTGTGTCTTCCTGGAGCTGGTGTTGGTGACATAGTCAACAGGTTGGATAATATTATGGCAGGTAATGGGAACAAGCCCATTATCTGTCTTAGTTCTGGGGGTAATGACATTGGGAAGGGCAGGAAAGAGGAGCTGCTGGTTAAGTACAGGTCAGCCATAGAAGTAGATAGGTCTAAGAGAGGGGTCCCAGTCATATGTAGCATCTTGCCTAGAAAGGGAGTGGGCAATGAATGGATGTCTAGGGCAATTGGTATAAATTGCTGGCTAGACAGGTACTGCAAGGAACTTGCAATCCCATTCATTGATAACTGGGACCTATTCTTTGGCAAACGTGATATGTATGCAAGGGATGGGGTTCATCTCTCTGGGGATGGAGTGGTTGCATTAGCCAATTCAATTGAAAGGGTAATTGAAGACTTGTCTAGGAATTTAAACTGATAGATTATAGAGGTATGGGTGTTTGTGGGAAACAATCAGGCTGCAGCATTAGGGTTAAAAACAGCAGTTATTACCGGGATACCTCAGGGATATGTTTAAAAGACAATATTCAAACTAAAGTTGCTAGTAATGGCAAATAAACTGATCAACAAACGAAGAGGAATAGTAGAGGGCAACGAGTGACTAGCTCCCTTAAAGTTTATTATACAAATAGTAGGAATCTAAGAAATAAGATAGATGAGCTAAGATGACTTGCAAGTGTAGGTAATATAGATATTATTGGTATAACAGAGACCTGGTTCAACCTGAAAGATAGAGAAATGCCTTCTTAATGCAACATACAGGGTTATAAACTATTCCACACTGA
The DNA here is from genome assembly GCF_026875155.1 of Cherax quadricarinatus. Lineage (NCBI taxonomy): Eukaryota > Metazoa > Arthropoda > Malacostraca > Decapoda > Parastacidae > Cherax > Cherax quadricarinatus. Next base: position 42,661,883 of record NC_069423.1, on the reverse strand, counting down.
TAGGGTCAGCAGGAAGGGTGGTGGTGTGGCGATGTATGTCAGAGAAAATTTAAATTGTTGTCTTAGACATGATATAAGATTAGAAACATCGAACACAGGATCTGTTTGGCTACAGTTTCTCGAGGGACATGACAAATTAATTTTGGGTGTGATTTAAAGGCCCCCAAACCTTGATAGGGAGGGCAGTAAGGTGTTATGGGACAAAATTCATAAGGCATCTAGATATGGAAATGTTGTGATAATGAGAGATTTTAACTTTAGACAAATTGATTAGAACAATATGACAGGAAATCTTGAGTCTAGTGACTTTCTTGATACGGTTCAGGATTGCTTTTTAGAACAGGTTGTGACAGAACCAACTAGAGGAAACAATCTGCTTGACTTGGTTCTTGCCAACAAAGATTCACTAATTAATAATTTTGAGGTTAATGATGAGCTTGGGGAAAGTGATCACAAATCACTTAGTTTTAATATATCATGGAATTACCCAGATAACTGCAATCAAATCTCTGTCCCAGATTTTCACTTGGCCGACTTCGTGGGACTGAAAAATTACCTGGGTGGGCTAAATTGGGATGTCCTGACTATGGGTCAGGTAGGTCATCTTGGTTGCCAAAATGACGTTTTTCAGAGCATAGTTCTAGCTGCCCAAACAACTTTTGTTCCGAGTAGGGAAATTAGATCTAACAAAAATGATCCCAAATGGATGAACAATAGATTAAAACATCTCATTGGCCAAAAGAGAGGCATATATAGGCCTATCAAAAGAGGGGATGGGCAGTTAAGAAATCAATATATTCAATTAAAGAGAGAAATAAAGAAAGGAATAAGAAAAGCAAAAAGGGATTACGAGGCTAAGGTCGCAAGGGATTCAAAAACTAACCCAAAAGGGTTCTTTCAGGCATACAGAAGTAAGATTAGGGACAAGATTGGCCCACTTAAGAGTAACTCCGGTCAGATCACTGACAGTGATGAGAATGTGTGTGAAATTCTCAATACCTACTTCCTCTCAGTTTTCACCCACTAAAATACTAGCGATATTCCTGAAATAATAGATTATGTAGAACAGGATGATAATAAACTATGTACGATTGCGGTAACTAGTGACATGGTCCTCAGACAAATAGAGAAATTAAAACCTAACAAATCCCCAGGCCCTGATGAACTGTTTGCAAGGGTGTTAAAGGAATGTAAAGAGGAACTTAGCATACCTTTGGCTAATCTTTTTAACATATCACTACAAACTGGCATAGTGGAAAATGGCAAATGTAATACCTATTTACAAGGCAGGTGACAGGTCCTTGGCTTCGAACTATAGACCAATAAGCCTTACCTCCATAGTGGGAAAATTTATGGAATCAATAATTGCCGAAGCAATTCGTAGCCATCTTGACAGGCACAGATTGATTAATGAATCTCAACACGGTTTTACAAAGGGGCGTTCCTGTCTTACGAATTTACAAACTTTTTACACTAAGGTGTTTGAGGAGGTAGATAATGGTAATGAATATGATATTGTGTATATGGACTACAGTAAGGCTTTCGATAGAGTCCCACATCAGAGGCTATTGAGGAAACTTAAGGCACACGGAATAGGAGGAGAATTTTTTTCCTTGGTAGAGGCATGGCTGACAAATAGGCAGCAGAGAGTTTGCATAAATGGGAAGAAATCAGAATGGGGGCACGTCACAAGCGGTGTTCCTCAGGGGTCAGTGTTGGGCCCGTTGTTGTTCACAATTTACATAAACGACATATGATGAGGGAATAAATAGCGACATAAGCAAATTTGCTGATGACACCAAAATAGGCCGTCCAGTTCATTCTAATGAGGACACTAGAGCACTCCAGGATGATTTGAATATACTGATGCAATGGTCGGAGAAGTGGCAGATGCAGTTTAATATTGACAAATGCAAAGTTCTAAATGTTGGACAGTTAAATAACCATGCCACATATAAACTAAATAATGTAGATCTTAATACTACCGATTGCGAAAAGGATTTAGGAGTTCTGGTTAGCAGTAACCTAAAACCAAGACAACAGTGCATTAGTGTTCGCAATAAAGCTAACAGAATTCTTGGCTTCATATCTAGAAGTATAAATAATAGAAGTCCTCAGGTTGTTCTTCAACTCTATATATCCTTGTTAGGCCTCATTTAGACTATGCTGCTCAGTTCTGGTCACCGTATTACAGAATGGATATAAATGCTCTGGAAAACGTAGAAAAGAGGATGACAAAAATTATCCCATGTATCAGAAATCTTCCCTATGAGGATAGCCTGAAGACCCTGAATCTGCACTCTCTCGAAAGGCGTAGAATTAGGGGGGATATGATCGAGGTGTGTAAATGGAAAACAGGAATAAATAAAGGGGATGTAAATAGTGTGCTGAAAATTTCCAGCCAAGACAGGACTCGCAGCAATGGTTTGAAGCTGGAAAAATTCAGATTCAGGAAGGATATAGGAAAGCACTGGTTTGGTAATAGAGTTGTGGATGAGTGGAACAAGCTCCCGAGTACAGTTATTGAGGCTAAAACGTGTAGTTTTAAAAATTGGTTAGATAAATACATGAGTGGGTGTGGGTGGGTGTGAGTTAGACCTGACTAGGTTGTGCTGCTGGGTCTGGTACAGTGCTCCATCCTTGAGTGGGGATGACCAGACTGGGTGGGTCATTGGGATAATCCAGGGGGTCGCCATGGACCTGCTCCGCATGGGTCAGTAGGCCTGTTTCAGTGTTCCTTCTTTCTTATGTTCTTATGTTCTTAAAACCAAGACAACAGTGCATTAGTGTTCCCAATAAAGCTAACAGAATTCTTGGCTTCATATCTAGAAGTATAAGTAATAGACGTCCTCAGGTTGTTCTTCAACTCTATATATCCTTGGTTAGGCCTCATTTAGACTTTGCTGCTCAGTTCTGGTCACCGTATTACAGACTGGATATAAATGCTCTGGAAAACGTACAAAGGAGGATGACAAAGATGATCCCATGTATCAGAAATCTTCCCTATGAGGATAGACTGAAGGCCCTGAATCTGCACTCTCTCGAAAGGCGTAGAATTAGGGGGGATATGACCGAGGTGTATAAATGGAAAACAGGAATAAATAAAGGGGATGTAAATAGCGTGCTGAAAATTTCCAGCCAAGACAGGACTCGCAGCAATGGTTTTAAGTTGGAAAAATTCAGATTCAGAAAAGATATAGGAAAGCACTAGTTTGGTAATTGAGTTGTGGATGAGTGGAACAAACTCCCGAGTACAGTTATTCAGGCTAAAACGTTGTGTAGTTTTAAAAATAGGTTAGATAAATACATGAGTGGGTGTGGGTGGGTGTGAGTTGGACCTGACTAGGTTGTGCTGCTGGGTCTGGTGCCGTGCTCTATCCTTGAGTGGAGATGATCAGACTGGATATGTCATTGGGCTAATCCGGGGGGGTCGTTGGTCTAATCCGTGGGGGGGGACATGGACCTGCTCCGCATGGGTCAGTAGGCCCGTTGCAGTGTTCCTTCTTTCTTATGTTCTAATGATATAAATGGTGGCAGCAGTGTTTGCTGCAGTTGTGTTTGCCCAGAAGGGAGGAAGGAAAGATGAGGATGCTGTCACTGCTTCATCGTACATGCAGCATCCATCTCCCAACACGTTCTCCTGATATCCTGTTTGCCAGTCTCAGCATCCAGCCACGAGTGCAGCCAGGATTTATGCCCATTTCACTGAATTTCTTCGAGAAATCTATTGGCGTTACCAGGGACTCTTCAGCATCCCACGGTGTTCTCAGTTTCTTGTTCAGTGTCACCTGTTTGTAGCTGTTGTTTCAGCTCTGCATGACTATTTTCAGCAAGTCAGAGGTGAGCTTTGTGGTGGTTTCGCTTCCAGATTAGTGCATCTACCCTGGGCTCCAGGTGTGTGTATGTGTGAGGGGAGGCAGCGGAACCTAGCCTTACTATACGCCACGAACGCAAACACCCACTCCACCACCTTCATTTAACGCCACTCCCTCTCTCTCTGCTGTGAATTCTCTGTGAATTTCCTGCCAGTGCCGTGTATCTGAATGCTCAACTTCACTCCAGGCTAATGTGGATCACGAAGTCACGCATGGATAGGCCACGTTGATCTCCGAGCCATGTGGATTTCCAAGCTGCATGGATGAACAAGCCGCATGATTTACCAGGCTGGTGGATAATCACGCCACTTGATGTCCAAAGCCACGTGTTGTCCATGCCTGATCAAGCCAAATGTCTAGCCACGTGTTATCTGCTGCCTGACGTCACAGCGCAATGCCACTCATGGTGTCACCATGCTACCTGACGTTACCCCAGTACGTCAACGTTGTCTGAAGTCACTCCAGGACGTCACCTCGCAACGTCACCCAGGACGTCTGGCAATACTATCTGACGTCACCCAGGATGTCACCTCTCGACGTCACCCCATGCTACCTGACGTCACCCCATGACGTTACCCAGGACGTATGCCCGACGTTAATCCAGGACGTCGTCCGACATCACTCAGGACGTTTGCGACGTTACCCCATGACGTTTACCTGACGTCACCTCGCGATGACATCACCCGATGATGTCTCATCAACAGTGTTATAGTTTCATAGTGGGCAATTTGTTCAGTAGCGTAATGTCACGTGTGGATTCCTCTCAGTCAGTGTTCCTTAAATAGTGTTCTCACATATATCTGAACGCCTTAGTGACGATTTTTGCAGGGAAAAGCATCATTTGCTAGTGCAAGCCGTGTTGTAATGATATTACCGTATGCTCAATGCAGGTGTGCAAGTTTTCCGTGTATCCCGATGTGTGGTCTGAGTCCTGACCATGTCGCCCCATTATGACCATTCGGCGACTGACGCTAGTGAGTCCTGGCGTCAGATATGTTGAGTTTTCTGATCCCCATTGTATATTTAGTACTTGTGCTCGCCACTCTCGTAGACCTCTGATCAGAGCCGTCCCTGCTACGACCCCCGCTATGCCTGAGTCGTCCCTGCCACGATTCCCAATTCGCCTTAGACTCGTATCACTCCCCTCCTAACCGTCAGAGTACAGTTATGAGTAGAAACCAGTCTGTGGATGCACAGTCTAACCTTGTCACTGACTCCAACTCTGTGAGAGGTTGATATTTGTCAAGCTGCAGTATCCGTGTCAGCAGACGACTGTCTGACTCGTGTCATTGCCTCAGTGAACATAGTTACAGTTGAGCAAAGTATGATGTCACTTTGACAGCTAGCTCGCTCACTCCAGTTACGGTGCACACTGATACGACTCCCGATATACCTGCTACAACTCACTCTTGCTGGCACAAAGCTGTGCTGCACCGAGTTCCCGGCAGTGACTGACCTGCGACAGTACCAATCGAGAAGTGTCCTGTGTCGCACGCCAGAAGTTCTGCCCAGATGCCGTATACTGACGACGCCTCACTCAAGGGCACCAGCAAGTTGTGCCCCAGGTTAAGTGAACCGTGCAGCGATTACTCCATCATGACTGCTTCACCGTTTCAGACGAGAACGTACCCTAATACATCATAGCTTAGCCGCAGCGATGTCTCCTGTTGTGTTGCAGTATCTGTCTAGTGAAGCCAGCGAGGCTCACTGTCTTGACACATGATATTTTAGCACACACCCGCTTTTTTTCTTCTCTCACTGTATGAAGTTTTTTGTGTATGTCCACATGTAATATATGTGTGTTTTGTGCCCTGTTCCTGCAAGAGAAAGACTGAGTTTTATTCGGTCACTTCACAAATTCGAGGACGACCGTGGGTAGGTAGCCAAGCATTCTATACCCTGTCGGGGTTTGTTTCGCATCGAGCCGCTTTTATATTTCGTGTCACCAGGCCTTAGGCCTGGCCTCAGGGTGTGAGATGCTGTATCTGTCTCACTTGCTCGGCAAAGAAACTTTTGACAACAAGTCCGTCCATCTTTCTCCCTCGCGGGCTTAGGGGCCCTGGCTTGGCCCCCAGGGCAAGCTAAGACACTTCTGCCTGTAACCAAGAACCCAGTAAAGTAACAAATCGCCTCCGAAGAGTGTTCCTTCTCCAGCAACATAAAGAATTGGTGGTGACGTGTACTTAGTCCAGTGGTGACGTGTACTTAGCTCTGTGAAGACCTGTTTGTGCGCTCTCTGCGGATTGAAGCAAGATGCCCTCCATCGAGCAACTTTACCAACAGCTTAAGGAAGAATTGAGGATGGCGAAGATGGAGATTCGGCGACTGCCCGAGGAAAACAAGAAGATTCGTAGTAGTCCTCCTGTTTTGAGTCCTCAGGTCAAGAAGGGAAACTGGTCAGTGGCTGGACAGCAGGGAACGAAGTTGACGATCAAGAAGAATGGAAAGGTAGAAACGATGAAGAAGAAAGAGACTGCTGTGGAAACTGTTGTGGAAACATCTAATACATTCTCAGTGCTACCCGACGAATGCGAGTCGACTACTGGGAACATCACGACGAACGACACCAAGGAAGTTAAGAATATTGTTGTTGTTGGGGATAGCCAAGTTAGGTATATGGACAGGGCGTTCTGCTTGAAGGACAGGAGTAGGAGACAGAGGGTTTGCTTTCCTGGAGCTGGGATGGAGGATATTGTTAGCCGTCTGGATGACATCATGAGAGGTAATGGGAGCAATCCTATTATCTGTTTCAGTGCTGGAGGCAACGATGTTGCCAGACGTAGGAGTGAAGACCTGATTAGCAGGTATAGGTCAGCAATAGAAATAATTAGGAGGAAGGGTGGGAACCCTGTCATATGTGGTATTTTTGCCAAGGAGAGGAGTTGGAAATGAATGGTTGTCCAGAGCAATTGGTGTCATTGCTGGCTGGCAAATACTGTAAGGAAAATGCGGTAACATTCATTGACAACTGGGACCTCTTCTATGGCAGAAATGACATGTATGCCAGGGATGGGGTTCACTTATCTAGGTCTGGAGTGGGGGCACTGGCAACTGCAGTGGAGGGAGCTGTTAGGACTTTAAACTAGGAATAGTTAGTGGTATGGGTTTTGGCAGGAAAACAGTGAAGTCCCAGTGAAGTAATATTATAAGTTCTAGGGGAACTAGTAATAAGCAGAACGAGGTAGATATTGAAAAGCCAGTGACACTGGGTGATAAGGACAGTAATAGGTTTAGTAGAAAAACAGAAATGAGCAGGAAGGGTAAAGAGAAAGGAGAGTCTTTCAATGTTTATTATGCTAATAGCCGTAGTGCTAGGAATAAGATGGACGAGTTGAGATTAGTTGCTAGTGCAGGTAACATTGATGTATTTGCCTTAACTGAGACGTCGTTTAATTCAAAAAGTCAGGACATGCCTGCGGAATGTCACATTCAGGGTTTCAAATTGTTCCAAGTAGATAGAAGTATCGGGAAGGGAGGTGGGGTGGCATTGTATGTCCGAGATCACTTGAACTGTTGCATAAAAACGGGTATTAAGTCTGAAGTAACACATACGGAGTCTGTTTGCATAGAATTTTCAGAGGGGCATGAAAAACTGATTTTAGGTGTGATATACCGTCCCCCAAACTTAGATAGGGATCAAGGGAGACTACTATGGGAGGAAATTGTTAGGGCCACAAGGCACGATAATGTAGTAATTCTAGGAGACTTTAACTTTAGTCATATTGATTGGAATTTCTTGACTGGGAAATTAGAATCATACGACTTCTTAGAAGTAGTTCAGGATTGTTTTTTGAAGCAGTTTGTGACAGAACCTACAAGGGGAAATAACCTGCTTGACTTAGTTCTGGCAAACAATGAATCCCTTGTTAATAACTTAGAAATTTCAGAGGAACTGGGTGCTAGCGACCACAAATCAATTACATTTAGCATTGAATGGAAGTACGATAGTAGCGATAACTCAGTAACAGTCCCAGATTTTCGCTTAGCAGATTACGATGGGCTTAGAGAACACTTATCATCTGTTGACTGGGGTAACGAAGAGAGTTATCAATATGACAGTTTTCTGAACACTATACATGCTGCTCAAAGAACGTTTATCCCGTATAAAGAAATTAGATCAAATAGAAATGACCCAAAATGGATGAATAATAGGCTCAAATACCTACTAGGGCATAAGAAAGGAATTTATAGGCGTATCAAAAGAGGTGAGGGTCATCTTATGAATCAGTATATTGACATTAAGAGAGACATTAAAAAGGGGATAAGAAAAGCTAAAAGGGACTATGAAATTAAAGTTGATAGGGATTCTAAAACTAACCCAAAAAGTTTTTTTCCAGGTCTATAGAATAAAAGTTAGAGATAAGATAGGTCCCCTTAAAAATAACTATGGGCATCTTACTGACAAAGAGAATGAAGCGTGCTCGATTTTAAATAATTATTTTCTCTCGGTTTTCACACAGGAAGACACTAACAATATTCCAGTAATTAATTTCGATAGTGGGCCAGAAGAAGATAAATTATGTAACATCACAGTCACTAGTGAAATGGTTGTGAAGCAGATAGACAGACTGAAGCAAAATAAGTCACCGGGCTCCTGATGAGGTTTTTTCAAGGGTTCTTAAGGAACAAAATGGAACTCCGTGAACCATTAACTAATATTTTTAATTTATCTCTTCAAACAGGTGTAGTGTCTGATATATGGAAGATGGCTAATGTGATTCCTATTTTTAAAACAGGGGACAAGTCGTTACCGTCAAATTAACCGCCCAATAAGCCTGACCTCAATTGTAGGCAAATTACTGGAGTCAATTATAGCTGAGATTATAAGAAGCCCTCTCGATAAGCATAGCTTGATTAATGATACTCAGCTATGATTCACATAGAGGCCGCTTGTCTAACTAATTTATTAACTTTCTTCAGTAAAGCTTTTGAGGCTGTGACCACGATAAAGAATTTGATATTACTTACTTGATTTTAGTAAGTCTTTTGATAGAGTTTCGCACCATAGACTGTTAAAGAAAGTGGCAGCTCATGACATTGGGGACAAAGCACTCTCGTGGATCGAGTCATGGCTCACAGACAGGAAGCAGAGAGTGTCCATAAATGGAGTTAAATCCGAGTGGGGATCTGTAACAAGTGGCCTTCCACAGGGATCAGTCTTTTGCCCGTTGTTATAATATATATCAATGATCTTGATGAGGGAATTACTAGTGATATGAGCAAATTCGCCGATGACACAAAGATAGGTAGGATAATTGATTCAAACGTAGATGTTATGGAACTTCAGGAGGATTTAAACAAACTTTATTCTTGGTCAGAAAAGTGGCAGATGCAGTTCAATGTAGATAAATGCATGGTTCTGAAGCTCGGGAGTGTCCATAACCCTAGTACTTATAAGTTAAATGATGTAGAACTTTGCTATACAGATTGCGAAAAGGACTTGGGGGTTATGGTGTGCAGCAACCTTAAACCAAGACTGCAATGCCTAAGCGTACGTAATAAGGCAAATATATTACTGGGATTTATATTAAGAAGTGTAAGCAACAGAAGTCCAGAGGTCATACTGCAGCTTTATACATCATTAGCAAAGCCTCGCCTAGATTATGCAGCTCAATTCTGGTCTCCATATTACAGAATGGACATAAATTCATTAGAAAACATTCAGCGTAGGATGACTAAATTAATACATAGCATTAGAAATCTTCCCCTTTTGAAGAAAGATTGAAGACTCTTAAGTTACATTCAAATTGTTAGACGAAGAAATGAGGGGAACCTGATCGAAGTGTATAAGTGGAAGATAGATTAATAAAGGGGATATTAATAAGGCCTTGAGGATATCTCTCCAAGAGAGAACCCGCAGTAATGGATTTAAATTAGATAAAGTTTAGATTTAGAAAGGACTAGGAAAGTATTGGTTTGGAAATAGGGTAGTTGATGAGTGGAACAGTCTACCTAGTTGGGTTATTGAGGCTAGGACTTTGGGTAGTTTCAAATTTAGGTTGGATAAGTACATGAGTGGGATGGGTTGGATTTGAGTGGGACTTTCACATCAGAGCTTATTTCTTGGGGAGCATTGAAAATTGGGTTGGGCAAATGTTTTGTTAGGGGATGAATTGTAAAGGACCTGCCTAGTATGGGCCAACAGGCCTGCTGCAGTGTTCCTCCTTTCTTATGTTCTTATGTTCTTATAACTAGCTTTCTGTCTCTGTCTCATAAACACGCTAAGATAACAGGGATATCTTGCTACTCCTACTTACACTTTGGTCACACTTCACAGACACGCACATGCATATATATATATACATACATCTAGGTTTTTCTCCTTTTTCTAAATAGCTCTTGTTCTTTTTTATTTCTTCTATTCTCCATGGGGAAGTGGAAAAGAATCTTTCCTCCGTAAGCCATGCGTGTCGTATGAGGCGACTAAAATGCCGGGAGCAATGGGCTAGTAACCCCTTCTCCTGTATACAATTACTAAAAAAGAGAAGAAGAAAAACTTTATAAAACTGGGTTGCTTAAATGTGCGTGGATGTAGTGCGGATGACAAGAAACAGATGATTGCTGATGTTATGAATGAAAGAAGTTGGATGTCCTGGCCCTAAGCGAAACAAAGCTGAAGGGGGTAGGAGAGTTTTCAGTGGGGGAAATAAATGGATTAAATCTGGAGTATCTGAGAGAGTTAGAGCAAAGGGAAGGGGTAGCATAATGTTAAATGATCAGTTATGGAAGGAGAAAAGAGAATATGAATGTGTAAAATTCAAGAATTATGTGGATTAAAGTAAAGGTTGGATGCGAGAAGTGGGTCATAATAAGCGTGTATGCACCTGGAGAAGAGAGGAATGCAGAGGAGAGAGAGAGATTTGGGAGATGTTAAGTGAATGTATAGGAGCCTTTGAACCAAGTGAAGAGAGTAATTGTGGTAGGGGACTTGAATGCTAAAGTAGGAGAAACTTTTAGAGAGGGTGTGGTAGGTAAGTTTGGGGTGCCAGGTGTAAATGATAATGGGACCCTTTGATTGAACTTTGTATAGAAAGGGTTTAGTTATAGGTAATACATATTTTAAGAAAAAGAGGATAAATAAGTATACACGATATGATGTAGGCGAAATGACAGTAGTTTGTTGGATTATGTATTGGTAGATAAAAGACTGTTGAGTAGACTTCAGGATGTACATGTTTATAGAGGGGCCACAGATATACAATCACTTTCTAGTTGTAGCTACACTGAGAGTAAAGGTAGATGGGATACAAGGAGAATAGAAGCATCAGGGAAGAGAGAGGTGAAGGTTTATAAACTAAAGAGGAGGCAGTTGGGGTAAGAATAAACACTATTGGGGATAGATGGGCTAATGAGAGCATAGGCAATGGGTGAAGAGGTTTGGGGTGGGGGTTTAAAATTTGTATGTTAGAGTGTTCAGCAGAAGTTTGTGGTTACAGGAAATGGGTGCAGGAGGGAAGAGGAGCGATTGGTGGATGATGATGTAAGAGAGTAGTAAGGGAGAAAAGTTAGATATGAGAAAGTTTTTACAAAGTAGAAGTGATGCAAGGAGGGAAGAGTTATGGAGAAAAAAGAGAGAAGTTAAGAGAGGGGGTGAGCAATGTAAAAAGAGAGCAAATGAGAGAGTGGGTGAGATGTTGTCAACAAATTTTGTTTTAAATAAGAAAAAGTTTTGGAGTGAGATTAACAAGTTAAAAAAGCCTAGAGAACAAATGGATTTGTCAGTTAAAAATAGGAGAGGAGAGTTATTAAATGGAGAGTTAGAGGTTTTGGGAAGATGGAAGAATATTTTTTAGGAATTGTTAAATGTTGATGAAGATAGGGAAGCTGTGATTTTGTGTATAGGGCAAGGAGGAATAACATCTTGTAGAGTGGAGGAAGAGCCAGTTGTGAGTGTGGGGGGAAGTTCGTGAGGCAGTAGGTAAAATGAAGGGGGTAGGCAGCCGGGATTGATGGGATAAAGATAGAAAGTTAAAAGCAGGTGGGGATATAGTTTTGGAGTGGTTTGGTGCAATTATTTAATAAATGTATGGAAGAGGGTAAGGTACCTAGGGATTGGCAGAGAGCATGCATAGTTTCCTTTGTATAAAGGCAAAAGGGGGTAAAAGAGAGTGCAAAAATTATAGGGATAAGTCTGTTGAGTGTACCTGGTAAAGTGTATGGGAGAGTTATAATTGAAAGAATTAAGAGTAAGACGGAGAATAGGATAGCAGATGAACAAGGAGGCTTTTTGGAAAGGTAGGGGGTGTGTGGACCAGGTGTTTTTCAGTGAAACATATAAGTGAACAGTATTAGATAAGGCAAAGAGGTCTTTGTGGCATTTATGGATTTTGGGAAAAGGCGTATGACAGGGTGGATAGGGGGGCAATGTGGCAGATGTTGCAAGTGTATGGTGTAGGAGGTAGGTTACTGAAAGCAGTGAAGAGTTTTACGAGGGTAGTGAGGCTCAAGTTAGAGTATGTTTTGGGAAAAAGGGAAATTTTTCCCCGTAAAAGTAGGCCTAGACAAGGATGTGTGATGTCACCGTGGTTGTTAATATATTTATTGATGGGGTTGTAAGAGAAGTAAATGCGAGGGGCGGAAGAGCGTGGATTAAAAGATAAAGAATCACACACAAAATGGGGGTTGTCACAGCTGCTTTTCCGATGACACTGGCTCTTGGGAGATTCTGAAAGAATTGCAGAGATTGGGCTTTTAAACTGACAAAGAGAATAAAGCGTGCTCGATTTTAAATAATTATTTTCTCTGGGTTTTTTTCCCCACAGGAAGCCCACAAAACAATTTTCCCAGTAATTAATTTCGATAGTGGGCCAAAAAGAAGAAAATTAATGTAACATAAACATTCACTAGTAAAATGGTTTTTGAAGCAGATGGGCAGACTGAAGAAAAATAGTTGCCGGGCCCTGATGGGGTTTTTTTAAAGGGTTTTAAGGGAAAATCCCAAAATTTGGAACTCCGTGAACCTTTAACAATTTTTTTAATTTATCTCTTCAAACGGGTTTGGGGTGTTGAATTTGGAAAGGGCCTAATGTGATTCCTTTTTTTAAAACGGGGGGACAACCCGTTCCCGGGTCAAATTACCCCCCCAATAAGCCTGACCTCAATTGGGGGAAAATTTAAAACGGGATAAATTATAGCGAGTTTAAAAAAAGGGCCCTCTCGAAAAAGCATAGTTTGATTAATGAAACTCGATGGATTCAAAGGGGGTTTTGCCCCTTTTCCCTAACAATTTTTTAAACTTTTTTCGGGTAAAGCTTTGAGGCTGTTGCCCAGGGAAAAGAATTTGATTTTATTTACTTAGATTTTAGTAAGGCTTTTGATAGAGTTTCGCACCATAAAACGTTAAAAAAAAAAGGGGAAAGCCCCATACATTGGGACAAAGACCTCGTGGATCGAGTCAATTTGGTCCCCAAAAAGGAAGCAAAAGGTGTCCATAAATGGAGTTAAAAACCGGTGGGGATCTGTAACAAGTTTGGGGCCCTTCCCAAGGGGTCAGTTTTTGGGCCCCTGTGTTTTAATTTATACAATGAAACTTTTTAAAAAAAGGGGAAATTACTATGATATGACAAATTTTGCCGAATTTTACACAAAGATGGTAAAGGGTAATTTATTTAAACGTAGATTTTTATGGAACTTTTAGGAGGGTTTAAAAAAACTTTAAATTTTTGGTCAGAAAAGTGGAAAAATTTTTGTTCAATGAAAAATAAAACATGGTTCTGAAAACTCGGGGGGGTCCATAACCCCAGTACTTTTAAGGTTTAAAAGAGTAGAACTTTGCCATACAATTGCAAAAAAGGGGCTTGGGGGGGTTTTGGGGTGCACAACCTTAAACCAAGACTGCAATCCAAAGGGGGACGTAATAAGGCAAATAATTACTGGGATTTATATTAAGAAGTGTAAGCAACAGAAGTCCAGAGGTCATACTGCAGCTTTATACATCATTAGCAAAGCCTCGCCTAGATTATGCAGCTCAATTCTGGTCTCCATATTACAGAATGGACATAAATTCATTAGAAAACATTCAGCGTAGGATGACTAAATTAATACATAGCATTAGAAATCTTCCTTATGAAGAAAGATTGAAGACTCTTAAGTTACATTCACTTGTTAGACGAAGAATGAGGGGAGACCTGATCGAAGTGTATAAGTAGAAGATAGGTATTAATAAAGGGGATATTAATAAGGCCTTGAGGATATCTCTCCAAGAGAGAACCCGCAGTAATGGATTTAAATTAGATAAGTTTAGATTTAGAAAGGACATAGGAAAGTATTGGTTTGGAAATAGGGTAGTTGATGAGTGGAACAGTCTACCTAGTTGGGTTATTGAGGCTAGGACTTTGGGTAGTTTCAAATTTAGGTTGGATAAGTACATGAGTGGGATGGGTTGGATTTGAGTGGGACTTTCACATCAGAGCTTATTTCTTGGGGAGCATTGAAAATTGGGTTGGGCAAATGTTTTGTTAGTGGGATGAATTGTAAAGGACCTGACTAGTATGGGCCAACAGGCCTGCTGCAGTGTTCCTCCTTTCTTATGTTCTTATGTTCTTATAACTAGCTTTCTGTTAACTTCTGAGGTTTCTCCCTCACCTGCCCTGTAAGGGGAGAGAGGGAACAGGTTGAGCTGCAGAATGGCACCCACACTTCACTGTGGCATGGACCAACGCTTTATGCTTCTGCCTTGCCTCAATGTTCCAACGTTGCATAGCTCCTGACGACGCACAAAACGCGAAGGATCTTGAGCTAAAAACCTCACTCCCTTCTCTTCCCCTCCCCTCCCCTCCCCTCTCTCCCCTTGAAAGGAAAGATAGATGTGAAGAAATTAACCCATGACCCATGTATATATATATATATATATATATATATATATATATATATATATATATATATATATATATATATTTATTTATTATCACACCGGCCGATTCCCACCAAGGCAGGGTGGCCCGAAAAAGAAAAACTTTCACCATCATTTACTCCATCACTGTCTTGCCAGAAGGGTGCTTTACACTACAGTTTTTAAACTGCAACATTAACACCCCTCCTCCGGTTCTGTAGAATGATGGAATAAACATATCAAGCTGAGAACCACGTTAAACAACGGCCTTTAGTAAAGTATCTTTTGACTGAAATAAACGCATAGACGTTTTCCATTTTTCCAGCGATTTATGGCCAAAATGAGGCTGGCAAAGTAAACGCTTGCAGCATAGCCAAGAATCTCAAACTCCAGCTGAGTTAGTTGAAACAAGGCGGCGGAGGAAATTACCATCAACAGCCGGGTGCTTCCTTCATCCATCTTTCCTAGAACAGAGAGAGAAGGAAAAAAAGAGTGAGAAAAGAGATACGTTGTCAGAGACGCCACCAGCGAGGCACAAGCTTGACAATTCTTGTGATCTGTGATAAGATAAACTATTGTCTTGTTAGAGCAGTTTCCGGTCCTCCAGTGTGGTATTTAACCCAAAATTCCTCACATTTATTTGTATTTAGTTCTTCTCTTTATTTAAACCCACAACAATAATTTAATTACACCCACAACAGCAATTTATGCCCAGGGCAGTAATTTATTTACATTCTGAATAGTAATTTATTTACACTCAGTGGCAATTTATTTACTCCCACAGTAGTAATTTATTTACACCTCCAGTAGTAATATATTTACAAAGGTACTCTATTTACCACTAATGCGGTACATTATTTACCACAACTAGGTTACTTCACTTACCACTTCAGCGGTACATTATTTACAACTACAAAGGTACTTCACTTTATTTACCACTACAGCGGCACTTTATTTACCACTACATCGGTAGTTTATTTGTCACTACAGCGGTACTTTATTTACCACTACATCGGTAGTTTATTTGTCACTACAGCGGCACTTTATTTACCACTACATCGGTAGTTTATTTGTCACTACAGCGGTACTTTATTTACAACTGCAGTGGTACTTTATTTACAACTGCAGTGGTACTTTATTTACAACTGCAGTGGTACTTTATTTACTACTACATCGGTACTTTATTTTCACTTACAGTGGTACATCATTCACTCCTACTGATGTAGTTCACTCACTACTACATTAATACTGTAATTCTCTCTCAGCGCATCATTTCTCTCTCTCTCTCTCTCTCCCTACAATGGTATCTCTCTTTAAAGTGACCTTCCTCACAGTTATTTTTCCTAAGAAACTCCCTGCCCGCCGTTTTTTATCCCTTGACACTAGTTTCACAAAAGTTTTGCTCGACCCAACACTGTTTACCGAAGCAAAAACTCTGGAAACTTTTTAGCGAAGCTAAAAATTGTAACCTCACTTGATGGTCAGGAAGCTGGTGGCTGCTGCTTAGTTTAATATCGTTATTATGCACTCCACACCCATCCTGTGGGAGGTAGTCACCCCACACCCATCCTGTGGGAGGTAGTCACCCCACACCCATCCTGTGGGAGGTAGTCACCCCACACCCATCCTGTGGGAGGTAGTCACCCCACACCCATCCTGTGGGAGGTAGTCACCCCACACCCATCCTGTGGGAGGCAGTCACCCCACACCCATCCTGTGGGAGGTAGTCACCCCACACCCATCCTGTGGGAGGTAGTCACCCCACACCCATCCTGTGGGAGGTAGTCACCCCATACCCATCCTGTGGGCGATAGTCCAAAGATTACAGAGGTACATAATAGGTCCAGGGACTGGACCCCAAAGTTATGATAGCTGAACTAGTTACAAAGGT
Source organism: Cherax quadricarinatus (assembly GCF_026875155.1). Classification (NCBI taxonomy): domain Eukaryota; kingdom Metazoa; phylum Arthropoda; class Malacostraca; order Decapoda; family Parastacidae; genus Cherax; species Cherax quadricarinatus. The sequence goes on along the minus strand of NC_069423.1, from coordinate 42,645,286 downwards.
ATTGGACTCCAGGTAGATCTGGTCATAATCATGGCAAGTTACAGAGGTAATGAACCATCTACACTCCTACTGGCCGAGGTAATGTCTGATTCTGGGACTCCAAGAACTGTTTTCAAATTCTCTCTGATTTTTTTAAACACTCTCTAATTACTGTATTTAGTATCTGTTTTTTTTTTTTTTTTAAATATCGTAATTGGTAAATACTGTTTAAGAAATTGTTGGGGTTGTATTAGTTTCTATTTGCTTTTCTTATATTAGACGTGAAGACACGCCATGAGACGAAAATATATGACTCAAACTTCAAGAATGTTGTCTTTTTATAGGTTCATGTCAAGCTAACTATGATTTAGTGGCACAGGCTCTACCACGCATGACCTTGTGTTCCCTCTGTCAATACACGACAGACACGGTGCTCCGTGCCCTGGTGGCTAAAGCTCTCGCTTAACACGGCGAGGGTCAGGGTTCAGTTCCCAGCGAGGGTAAAAATATTGGGCGTGTTTCTTTACACCTGTTGTCTATGTTCACCCATCAGTAAAATGTATACCTGGGTGTTAGTGGACTGGTGTGGGTCGCAGTCTGGGACAAAATTGACCTAATTTACCCGAAATGCTCTGCACAACAAGCGGCTTTCTATATAGTAATATGTCATTGATGTCAGCTAGACCTGTATACCTTGTACTTGTAGAAAAGAAGATGAAAATAACTGGTATAAAATACCGACACAATGGAAACATAAACACATATGCAGTTTAATATGATCCTTTACTGACAACGTTTCGCCCACACAGTGGGCTTTTTCAAGTCACAAACAGATCTACCTGGGGTGGAAGGTACTCGCGTACCTTCCACCCCAGGTAGATCTGTTTGTGACTTGAAAAAGCCCACTGTGTGGGCGAAACGTTGTCAATAAAGGATCACATTAAACTGCAATATGTTAGTTCCCGTAGAAATGAAGTTATTACATTATTATTATAAACATTATTATAAACATTATTATAAACATGGCTGCGTTGGCATCCAGTCCGTTGTACATCGATCATCGTTGATTGCAACCCTATCGTTGTTTACTATGGCTAAACTGGAGTGACTTACGAAATCGTAATAACAAACCACGGAAGGCTGGGGGTCATTACGTGTTACTGCAGTATACTGAGTCATGATGGCAACTTTAAAGAGACATGAGCTAGAGTTGGTCACAGTCACGCTGGTGGGAGATTCATCTGTAAAATAAAGAAAATGAATTTGTGATCACAGTGGTGGCCCATGCTAACCTTCCTATGGTGTATAGAAATTTACCTAGTTTAATGAATCTTACTGTCGCCAGCTGGCCCAGTGGCTTTGGCACAGGCCTCGCACTCACCAGCCATGGGTTCAAACCCCACCCATTCCATTGTAAGCTGGATTGGTACACAAACATTTAACAACGATTCACTATGTTCTCCTTCCTTCTGGGCCATAAAAAATTAAAAGCATAAAATTAATAAAGGGGATTATTGCGTCGTGATACATTATTTAATAAAATCGGTACATAATTTTTTGGGTTGGAAACACGGGAAAGTAAAATGGAAATTATTTGTGAAAGGATAGATGAATACGGGGAGGGCGAAGGGGAAGCGGAGGGTAGAAGAGGAGAGGCGAGGGGAGGGGATACGGAAAGGGAAAGGGAAGAGAGGGGAGAGGGAGGGGGAAAATAAAGTTCGTGTTCTGGAGTCTAATCTATGCAGGAAATATACATCAAGAGGTATATTTCTCTCAATGTATATACACTGACAGCTGTAATCCCCATTTTAGGGCTTAAAGTATTCTAGTGGGGTGGTGGAAATGTCACTATTGGCTTTAACAACTCTAGTGTAGTCGATAGGTTTTAACATTCATTAATGAACCAACCTAACTTAGCTGTGTTCACCTGCAGGTGTCGTGGATCAGGCAGCGGGACCTACACATTCTCACCGTCGGTATCTTCACCTACACCAGTGATGAAAGATTTAAAGTGAGTCATACTTCGTTTTAAGGAATGTCGACATATTAAGGTGAGTTACACAAACTGAACTAGTGATCCTAATCTAGTGATCCAAGATTCTCTACACGTTATCTAGTGATCCAAGGTTTTTTACAGGTCATCTGTATTAGTGACCCAAGGATCTTTTCACGTACACTAATCTAGTGAATCCAGGTTCTTTACACATCAACTGAGCTAGGGATGTGCCGAAGAGTCAGTAACGGCGGGTATCTGCCATGTTTTGTGGTATTAGGGATGTGCCGTAGAGTCAGTATCGGCGGGTATCTGCCATGTTTTGTGGTATTAGGGATGTGCCGAAGAGTCAGTATCGGCGGGTATCTGCCATGTTTTGTGGTATTAGGGATGTGCCGAAGAGTCAGTATCGGCGGGTATCTGCCATGCTTTGTGGTATTAGGGATGTGCCGAAGAGTCAGTAACGGCGGGCATCTGCCATGCTTTGTGGTATTAGGGATGTGCCGAAGAGTCAGTATCGGCGGGTATCTGCCATGCTTTGTGGTATTAGGGATGTGCCGAAGAGTCAGTAACGGCGGGTATCTGCCATGCTTTGTGGTATTAGGGATGTGCCGAAGAGTCAGTAACGGCGGGTATCTGCCATGTTTTGTGGTATTAGGGATGTGCCGAAGAGTCAGTATCGGCGGGTATCTGCCATGTTTTGTGGTAACGGTTGAAAAACGGCCAAAACTTCTTGTAACATAAATATTATAAGTATGCTTAAAAATATGAACATTAACATCATACCTCACAATTACGAGTCACACACACACACACACACACACACACACACACACACACACACACACACACACACACAGGGATGTCGTGAAGTATTTCTTTAGTCACAGAGTTGTCAGGAAGTGAAATAGCCTGGGAAGTGATGTAGGTGAGGCAGGATCTATACATAGCTTTAAGGAGAGGTATGATAAAGCTCACGGAGAGAGTAGTGACCGAGTAGCGGCCAGTGAAGACGCGGGGGGCCAGTAGCAAAGACTCGACCCCTGCAACCACAACTATGCAAGTACACACACACACCACACACCAACACCACACACACACACACACACACACACACACACACACACACACACACACACACACACATGCACTCTCACTCACATTACGAGAATACACAAATACACATACACTATCGATAAGCGCCTTTGACAACCAGTAACTAACTCAATAGGAGGTCAAGTAACGAGCAACGAACACAGGTTCTGGGTAAGTTACATTGTATACAAATTAACATTAAAGGGTGTGACATGAAGGACAAAGGAACAAAGAAAATGAAAAGAAAATGACAGAGAAACAGTAGAATAAGAACACATGTTCTTTGGCATTTAACCTCGGAATAACTAACAATGTCAAGTGGTAAACAAATAACAGACAGGGTGGGACATGAGCCTCATGACTCGGGACAGTGTAATAACATGACTGCCAACAAACCCAGATACAGGTGGGGTTAGAACTCATGGCGAGTAGAAAAGCTAGTGCGTAAGCCAGTGGCTTACGCACTGCCCTGGAGTTTTAGTAGTCACCTGCCCTGAGTTCTAACCCCTCCAGTACCGTGGTTTGAACACATAGGGAGTCCTAAAACTCACGGGCCAGTGTGTTAACCACTCGATATTATTATGATTCGTGAGTCAAGTAGTAAAGTATATTTCCATTGGGTCCTAGAATTCTGGGTGCACTCTGCTGTAATCAAGGTTTCCTTTACTTGAGCTACAAGTCACCGCTAGTAAGACATCTTTCCATCAAGCTGAGGGCTGCCACAAGGTGAAACTCCTAGCAAAACCACAGTAATGTCTGTTTACACATTATGACCAGTTGTGCCAGTTGTGTGCAAATGTTTCAAACTCGTGTAAATATGGAACGCCAACACTAAATCTTATGGAATACTATTAATTATGTGAATGGGAGGACTGGTATGGGAGCGGACCACGGGGGTCGTGACTTCCAAAAGCGACTTCAGGTTTAATAATAGTAATCTTTATTTCTTTAAGTACGCATGTAACTTATACAGACCAGGTTGACATCACTGGCATAATATATAGAAAGCTTCTTATTATGCACAGCACTTCGGGCAAGATAGGTTAATTTTGCCACCCACGTCGGTAGGCTAACAGGCAAGTACCTATTCATTGCTATTAAACAGGGACAACAGGCGTCTTAAGTAAACACACCCAAATGTTTTCACCCGTACTGGGGATCGAACCACGGACCACAGTGTGTGAGTTGAGTGTGCTAGCAACAGAGCTAAGGATCGGGCAGAGTTCAATAGTAATATGATTGTCAAATCAATATATCCTTCAAAGTTTAGTGGAATATCACAGGAATAGTTCACACCTGACTATGGGATCGAACCTCGCCCATTTCTTTGAATAAGGTATATTCTTGTTACTATATTTGCCGGAGCGTCGCCTACGACCTACGCCAGCAGGGTTAAAAGTCCTGGTTTGCTGAATTACCGTATTTCGAGGCTTTAGACGTATTTTTTTCCATAAAATGCTTTCAAAAACCACCCTGCGTCCTATAAACTGAAGGTCAGTGACGGGAGCTATAAATTTGGGGTGTCGAGTGGGCTGTAGTTCTCCCATTAACGTCCGATGCCGAGCCATTGAAATTAAAACAAGTCTTATATGCTGCGTCTTATAAGCCGCGGAATACGGTATACCTTACAGTCCAACAGATCCTATAGCTACTCCATCTCCATATATCTTATAGAGAACTGTTCTGCTGCTCCCTGGCCATAACATCATTATTATCATCATCACGGGGAAGTGCTAAATCCGTAGGGATTATACAGCACCTGTGGGGGAGAGATGGATGGAAGGTATTTAAGTTCAGGGAACCGGAGCACAGATCCAATTCTCTAGATCAAGAGCCCCTCACCAGCGTCAAGGAACCTCCTTTGAGGGCCATAACATCAGCATCACTGAAATACTCCTATGACAACGACAGGTGATGTGTCCCCTCTGACGAATAAACAAACAACTACAAGATAAAGATGAGCAATTATTCCAGAATTCGGCAACCAGTCTCTCTCTCTCTCGTTCTCTCTCTCGTTCTCTCTCTTATTTTCATTTGTTTTTTACAAGTTTAGATTAAGAGTTCCTACTCTTATATACTTATAAAAGCTGTTACCTGCCTCATCTCATTTGAAAGTCAGTTGTAAAACATGCAGATAGCGAACAGGATGAAGTTAGAGCCAGCTGCAGTCTAGCGATTTCATTAGGACAAGAGATTTTATTTTATCGTGATTGTTGTGCTGTACGAACATGTTCCAGTTAGTCATTCTAGAAATGAATCATCTCAGATGACAAATGATCTTGAGAAAGGTACTGCCATATTTATAGTTGCAGTGTGCTACCCGTCTTGTGGTATATACTCTGTCTTCTCATTGTCCGTGAAGCGGAACCAAGTGTGGTGCCATGATAATATTCGCCTTGTATATAACAGTAAGGTCACCCATATCTCTCCGGTGTTGAAGACTGCTGGAATGACAGAACTTTCCAGGCCAGGTCCAGGCGAGAGATGTCGTTTTGCTATGTTCTCTGTTCTATCCAGAATTAGTAGATGATACTGAGTGCAGGCAGTTCAAGGCAGTGAAACATGTTCAAGATATGAGTGAACTTGTGCTTGGTACAGACCAGTGCAACGTCTGCTTTCAAACAGGTACCAGATACGCCCTGGTGATGTTCAGCTTCTTGACTATGTTGCTTGCAAGATATACCACGTGGTTTTTCACAGTGTTTGGATCAAATTTCACTCCTAAGATCTCCACCTCGTCCCCGGGTTCCAACTTATTCTTACCACTGCTCCAGCATTACCATCATGGTGATGTGAGACCATCATCATTTGTGTTCTCTCAGAAACAAATGTAACCTGCCATCATTTTCCCCAGGCTGATATAGCTGTAGGCTGGTGATTGATGGACCTGAGAGCAGCTGACACCTCTGTCTCTCTCTCTCTCTCTTTGTGTCTGTTTCTTTCTCTCTCTCAATCTCTTCTCTCTCTCTGTCGTCTCTCTGTTTCTCTTCTCTCTCTCTCTCTCCTTTCTCTCTCAATTCTCTCTCTCTCTCATTCTCTCTCTCTCTCTCTCTCTTTCTCTCTCTCTCTCTCTCTCTCTCTCTCTCTCTCTCTCCGCTTCCTGTCACCCTCTCTTTTTTCTCTTCTCCGAAAATGTGTATAAACAAAAGGATGTGGAATAATATTTTTTCTGATTTATTTTGAGCGCCAGCTCCGGAACATGTGGACAGAATTTCGAATATTGAAATGAAGGCTTCCGATGGGGCTGCTTCCGGGCGCCATTTCATGGTAATAACGCAGGAAACTCCTTTCTTCTTCACCCACGTAAAGGAAGCACTGAAAAGGCATCTTTAAACTTTTTTACTAAAAATATATCTGATTTGCTAACATTTTTTTATAGTCTTATCTCCCTATAACATAAGTAATACTGAATGTGTGAATAAATACAGTAAAATATATAGTTTAGTTAAGGGAAAGAATTTTAATTTTGGTATTATATTTCGAGGTGATATAATATGTATTCAGTAAAGCCTCATAATAGAGACATGTTGGTGATAGACACATGTACAACACCAGGGCAACGTTACTGACACGTTACTTCTGTATAACAGACTTTACCTGTCTAATACAAATCTATGAGAATGGTGACTCGTATACTGGAGTCAGTGGAAGAAGGGGTGAGATGCAGCAGTTGAACATATGCTCACTTGTGGGTAGGCCCCATAAGTGGAAGTAGGTTAGCCCCAAAATTAAAATCCTTTGTCTCTAAGTTTGTGGGTCCATATATTACTCCTAAAATCAAGTTTTCGTTTCCTTTTAAAAATTCTACCCAGACAGGTACTGTGTTTATTCCTAAGCTTTTTATACCTGTTTCTTTGCAACAGTTTATGGTGGGTAAAGATATGGAAAAACTGAAGTCTGAGTGTGGCACTCGACAGTCACGTTCCGACTACTGGAATTAAACCTTGTCTCAGTTATTGCGATAACGTCAATGTTTCCCGCACATGCATCCAGGAGTAATTCCTTAATATTATTTCAAGTACTTCTGCTATTTGTGTAAAATGCGTTAAGATGATTTTTCGTAAGTATTTTTCTGTTGTATATCTGCCGCTTCAATATTTCTTTTGTAATTAACTTTGATGAATGCTGGATGATGACTATTATCCCTTAAAGTCCACACTATCACAAGTCCGATAATTTAAACATCTCATATTGCTGGGTATACAATCCACTTTTCTTTACAAAAATCCACACCACTAATTGTTTCTAGTTTAAACTGTTAAGAGCATCCATCAGAGAACTAGCTAGAGCCTAAGCTGAGTTAACATAAGAACATAAGAACGATGGAACACTGCAGAAGGCCTACTGGCCCATGCGAGGCAGGTCCAAGTCTCCTACCGGCTTAAGCCAATGCACCCAACCTAGTCAGGTCAGGTCACATTGACTTAAGGGAGGAACACGGCAACCGACCTGGTAGCACAAGCTATCAGGTCTAACTCACACCCACCCACATCTACTCATGTATTTATCCAACCTATTTTTAAAGCTACACAACGTTCTGGCCTCTATACGGTACTTGGGAGTTTGTTCCACTTATCCACAACTCTATTACCAAACCAGTACTTTCCTATATCCTTCCTGAATCTGAATTTTTCCAACTTAAAACCATTGCTGCGAGTCCTGTCTAAGCTAGATATTTTCAGCACACTATTTACATCCCCTTTATTTATTCCTGTCTTCCATTTATACACCTCAATCATATCCCCCCTAATTCTACGTCTTTCTAGAGAGTGCAGTTTCAGGGCCCTTAGTCTATCCTCATAGGGAAGGTTTCTGATACATGGGATCAACTTTGTCATCCTCCTTTGAAACAAGAAGCGTCTGCATGCTATCTTTCCTCTGAGAAAACTTTCAGAGTTGCTGTTTGCTGATGACACTGTGCTTTTGGGAGATTCTGAAGAGAAGTTGCAGAGGTTGGTTGATGAATTTGGTAGGGTTTGTAAAAGAGGGAATTTCAAAGTGAATATAGGAGAAAATAAGGTGGAGTATAAAAAAAATTAGGTAGCTAAAGATTAGATACCAGATTGGGAAGGGAGAGTATGGAAACGATGAATGTATTCAGATATTTGGGAGTGGATGGGTCAGCAGATGGGTCTATGAAAGATGAGGTGAGTCACAGAATTGACTAGGGGAAAAAGGTAAAAGGTGCACTTACGAGTCTGTGGAGACAAGGAACTTTGTCCATGGAAGCAAAGAGGGAAATGTATGAGAATATAGTTATACCAACGCTCTTATATGGGTGTGAAGCATAGGTGATCATTGTTGCAACAGGGAGAATGCCGGAGGCAGTGGAGATGTCATGTCTGAGGGCAATGTGTGGTGTGAATATAATGCAGAGTATCCGTAGTTTGGAGATTAGGAAGACCGGGATTACCAAAGGGATGACGAGGGATTTTTGAGGTGCTTCAGATATGTAGAGAGGATAGAACGAAATAGAATGACTTCGAGAGTGTATAAATCTTTAGTGGAGGGAAGGCGGGGTAGGGGTCGGCCTACGAATGGTTGGAGGGAGGGGGTAAAGGAGGTATTGTGTACGAGGGGCTCGTCCAGCAATCATGCGTGAGCATGTTAGATAGGAGAGAATGGAGACAAATGATTTTTAGGACTGGACGTGCTGTTGGAGTGTGAGCAAGGTAAAATTTATGAAGTTATTCAGGGAGACGGGAAGATGGGAAGTACAGTGTCTTCACTTTGAAGGAGGGGTGTTAATGTTGCAGTTTTATAAACTGTAGTGTAGGCATGCCTCTGGCAAGACGGTGATAGAGTAAATGATGGTGAAAGTTTTTATTTTTTCGGGCCAACCTACCTTGGTGAGAAAAGGCTGATGTGTTAATAAAAAAAACGATATATATATATATATATATATATATATATATATATATATATATATATATATATATATATATTTGTGTATGCAATAATTTCGCAAAAATCATTCAGAACCTAAGGAAAAAATATATTTCATAGAGTTTGCTATTAAATTGTTGTAAACGTATCTAAAATATATTTGATTGGATTAGGCTAAATTAAATTGCGCTTGTTATAATAAGGTACAAAATCATTAATTTTCATAAATTAAAAAAATGTATATCTTTAAATGTATAAGAGAATTTTTTTTAGAAGGGACTTAATTTTAAACGAATTCTTGATAATTGACTAGTTTTACCTATTCGGCACGACATATATATATATATATATATATATATATATATATATATATATATATATATATATATATATATATAATGTGTGTATGTATATGCAAGGAATTCGCAAGAGCAGGCGAAATATACACAAACACTGATTTCTGGCTGAAGGAGACTCGAACTTACGAACCTTGGAACAAGGTACGCAGTGCTATTTCATTCTCACCACACTGGACCAATACCTTGGCGTCCAGCTTGCGCTAGACGTTGATCCAAGGCAACCAGCTTTCATGGAGCTGGATGCCAAGGTATTGGTCCAGTGTGGTGAGAATGGAATAGCACTGCGTACCTTGTTCCAAGGTTCGTAGGTTCGAGTCTCCTTCATCCAGAGATCAGTGTTTGTGTATATTTCGCCTGTTCTTGCGAATTCCTTGCATTGTTAAAAACTCTAGAAAGGCTGATGCATGCAGGGGATGAGATGAAAAGCTGTAAGCCTTCTTCTCCCTGAAAGCTGGCTGCCTTGGATCAACGTCTTACGCAAGCTGAGCGCCAAGGTACTGGTCCAGTGTGGTGAGAATGGTATAGCACTGCGTACCTTGTTCCAAGGTTCGTAAGTTCGAGTTTCCTTCAGCCAGAGATCAGTGTTTGTGTAATATATATATATAGTATATATATATATATATATATATATATATATATATATATTATATATATATATATATATATATATATATATATATATATATATATATATATATAATATGCAGTCCTCTTCAGCAGATTTGTGAAGAAAATTCCAGAAGAGGATCGAAATATATAGACCAGCTAATTTTCTGAGTTTGTCTCCATATGGGTTATTGCTGAGCACCAAGAAGTGTTCATTACACTTTAGTAATCCATATATTTACATATATACATCTATACACTAACATGTATATATTCTGTACTTAACTAGTAATTTCTGGTCAGGAAACTTGCAATCTGGAAGAAATAGTTAGGCACCAACAGGATACATTGTTGTGTCAACTTCTTGGACAACTTCGGTCACAGAAGATTTTTTGCAGCTCTCTGAGACACGGTGATTTACCTTGGTCACTGGAGGTGGGGATCCTGCAGGTAACTTTATCCCGTACTCCCCAAGCAACACGGAGACATTACATTATTGTGAGCTAATTCAATACTAGTTCAACTCATAGCCAGAGAATCTTAATAATTTTACCTTTTGTTCCAGAATAAAATAATTGCATTGTATTCTTCGTGTTATATAGTGTGTAAAAGGGGAATGGAATATAGTACTTCTGTAAGGGCTGCACCTGTAAGAAATTCATCTTTTTGTGTATTTATGGAGGAAAAAAGCATGACACATTCGAAATTTCACCCTGCAAATAATATTTACAGTTGAACACTGTGGCCTCCAAGCAAGTGTGAGTGGATGTTGTCGTGATCATCTCTCATTTGTTAAGAGTTATGAGGAACGAGCAGCTATCCAACAATGTCGTAGTCAATTAGTAATTAATATTATTTAATAACGTAGTCAGGTCAATCAGTGGCTTGCAGATAAGCATGACTTGCTCTGACAATTTAATCAAGATGTGTTGGGGCGCCGAGGAATCCTGCTGAGAGAAGCTTCGTGCTCTTACAGCTGCGGACAGGCTTTTGCTGGTCGTCAAGTGAGGTGCACATTGTTATGGCATGTGTGGAGAAATTTTCTCCAGGAGGGGGGTATTCAGCCCCTTTCAGCCCCTTTCAGCCCTGAGGGGCCCAGCCCTCTCAGAAGGGGCAAGCGTCTTGTTTACTGCTACAGCAAGTAATTGATCCCAGATGCAGTATGAGTATACGACGTGGTCAATTATTATTATTATAATCAAGGGGAAGCGCTAAACCCGTAGGATTATACAGCGCCTGGGAGGGATGTGGAAGGCATTCAGGCTTAATTCGGGGAACTGGAGCACAGATACAATTCCCTAAATCAAGAGCCCCTCACCAACATCAAGGAACCTTCCCTGAGGGGACGACGTGGTCAAGCGACCGATGCTCCTTGCAGTCCAGTGTTGCAAAGTGTATTTTAATAAAAGACAGTCTATCTCTTACCTTAGCAGGACAATTAAGGAAAATCCTGCTCCCACTTTATTACCATAGTAAAGATAGTGTACATTGTTGTCTATGCTTAAGACAGCAAGAATCAAACATTCTGCTTTGCTTCATGGAGGAAGTGGCAAGGAAGAAAAAGTACTAGGTCAGCTTTCCTTTATGTGCTGGGGCAGTGACGTAGGAGGTTGTGGTGTCTTCAGATTACTTTTGACTCTACTGAGAGTCACACTGACGCCAGGATAACCAACAAAGAACACTGATCCGTGCGTTAGTGTGAACAAAGTGTCTCACAAAACACAATAAACACTTATAGAGAAGTGTGATCAGCTTCTTTAGTGATAAGATTGTGAACAATAAAGACAAATCTTGTGGACCATAGTGTACCAGTGTGCGTATTCCTAGACTATGGAAGACGTGGACATCCAAGGACATTTCAGCTTCTATCAAGTCACCGATACCTGTCGAAGGTGTGAAGAACACCATAGCTCACACTACAAGAGCAAGGTGGGTTATAGATTTCTTTTAGTACTGGGGACTGCACAGTTCTTGAGTCGCAAGGAGTTTGTAATCAATCTATAGTCGGTAGTGAGGTGCGGACTTTTGAGTCCACACAAGTACGTAAGTCAGCCATCAGTGAATGAAATATGCTGACATAACACCCCTTAGGGGTAATTTATTGTTTGCATAATATAATTCATTTCAGCCCGTTGAAAAATGATCAAGAGAGCTACTCAAGACCTCGTCTGCAGGGGCGGCTGTGTGGACGAGAGCTGTCTTTCTAAGCTAAGTTTCCTTATATTTTAACTTTAAACTTAGCTGTTAAACCATTTCTCAACAGCATGCGATACTACCGCATGGTGCACACGTCACATACCTAGGCATGCATGCTGCCTTCTTGCAGCGACTGGGATGTCATGATATGGGGACCTCTGAGCGTGCTATAGTGCCACATGTGTTATGTATGTGTAAAAATTCCAAACTGTGTCTCAGGATTTTCGGTGCTGGTATTGTCCTCTTTCATTACCTCCCGTACTCCACATCATCATGATCTTCACATCTTCCTTGACGTAGAAACAAAAGCTAGTTTTAAATGTTAAAAATGAACTGCAATTTAAATTTTATATAATTATTATATCTGTGAAATTCCTGGCTGTTAATTTATATGTGGCTACACACGAGTGTAATTGAGTTTATTTTGATACCTTGTATCAGTAATCCAGAACAAAGTAACATTCTAAAACAATATCTGTAACGTAATGTTACAATGTTTATATTAATTCATTAGTCTCATGCATGTGGCAGTCATGACCATACTAATAATTTGCACTATAATTCTCCTTAGGGAAGGTGTTACACAGGTGAAATATTCCTTGGTACACTCTCTTACAAGTGTGAAATACTCTTTGATTTAAGGTAAAATATTCTTTGACACAGTGTTACATACGTGAAGTATTCTTTGACACAAGGTAGTATACATTTGTAATTGATCTGGAAAAATATTTGCCATCATATTTAGGCACATGTGCAACACTTGGGTATCTTTAATGAGGATACCCAAGTGTTCTCCTCATTAATGATACCCAAGTGTTGCATATGTGTCTAATTTATCAACTTGTCGGTTCTATGATCCATTTATCTACATTATATTTAGACCACCATTGATGTGGTGTAATATTACGTTAAACTACTGACAACAGAACCCAACATATCAGTTATGTAGTATTGTTTTTTATACTGTGAACAAAGGTGCGTCAGATATGATGAAACATATTGAATATTTGTAAGACGTCGCGCCAAGTAAACCTCAGAGTGTTGATGAATAGTTCAGAGAACCGACAAGTTGATAAATCTGACACATGTGCAACACTTGGGTATCTGTATTGAGGGAAGTTTTCGCCACACAGTGGCTTCATCAGTCTAATTCAGAGATGAGTAGTGAAGATCAGGAGGAGGCAATTAGTCCTTCAGCCTTGAGTCGATGTAATCACTCGAAAAGACTGAGTACTTCGACTCCAAACTGAGCGACTGATTACCTCAAACTCCTGATCTTTACCGCTCTTCGTCACTGTGTGGCGAAACGTTTCCTCAGTAAAGACACCTAGCGTTGCACACGTGTATATCAAACATCAAAATGTTGAATGTTTATACCGAGGTGAAGGCATTCTTCTCAATGTTGCTGTAATTCATTAGAGGTTCCTTCATCTTGAAAAAATGTTAACATCAAGAATGTAAGGTATCCGAGACTGATTTTTGTAGGACAACAGCACTGCAGAAGGCCAGTAGGCCTCCTGCAGTGTTCCTCCATTCTTATGTTCTTAATTTCCACCTCACTAGAATCCCCCATTGTGACGAAGTATGCATTAATTTCAAACTTTGCTGTGCTGGAACGGTCTTAAGCTGAATTTTCACTAACATAAGAAAAGAGGAACACTGGGGCAGGACTACTGCCATATACTTGGCAAGTCTGTCAAACCCAAATGCACTAACGAAAGTATTCACCCAACTCATTATCAGTGTTGCCCAAGGAATAATCTTAGATAACCCTATTAACTCAAGTGTAAGTCCCGCTCATATCCAATCCTTCTCACTCAAAGTTTTAGCTTCAATGACCTTGCTGGGCAGACTGTTCCACTCATCGACTATTTCCAAACTAGTACTTTCCAATATCCTTTCTAAAATTAGATTTATTCAGTTTGAATCCATTATTTCGATTTCTTTCCTGAAGAGATATCCTTAGAACTTTAAATATATCTCCATTGTTTATGCCCATCTTCCACTTATACACTTCAGTCATGTCTTCCCTTATTCTACGCCTTCTTCTCTGAATGTTCTCTAACCGTAGTATAGAGACCAGAACTGAACTACATAATCTCTGAGGCCTTTCTAATGATACATAGAGCTGTAGAACAATTTCTGGTCCCCTGTTGTTCATCCTTCTTGATATAAATCCCAGTAATCTGTTTGCTTTATTACGTACGCTTAGGTATTGCTGTCTTGGTTTAAGGTTGCTGCTTAACATAACTCCCAAGTCCTCGGATTCTGTATTGCCAAGTTCTACATTATTTAGAGTATAAGCTCTGGGTTTATGTATATTCCCGAGCTTAAGGAGTTTATATTTATCTACATTGAACTGCATCTGTCACTTTTATGATCACGATATGAGTGTCTCTGAGTTTGTCTCAATCCTCCTGAAGTTCTGTGACATCTCCCTCTGAATCCGTTATTCTGCCTGTATTTTCGTGTCAGCGAATTTACTCGTATCATTGTTATTCCTTCGTCTAGGTCATTAATGAATATTATGAATAACAGTGGGTCTAAAACTGGTCTTTGTCAAACGCCACTTGTTACTGATACCCACTCAAATTTTGCGCCATTTATGCACACTGTTTTTTTGAGGGTAAGGTTCCTTGATGCCAATCAAGGACGTTTTGAGGGTAAGGTTCCTGACACCGATCAAGGACTTTTTGAGGGGAAGGTTCCTTGACACCGATCAAGGACGTTTTGAGGGTAAGGTTCCTGACACCGATCGAGGACTTTTTGAGGGGAAGGTTCCTTGACACCAATCAAGGACGTTTTGAGGGTAAGGTTCCTGACACCGATCAAGGACTTTCTGAGGGGAAGGTTCCTTGACACCGATCAAGGACGTTTTGAGGGTAAGGTTCCTGACACCGATCGAGGACTTTTTGAGGGGAAGGTTCCTTGACACCAATCAAGGACGTTTTGAGGGTAAGGTTCCTGACACCGATCAAGGACTTTTTGAGGGGAAGGTTCCTTGACACCGATCAAGGACTTTTTGAGGGGAAGGTTCCTTGACACCGATCAAGGACGTTTTGAGGGTAAGGTTCCTGACACCGATCAAGGACTTTTGATTCAAGGAATTTTACCCGAGTCTGATTAACTCCCATTAATTAACCCTAAGGATTTAAGGCCGCACTTGAATACAGTAGAAATAATTATTAACTTTATTGTTCATCCCAAATGAATTTTCGCTTCGGTCCAAGAAAAAAATTTAGATTTTATATTAGTAGCTATCTCACCATTATGATCTATTTCTAGTTCTGTTGTGATAGACGTCACTTCGCCTTATCCATTGTCATGGACTAGGACAATTATCTCTGCCCGAACTCACTTTTTGCAGACTTGACTTAGAGGTGGCACTGACGATATAATTTAAATGTATAATCACAATGCAAAAATTGCTGCGGCCAAGTGTCATTAACAGTGTCAAGATTATTCTGCTGAATGTTACATTACACTCATTTTTTTTAAGACTAAAATGCCTGCCGATAAAGAACATCACACAGCTGACTTACCATACCCCCGGCCGGGATTGAACCCGCGGTCATAGTCTCAAAACTCCAGCCCGTCGCGTTAGCCACTAGACCAGCTAGCCACAATAAGATTCATCCAACTAGGTATATTTCTACACCATAGTTGGATGAATCTTATTGTAGCTAGCTGGTCTAGTGGCTAACGCGACGGGCTGGAGTTTTGAGACTCTATGACCGCGGGTTCAATCCCGGCCGGGGGTATGGTTTATTTGCAATCGTGTCATTACGATTTCTTAAGTCGCAGCTGACTTGTCAGTGTTGCGCCTCTACTACTATACTGCTATTGTTAACCTTCGTTTTCTTTAATATTACAGTGGGTTCATTTCCTTTTAATAGTTAATTTGGAAATGAATGTCCTTGTATTAAGATTATTTTTTTTGTGGCCACTGTGGGTAACCTTCTAGTATACCATGTCGCTAGTTTATCGGTCTACGTACCGGTGAAACATTAGGAGTCAAATCTCCAATAAACTGTTTGATGGTTATACTCTACAACCCCCCCCTCCCTCCGTTTTCCTTTTGTGTCGATGTGCTGGTAGAAGTCAGTTGACCAAGCTAACCTCCACCCTCGCTGTAGAGTGGAAAGTGTGTGAAACAACCAGCCAACGAGTTAAGACTCCTGCTTATCTCTTGTAAACTGACTGCTGTTGATTCTCGTCTGGTATATTTTGTCAAGTTGTATAATACTCTATGAAGACTAGATAATCTACTCTGGGAGCGTAACATCAGTCATGTGGTTTGTACCACTTTCTGGTTCACTGCAAGCAGATCACTTCTTCAAGGGGGAGGGGGGAGGGGCTCCGTGACGCTGTGAAGAGGCTATTGGTCAGAGGAATTAGACCATTTGGTCTTCTTCCTCAGACCGACCCTAATTACCCCCCAATCCCACTTTCCCTATCCCCTACTCTCCGTCACCCCTTTCCCTTTCCTCCTCCTCTCCCCATCTCTCCTCTCCCCAATCCTCCACTTTTCCTTTCCGGTTTCTGCCTTTGAGGTTTCCCTTAGGCTTTCTAGTTCCTAGACCTGAGAAGGGGTTCCAGAGACCATTTCCTTCCGCTGAGGTCCTTGGTGGTAATGTACTTTGCTTCGGGTGTCTTTCAGGTGATGGGTGCATCTCTGGAGGCTGCCTGTCGGATTCCAGGAGATGGTGGCCGAAAGAGGTATGCTTTGTGGCGGGTTTCTAACCACCCTCTCTTTTGTCTGCGGAGGTGGCTCGGTAGATGTGAGGTTTCTATCCCGGATTGCTGGTTTACTTACATGACGTGTAGGGTATGGCACGGGTTCCATACCGCATCCTCATTACCGGCTGCGCTGAGGTTGTTCTCTTGGGCATGGAAAGGGAGACTTGCGGTCTTTTTCCCCTGGAAGCTGCTCCTCCACGCTCCCCCTCCCCCTTTTTTTTCTTTTGTTCTTAAAACCAAAAGAAAAGAGAGACTTAACCATGGAGTCCCAAGTCCATGTGCCTCCTCCTCCTGGGCCCCTTCCTGTACCAGCACCTTCTGACGACCCTGCCTTGTTACTGAACCATTCTTCGGATCTTTCTACTGCCCCTGTATCTTCTGTGGGTGACATTTTGTCTCACACTTTGGATACAGAGGCTCGGCCTGACCCCTTTGACACCGACCACCGCACGTCTTTGACTATGCTTCTGGCCTCTTCCCATACGGTGCGATGGTTATCGGATTGCGTGCCCGCCTCAAAACGAACCACCACCGATCCTGTATCTAAACGACCACGACCTTCTTCTGATGACACTATTTCGACTGCCTCTCATTCTACTCAGAAACGAGGAACACGACAATCACTTCGTTTACATACTACGTGGCATAGTACATAGTACGTGACATGGACAAAGTTCTTCTTTAGAATATATCTCTGCTCATAGTTTCAGCAAGGCGCTCCTACGCCATGTTAGTCGTAATATTTCGTTTCATGCTGTCAAGAGCGGTGCATGCATTGTCACAGTACAGAATGCTAGCCAAGCTAACGATCTCTCCTTACAACCATAGGTGCCATTCCTGTAACAACTGGAAAACATAATTTTCTCAGTTCTTGTAGGGGTACTGTCATTTTACTATATACCATAGTTCAATGTAATTTCCAGGCATATGGTGATGACATTCTGGAACAGCCTGAGCTCCAAGACCTCCCGATCCTTAAAGTAGACACATGTGTACTTCATGGCCCCGGGCGGAGACGTTACCCTTGCAATGTAGCTCGTTTAACTTTTGACTGCCGTGAGCTTCCATCATCGGTTTGGATTACGGGACACCATTTACTAGTCTGACAGGTAACCCCTACACCATAACAGTGTAGAAATTGCTGGTGTTTTGGCCATCTGACGAAATATTGTAGGTCCATGGCTCAATGCATAGTTTGTGGTGCAGATGACCATACCAGTACATCTTGTGATCTACCTCCCTCCTGCCTTAATTGTCATCAAGGCCATCCATCTTATTCTCATTGTTTCCAGGTTTACTTAAATGAACGTGAAATCCGTTGTCTCAAAGAGACAGAAGGCTTTACTTACGCCATGACAGTCTCTCATCTACGACTCCAGGTGAGACTTCCCCGTATTTCATAATCTAGAGCCGCTAGGAGACCCCCCAACCTCTGAGGTCCCAATCCCGCGGTCTGCCTTGCAGTCACACCTTCTTAGTCACCTCTGTATCTAACTCTTTTGCAGTCCTGGACTCAGAGGTCCTTACCTCGCCACCTACTGTTCTCCAATCTTCATCTCACACGCAAGCATCTATGTCTACAAGACCTCTTACAACAGCTCCTCCCCTTCCCCTCTCTACTTCTCCAAAGTCCAACAAATCCCCAAAGGGTAAATCTTTCACTTCCAGTCTCAGTACCTGGATCTTTAACTCGTTCTGTTGCAAGTGTGGCGGTCCATCCTCCCCATCGTACAATACCTTCCTCTCCTGTCCCCTCACAAGTTTCTTACTCTCCCGTCCCCTCCAAAGCTCCTCAAGTTACCTTTCGTACCCCTATATTAGTAAATTCCGTTCTCGTCCCTATCTTTACTCGCCCTCCTCCTTATCTTTAATAGCGTCCCACATACAACGTCCTTGTCCTCTGAAACTCTTGATGCTATCTCCGACTATATAAAGGGGTCTAAAGCAATGATGGACACTGATGGACTTCCTGTCGCTACTCATCATTCTTCTCCATCTACACAACTCCTTTCTCTGCAGTGTACCAACTCTTCGTTGCTTGTTTGTTTTCCGCTGCCTCCACATGTGGACTTTTCTAACCCTTCTAGTCCGTAGATACCTCTTCCATCATATTTCTTATATCCTTCTCTTTGCAAATTATGGCTTATTTACAGTTGAATATCCTCGGCCTCAGAGGTAACCGGGGTGAGCTTTAGGTGTTGCTCTTCCAGTTTTTCTCTGTGTTTGTTTACAAGAACCCAGATTACGCTCCACTGTTATCCATCCCATCCCGGGCCGTGTTTTATTGTATTCATCGGAACCTTTTCCCAATGGAACCTTTAATGAAAGTGCACTTATACGCACTGGTATTCTATACAATCAGCTCTTTGTTCATACTTCGCTGCATTACATTGCAGCATGCTGCATCTACCAGAATAAGTGGTATACAGTCTGTTCTTTGTATTTCTCTCCTTCTCGGGCGCTGTCTGTCCCAGATGTTGCATTTCTGGTTTCTTCCTTACAGCAACCACTTCTGTTACTCGGCGATTTTATGCTCACCATTTCCTCCTGCCTGACAGTGACCCTCGTGGCATTTAGTTAAAGGCTCTTCTTCACTTTTTAAATACCTCTGCTCCCACTCATAGTGACCCTCGTACTCGATCTTTTTTGCATCGACCTCTGTTTCCATGTAAAGGCTCTTGGTAGATGAGTGTATAGTAGTGGTACTTAACGTAGTGGTAAGTGGCTGGCTTGGTGGTTAGTTTAGTAGGGTTGTAAGGTTTTCGGATGCGCAGTAGTGACAGGTGATGTGTGGTGGTGGTAGTGGTGGTGGTGGTGGTATGGCAGTGGCAGTAGTCTGTTCGGTAGTGGTGAATGTTGCTAAGGGAATGGTCCAGCGCCCACATTACAAACTGTTCGTAGGGAAATACACGTTCGAGGTGTCACCTGGCGCTTGCTGCTGCCGTCCGTAAGCCATCCTTTCCTTTTAAATTCGTTTTTATCGGGAAATTACCTAACCTAACCTAACCTAACTTAACACATAAATAACCCGCACATAGGAAAGAGAAGCTTACGTCGTTGCAAGCTTCTCTCGCCTGTTTGCGAGTTATAACCCGCACACAAATGACTGGAACGGTACACAAATAATTATTTGTGTATTGTTCCAGTCAAGGTATTGTTCCTTTATATTCTTTATATCCTAACTTTAACCTTACGTAACTAATCCAAACCAATCTTTACGAAACCTAAGCAAACCTAGAATACCAACTCTTCAAAAATCCTGACAATTTTGAGAGTGAAGACAAGGATGAAGATTCCTGTGAAATTAACGGAAATAATTGGAGAGGAGGTAGGATAGCAACAGGTGGGAATGTATGTTGAAGGTAGGTGGTAGGGGTGTTGTAGTGGACGTTAGCAATGTGTAGTACTGCTAAGTCAGGGAGTGTAATTGTATGAGGTGGTTGTACGTGGTATTAGTAGTTTACAGGGTAACAGTAGCAGGTTGCTGTGTGGTACTTGTATAGGCCAATTAATAAACGTAGAGGGTGTTGTTATTGCTGTAGATGTAGGTTGTGTTGGTAGGTAATGTAGTGAATACTAGTGGATGGTGGTTGGTTTGGTTGTGGTAGATGGTGTTAGGTGGTAGTGAATGGTTTATTCGTGTTGTTAGTAGTGGGAGATCTCTCGGAAGTTTTAGGTGGTGTTTTTATTAGTGGTTTACAGTAGTGGTAGAACTATAAGGTAGTGACGTGGAAACGAATATTTAAAATATTAAAACAGAAGACAAAAAACCGGTCAAGAGAAACAGAAATGTGTTTCCATAAGAGAATAATTTAGAAAGAAAAATCCCTGAATATTTTAGTAAGGGCACGGAAGAGGGAAGAGGAAGTAACGTAGAACAAAGAGACTTAAAAAAAAAACAAATACAGAGGAGAAAGAACAAGCCGTGAGAACCCGAAGGTCATAGCTAGATGAAAATTTATGCGAGTTGGGGAGAGACCGCAATCACACCGAAATAAAAAAAAAAAAAAACAGACCATACCATGTCAGACGAATCAGGAGTTGCAGGTTTCGTAGACAATGAGTTAAACACTAAATGCCGGAATGGTTGGCTGACTCATAGTGAGAATCATATAGCCATTTCTTTTAGCTAAGTAACTTTATTCTTCTTAAACAGCCGCAGGTACTAAGAGGAAGGGAACATATTTCTAGCCACCAGCAATTTTAAAAGAGAAATGTGTAGAAGCTACCAGCATTAAAACGTGTTAAGGCTACAAGCATTATGAAGTAAGAGTGAAAAGTGTTGGGGCCACTACCATTAAAAGGAATAAAACGTGCATAGGACATCAGCATACCTGGAATATACCTGGAGAGGTTTTCGGGAGTCAACGCCATCGCTGCCCGGTCTGAGATCAGCCTTCGTGATGGATCAGGGTCTGATAAACCAGGTTATTACTGCTGGCCACAAGCAAACTGACGTACGAACCACAGCCCGGCTGGCCAGGTACTGACTTCAGGTGCTTGTCCAGCGCTTTCTTGAAGACAGCCAAGGGTCTTTTGGTAATCCTCCATATGTATTTTTGGAGGCAGCTGAACAATCTTGGGCCCCAGGACACTTATTGCGTTGTCTCTCAGTGCAGTCGTGGCGCCCCTGCTTTTCATTGGGGGAATGTTGCATCTCCTGGCGAGATGTTTGCTTTCATAGGGAGTGATTTTCGTGTGCAAGTTGGTACCAATCCCTTTAAAATTTTCCAAGTGTTAATTATCATGTATCATTCTCACCTGCATTCCAGGGAATACAAATCATTCTCAGTAATTTAGGTGCTTTATCGTACTTATGTGTGCCATGAAAGTTCTTTCTGCACTCTTCAGGTCAGCAATTTCGCCTGCCTTGAAGGGGGCAGTTAGTGTACGACAGGATTCCAGTCTAGAGAGAACAAGCGATTTGATGAGAATCATCATGGGTTTGGCGTCGCTAGTCTTGAAGGTTCTCATTATGCATCCATTGTTGTGGTCTTTCAAGGTGAGATCCTCTGACATTATCACTCCCAGGTCCTTCACATTACTTTTCACTATTGTTTGGTTAGAATTTGTTGTATACCCTGATACAGTTTTAATTTCCTCAAGGTTTCCATATCTGGGTAGTTGAAATTTCTCTTCACTGAACTTCATATTGTTCTGAGTGGTCCATTTGAAGATTTGATTGATGTCCGCTTGGAGTCTTGTAGTGTCTTCGAGGGAGGTCACTGTCAGGACAATTCGGGTGTCATCCGCAAAGGAAGACACGGAACTATGGCTTGCATCTCTGTCAGATTTGAGGATGAGGAATAGGATTGAGGCGAGTACTCTGCCTTGTGCCACAGAGCGTTTCACAGTGAGTGCCTGGGACTTTACTCTGTTTACTATTACTCTTTGTGTTCTGTTTGTCAGGAAGTTATAGATCCATCTACTAACTTTTCCTGTTATTCCTTTATCACGCATTTTGTGCGCTATTACACCATGGTCGCATCTGTCGAAGGCTTTCGCAAAGTCTGTGTATACTACATCTGCATTTTGTTTACCCTCTCTGGCATCCAGGACCTTGTCATAGTGGTCCAGTAGCTGGGGCCTGCAGGAGCGGCCTGTTCTAAACCCGTGTTGCCCTGGGTTGTGTAACTGATAAGTATCTAGGTGATTGGCGATCTTGCTTCTTAGAACCCCTTTCAAAGACTTTTATGATATGGGACTTTAGTGCTATCGGTCTGTAGTTTTTTTGCAATTGCTGCACTGCCACCTTTGTGGAGTGGGACTATGTTGTTTTTAGTGAGTGTGGGATGACCCCTGTCTCCATGCTTCCTCTCCATAGAATGCTGAAGGCACGTGACAGGGGTTTCTTGCAGTTCTTTATGAACATGAAGTTCCATGAGTCTGGGCCTGGGGTAGAGTGCATGGGCATGTCATATATTGTCTTTTCAACGTCTTGTGGAATTAGAATAATATCCGAGAGTTTTGAGATGACCAAATTTTGGGTCAGTCATAAAGAATTCATTTAGATTGTCGACTCTTAGTCCAGGTAACGACTCGCTGAACACTGAGTCGTATTGGGACTTTAGTATCTAACTCATTTCTTTGCAGTCATCTGTGTAGGTCCCATCTCTCCTAAGGAGGGGCCCAATACTAGATGTTGTTTTTCCCTTAGATTAGGCATTAGAAAAGTATTTTTTTTAATTTCTTTTACGGCTTTTAGTTCTTCCTGAGATTCTTGTCTCCTGTAAGATTCCTTAAGCTTAAGTTCAGTATTAAAATGATAGAAACATGGTTTGGCCACCAATATTAGAAGTAGGGCAAACATATTGAGGCGACCAGTAATAAAAGGAAGGAAATGCATTGTGGCCATCAACAATAGAGGTGAAACGTGCTAGGCCGTTTGCTCAAACAGAAGCAAATTGAGTTCGCCAGCATCAAAAGGAAACAAGAGTGCTTAAGCGACCAGCATTATAAGGAAGGAAACGCGTTGGTCCACCAGCATTAAAATGAAGGAAACATGTTGGTCCACCAGCATTAAAAGGAAGGAAACGTGTTGGTCCACCAGCATTAAAAGGAAGGAAACGTGTTGGGTCATCGGCATTATAAAGAGAATTTAAACCATCAGCATCATAAGTTAAGAGCGTTTAGGGTCTTCCAGCATTATCAGGAAGAAACGTGTTGCGACTACCAGCATTAAATAGAAGGAAACGTGTTCAAAAGACTAGCATTTATTTGACGGTAATCTCTGATCATGATGCTCTATTTTTTATGTTTTCTAATCTGTGATTGGAATTAAAAAATTGATGCATTTTTTTAATTTCGATAGAAAAAATATTTGGACTTGATTTTTTTTTAATAGGTTACATAAGACTGAATAGTAAACAGGAGAATTGTTTTCTAACGCGCCACAGTAGCGTTTGGTCATCTGACCGAGGCCTTCCACCGGCTTACCAGTCCACCTCTCTAAAAATTAATGTTACAAATAATCTTCTTTTCGGTAATGTGTATTTTAATCTCATTAATGTGACTCGGGGTGAATAGTTCCAGGGGCCAATGGCCCCTGGGCCTAGTACCTTGGGTTGAGGGAAGAAGGGGGTCCACAACATGCCTAGTCCCAGGGCCCGAGGTGGCTCGTTACTTATGCGTTGAATTTATACGCAGCTCTGCTGTTGGGGATCCTGGAAATGGCATCGCTCTAAGGACAACAATTTCCTGAATAAAATCTCTAGATACCTACAAGAACCCAAACTGGAAATAAGCCATTTTGTCTGGCTTTTTTATCTGGCAGTCAGCAGCACAACAAACAGAATATAACATTTCGTGGTTAGTCAGAATTCACCTTAAAAACACTGTCCGGGTTTTGTCCAAACACTGTGTTACAAAATAAACTTTAGGAGAAAAGGTTTATTTACTAACCTGTATTTAATGTGGAAACTTATCATGAGGGGAATTTAAATTTTTTGAAATATAGTGGACCCCCGGTTAACGAACTTTTTTCATTCCAGTAGTATGTTCAGGTGCCAGTACTGACCGAATTTTTTCCCATAAGGAATATTGTGAAGTAGATTAGTCCATTTTAGACCCCCAAACATACAAGTACAAACGCACTTACATAAATACACTTACATAATTGGTCGCATTCGGAGGTGATCGTTAAGCGGGGGTCCACTGTACAACACAATTTTGACGAACACAACTGGAAAGAAACTCTTACACAAACGTTTGAGATGAACGCCATATTTTTCAAAATTTAAAGCACAGAAAAAATACATCCCATTCAAAACAGTTGAACGAAACGTTTTGAAATGTCGGATTAAACCTAATCAAAGTGAAAGGATCTACCTGTTTGAACATGTTTCTCGCCTGGTCTGTCTCAGGTGGTAGAGTTAAATCTCTCAAAGTCCTTTCAGTGGTGGTCTCTGGAGCCCTGAGGTTAGTTAATGGATTACCCTGAGGTTAGTTCATGGATTACCCTGAGGTTAGTTCATGGATTACCCTGAGGTTCGTTCATGGATTACCCTGAGGTTAGTTCATGGATTACCCTGAGGTTCGTTCATGGATTACCCTGAGGTTAGTTCATGGATTACCCTGAGGTTAGTTCATGGATTACCCTGAGGTTAGTTCATGGATTACCCTGAGGTTCGTTCATGGATTACCCTGAGGTTAGTTCATGGATTACCCTGAGGTTAGTTCATGGATTACCCTGAGGTTAGTTCATGGATTACCCTGAGGTTCGTTCATGGATTACCCTGAGGTTCGTTCATGGATTACCCTGAGGTTCGTTCATGGATTACCCTGAGGTTAGTTCATGGATTACCCTGAGGTTAGTTCATGATTACCCTGAGGTTCGTTCATGGATTACCCTGAGGTTCGTTCATGGATTACCCTGAGGTTAGTTCATGGATTACCCTGAGGTTAGTTCATGGATTACCCTGAGGTTCGTTCATGGATTACCCTGAGGTTCGTTCATGGATTACCCTGAGGTTAGTTCATGGATTACCCTGAGGTTCGTTCATGGATTACCCTGAGATTCGTTCATGGATTACCCTGAGGTTAGTTCATGGATTACCCTGAGGTTCGTTCATGGATTACCCTGAGGTTAGTTCATGGATCACCCTGAGGTTAACTCATGGATTACCCTGAGGTTAGCTCATGGATTACAATGAGGCTAGTTAATGGATTACCCTGACGTTAGTTCATGGATTACCCTGAGGTTAACTCATGGATTACCCTGAGGTTAACTCTTGGATTACAATGAGGTTAGTTCATGGAATACCCTGAGGTTAGTTCATGGATTACCCTGAGGTTAGTTCATGGATTACCCTGAGGTTAGCTCATGGATTACCCTGAGGTTAGCTCTTGGATTACCCTGAGGTTAGTTCATTGATTACCCTGAGGTTAGCTCATGGATTACCCTGAGGTTAGTTCATGGATTACCATGAGGTTAGTTCATGGATTACCCTGAGGATTATGGATTGCCCTGATGTTAGTTTATGGATTACCCTGAGGTTAGTTCATGGATTACCCTTAGGTTAGTTCATGGATTACCCTGAGGTTAGTTCATGGATTACCCTGAGGTTAGTTCATGGATTACCCTGAGGTTCATGGATTACCCTGATGTTATTTCATGGATTACCCTGAGCTTAGTTCATGGATTACCCTGAGGTTAATTCATGGATTACCCTGAGGTTAGTTCATGGATTACCCTGAGGTTAGTTCATCGATTACCCTGAGGTTAGTTCATGGATTACCCTGAGGTTAGTTCATGGATTACCCTGAGGTTAGTTCATGGATTACCTTGATGTTAGTTCATGGATTACCCTGAGGTTAGTTCATGGATTACCCTGAGGTTAATTCATGGATTACCCTGAGGTTAACTCATAGATTATCCTGAGGTTAGTTCGTGGATTACCCTGAGGTTAGTTCATGGATTACCTTGATGTTAGTTCATGGATTACCCTGAGGTTAGTTCATGGATTACCCTGAGGTTAGTTCATGGATTACCCTGAGGTTAACTCATGGATTACCCTGAGGTTAGTTCATGGATTACCCTGAGGTTAGCTCATGGATTACCCTGAAGTTAGCTCATGGATTACCCTGAGGTTGACTCATGGATTACCCTGAGGTACTCATGATACCTCGAGGTAATCGGATTACCCTGAGGTTAACTCATGGATTACCCTGATGTTAGTTCATGGATTACCCTGATGTTAGTTCATCGATTACCCTGAGGTTAACTCATGGATTACCCTGAGGTTAACTCATGGATTACCCTGAGGTTAACTCATGGATTACCCTGAGGTTAACTCATGGATTACCCTGAGGTTAGTTCATGGATTTCCCTAACGTTAGCTCATGGATTACCCTGAGGTTAACTCATGGATTACCCTGAGGTTAACTCATGGATTACCCTGAGGTTAACTCATGGATTACCCTGAGGTTAACTCATGGATTACCCTGAGGTTAACTCATGGATTACCCTGAGGTTAGCTCATGGATTACCCTGAGGTTAGCTCATGGATTACCCTGAGGTTAATTCATGGATTACCCTGATGTTTGTTCATGGATTACCTTGAGGTTAACTCATGGATTACCCTGAGGTTAACTCATGGATTATCCTGAGGTTAACTCATTGATTACCCAGAGCGGTATGTATTGAGAAGGTGAAATATCCACGCATTGTTTGTCGTTATGTTACTTTAAGCAAAAGTAGTCGCAATAATAGTTGCAATAGTAGTAGTAGTAATCGTATTAGTAGTAGTAATAGTGGTAGTACATGTTGTTTGTTAATTCAGTAGTGGTAAGTCCATACACAAATTCGCTCATCATTAAACAAGCTTCATTTCTAAGCTACAGTATTATCGGATGGAGTGGTGGACGGGGATAGAACCTTCGGCTTAAGCCGGCAGGAGACTTGAACCTGCCACGCATGGGCCAGTAGGCATGCTGCAGTGTTCCTTCTTTCTTATGTTCTTATAAAATATAAGCAGATGTCTGTTATTTTTCTCACTTATGGTTTCTTCTTTCAATATTACAGTTATAATAGACGTTCCACTTCCCCAGTCACAGAATATACGAGTTTAAGAATGAGACACTCATGCAATATTTGGGAATCTTCATTGAGGCAACGTTTCGCCATTCAGTGGCTTATTCGATCCTATTACAGAGAAGCTGGCGAAACGTTTTCACATTATATGAGCTTAGTTTACAGTATCTGATTCTATATTACGTAAGGAGGTAACTTGTAGGTCTGGTTGGAGAGTTCTGCTCACCACTGCTGGCCTTGTTTACCCAGCAGATCCAGCGCTGGGTAATGCAGAGCAGACACGAGAGATGAAATATTAACTAGACGTATTTCGGTGGCTGTGCTATGCAGGAGAGGTATTCCCGTATCCCATAACCCCAGCCCCTTCCACCTTAATGCACGCAACAGAGTGCAGGGGAAGTTATGAAATTATAATGCTGAAATATGTGAAAAAATGTTTGTGTGGTTTGTACATGGGTTCATTTGCTCACTTGTTGCAAGCATGTATATGTGTATGCCTGTACGTCTGTGCATATGTATGTACGTATGTTTTGTATTTTTTTATGTTTTATGTGTTATGTGTATGCATGTACAATTGTATGCTTGAGACATTTGTGCAATGAAACCGTTGTATAAAAACCTGTGTGTTTATTATGCATATGTTACATATGTAGAAATTGTTACAAATGTGTGGTAAATGGGGACCTTGTGCAATTTTTGGGTAACTTTATTCTCTTATTCTGTGGCTTTTTCGTCCACTGCAAAAAATGTTTGATGAGGCAGAGCTTAAGGTAACAGCCCCCTCAAGGGAGTCGATTGTACAGTCATAAATCATGAAAAAAAGTGCAGCTTTTGGGAGAGGGAGTTATAAAACTGGAAAGGGAAAGGTGGAGCGTGGTGGCGGAGTCCCAGTGAACACGCCATTGGACGTGTCGTTTTAGATTAGACAAGTTTTGAAGAAATCTTGCTAGATCCCCCAGGTTGCTGTTTTGACGGAGTAAACATTTTAAAATCGAAATTGATAAAGTGACACTTGGCAACAAATAGGCTTAGGCCTTGTGGCTTAGCGTTCTTTTTGATTATAATAATTGTGAAACAAATGCAACCCTCAAGCGATTTACTAATCCACCCAGGCGTACCTCAAAACTTTCCCGGGTACTTTTGACACTTTCAGGGGTTTTGATATTAAAAAATTTAATTTACCTCGAGGAATTCACCCCCCCTATTTGCACCTCCAGTGACTTAAAATAAAACCTCCAAAAAACAATTACGACAGAATCTATAAATGTATACTCCCTTTTAAAGTAAAATGTGAACTAGAGGCAAACGTTTGTTCAGTACTTCAGCGTTAATTTTTAAAGGTACACATAATGGTACATCATTTTTAAAAAAAGACATTTAATACAGAAAAAAAAAGCCAAACCCACATTCATAACAAAAGGTAAAGTCACTATAAAAAATTTTGTTCCCCTTCACTACCACAAAACTTTTGTGTAACTGTATAAATTACTAATATATTTCTAAAAAAAGAAAAAAACCAGTCACTTCTAAAATAAAAGCAAAAAAACCTAATCAAAGGTGTTTCATGTCACGCAGAATTGTCATGTTACCCCCCATGCCAAAACAAACATGTTAATTCAATTTACACGCGTAAGCCGCCCGTCCGATATCACCATCACAATGCACCATTTAAAAACCAAAAATTACACGCCTCTCACAAAAGCACTAACTTGCAAGGGAACCCACACCCAAAAGCCCCGTCCCCCCCCCGGACCCCGTACCAAGGAACTGGTTTCCCCCGGCCACGCGACAAAAAAACCCCCAACGTGTGCCACAAAACCACCGGGGAAAACTTGACCAATCTTACTACCTACAAACCATATTTCTACCTTTGGGTTTTCGATAATATTCGCTGCTAATTACGAGGCCGTTTTTCCAATCTCTCTCCTCAATATCTCCACGTGAAAAAACTAATCAAAAACCACGACGCGCCCCCCTTTTCCACGCCCAAAAACTCAGCGCCCTCAAAACGGACATCCCCCCCTTCCCCTATACCACCATAATAAAACACAAGTGGCCCATCCTCTTACCCCCTCCGGGCGCTCACAGAAATACACAGTAAAAATTTTCCCTTCCAACAAAATCTACAAACCCCCCTCTCCCACTCCCCTTCTATTCGTAACACTTCCCCCGATGGCAGGATTCTTTGTAGAAATCTAGCATCACCTACGTTCCCAGGTTGAACCCTAAATTTCGTAAACCTTTCCCAAAATCCCCCCCCCAGTCTACATAGGGTATGTTCCACCACGGAGTCTGTGTTGCCCCAATAAAGCCCCTTACCCCCTCATCCCCTTCAAAAAACCGTTCCTCACAAAATCGCTCCCCAAAAAGTTGCCTAAGAACTCTACACCTTCCCTAGGAGACCCCATCTTCAAAGCTCCGGCCCCAATCGTCACCCTTTTAAATTGCCATCACCACTTCAAACAGATCAAACAACTCCAGTCCTTTCTTATGGGCAACAACCCAATCTCCCCCCCCATTAATTTGAGTCCAAAAGTAAAACACCCTTGTTTAAAAACTGACCTATCACCTCCCTAGTGAAGGGTAAATGTTAGCGAGGTACCACCTTTTTTATACTGGGGGACTTTGACAAAATGCCCTCTGATAATGATAAATGATACGTCTAAACCCCCTGCAATTATTCACTACACTTTACTACCCTCCCCCGAATTAACCTCCCTCCCCCCACCCCTGTCCCCACATATACTATCCCCAAATCTTAAAGAACGTCCACTTTTTAACAACCGAGCAACCAACCCTGTGGGCCTTTTGCTCACCCAACCCCTTTACATACATTTTCCCCACTTTTATAGCCCCCTTTCCCACCCAACATCTAAACTACCTGGGAGAAATTTCCCCCGGGAGGGGGGTATACCCCCCTTCAGCCCTTTGAGCCCCTTTCACCCCTGAGGGGCCCACCCCCTCTCAAAAGGGGGCAAGGTCTTTTTTATGTACAGTGGTAATTGAAAGATGCCGTACGAGTATGCATTGGTCAAGTGACCCCCGCCCCTTTGCAGTGTTGCAGGTGTTTTTAAAATAAGAGACGTGCATTTTACTTTAGCAAAAAAGGAAAATCCTGCTCCATTATTACCATAGAAAAGATATGGACATTTTTGCTAGTTAAGACAGCAAGAAAAAAAAATTTTGCTTTCTTCATCGAGGAAGTGGCAAAGGGAAACAAAAGACTAGGTCAGCTTTTTCTTTTTGCTAGGGGGTGCGGGATGGGGCACTGTGGCGTCTTCATATTACTTTGATCTGAGAGTGCACTGACGCCAGGGTAAAACCCAAAAAAGAACGTTTTGTGGTTTGTGTAAACAAAGTTCTAAAACACAATAAACATTAAGAGAAGTGGTCAGTTTTTTAGTGATAAGATTTTTGGGTAATAAAAAACAAATCTTGTGGAAAAATGTGTACCAGTGTGCGTATTCCCGCTTGGAAGACGTGGG
Organism: Cherax quadricarinatus; assembly: GCF_026875155.1. Lineage (NCBI taxonomy): Eukaryota > Metazoa > Arthropoda > Malacostraca > Decapoda > Parastacidae > Cherax > Cherax quadricarinatus. The sequence continues at coordinate 42,614,416 of NC_069423.1, read as the reverse complement.
CATCCCAAGGCCCAATTCGCTTCTATCAATCACCGATACCTGCGAAGGGGTGAAGAACACCCTGTCACCACAAGAGCAAGGTTGGGTTTCGAATTTCTTTTAGGACAGGGACTGTCAGTTCTTGGGTCGCAAGGAGTTTGTAATCAACCTATTTCGCAGTTAGGTGTGGACTTTTGAGTCCACAAATAAGTTGTCAGCCATCAGTGAAAGAAATATGTGACTAACACCCCCTAGGGGTAATTTATAATCTTACAAATTATAAATCTTTACAGCCTTGAGAGATGACTTCACAGTTCTCAAAACCCCGTCCCGCAGGGGCGGCTTGGGGATGAGTTGTCTTTCTAAATTAAGTACAAAATTTTTAAATTAACTGGTAATGCCATTTCTCAAATACCCACCCAGCACGCCAGCCCCGTATATTGTTAACCCAAAGAGTACCCCCAAAAAACTTTTCTCCCAAACCCGAAAGGAAATTTGTACACACCCGAAAAAAACGAAATGTGGGCATCCCTGCCCAAACCCCCCCCCTGTCCCAAAACCCCCCCCCAACCCACCATTAATCTGAACCCCGCCTTGGCCTCCCTGTATAGCCTGTAAACCCCCCCACTATTTCTTTCCCCGATCCTCCAGTTAGGGCCAATTAAGCTCCCTTTTATCCCCTTTTTGTCATGTCTGCCAAAATCATCAAAAATGGATGTCCGAAAAAAATGACCCATCCGGGGGGCTATATGTTTCCCGTGAGACAGTGCAATCCCGCACACTTTAAACGGCTTCACAACACCTTGGCAAAAAATCATATCAACACACAACAGGAATTCCCCAAAAATCCTCAAGATCCTCTGCCCCTCAAATTTCAGTACCAACCCCCCCACTCCGTTTTATTGCACCGACTCCCGCCTACCCCGTTTTCTTGCATTTGCAATGCACCAAAAACCCAGGAAAAACGTCCCAATTTATTAAAATTCCCCTGAATCCCCTCCAACCTCGGGGGTTTACCTTTTGCCATTCCCACAAGACATCCAAATTTTTCCCCTTTCAATACCCTCCCCCCCTGTCGTCCCGTCATTTGGGCCCCCCGGTTGCAAGTATTTGCTCACATATTCCACCATTTCCCTTCCCACCCTTTTCCCCCCAAAAACTCTCATACCACCCGCGGCAAAACACCCCTTTTTCCCTTTTATTTTGTAAAACCTGCCCCTTCCCGAAAACCCCCGATTTACAATTACCCCCAATCGTATGTTTTGTTCCCTCCCCGTGCTGCCCTTCAAAACACAAACTGAATGCTTTCGCCCATAAATATCCTCTCCGCCGCTGTACCCCCACCGCATCAAAACGCTCATAATGGATGCCTTTTCGGGTTTTGTGTATAAAAATTTTATTAAAAAGTAATGCTCCCCTAGCTCAGGATTGATTGAAAAACCCAAGGCGAAAAAGAAATCAAACTATGCAAATTTATGCAATGATATTGGCGGCGGAATATTGGAAAAAAAAAGATAGGTGTGCAAATTTGAAACCCCTGAAAATACCATGCCCCTATGACAACAGGAAAAAGCAACCTCCCTTCCGTAACTTTTTCCTCCTGAAATGTGTCATCTTCAGTTCAGGGGAAAAATGCTAAAACCCATATTGCCGGTACACCGCCTAAAGGGGGCGGGGAAAAAAGAACACTTGACCATGGAAAAACTGGGGGCCACAACCACCCGAGAGGGTTTTTTTTTTGCGCCAGGATGGAAAAGCTGGAAGGAAAAAACAGATATCTACACAACTCGATTTTTTTGGAATGGAACCCGTCGAAGCCTCCCTCAAAACAACAGACATTAGTGCCAGGAAAAAAAAAGACATCTTCCCCCATACCACCAATACCACCACTCCGACGACATTAATCTTTGCAAATATACGGGGACTAAAGCCAGCAATGTACAACAAAATACCTTGCATCCGTGGACTGCTTACAGAGTCAAATGCAATGTTCGAGGTTTTCACAGAGACCCACATAAAGGATCACTTGGACAATGAAATATGGATCTCGGGTTACAACCTATAAAAGGTGGGGAGGTAGGGTTGACCTATATATCAGAGTCACTTATATGCTCAGAATTACTGAATGCCTCAAATGACGTAGTTTAAGCTTTAGTAGTAAAGATTGAGAACCAAAACTTGGTCATTGTGGTTGTATACAAACCTCAAGATGCAGCGTCCCAACAATTCCAAGAACATCTTTTGGAAATTGACCATTGTCTGGGAAATCTTCCAGCTCCTGCCCACATCATCTTGCTCCTGGGTGATTTCAACCTAAGGCACCTAAAATGGAGGAATATGGCAAATAATGATGTAGCAGAGATAACGCTAGGAGGCAGCCCTGATAAAAACTCGCACATACACGAGCTTTAAAATCTCTGCACTAAATTCACCTTAAACCAGCAAATAATAGAGCCTACAAGATTGGAGAATACACAGGACCTCATTTTCGCTAACAATGATCTGATCCGAAATGTTACCAAATCACAACATAATAGAGGTTCAGACATGCATGCGGGGGCTCCAGACCGACAAAATGTGATCAGTCAAGAGGGAGCCTTCACCGAATTCAACTTCAATAACAAAAACATAAGGTGGGGCCAAGTAAACCAAGTCCTAAATGATATTAACTGGAAAAATAGCCTAAGCAACACGAATCCTATTCTATGTCTAGAACAAATTAACTCTGCGGCACTTGAAGTATTCTCAAGGCATATTACTTTAAGTAGAATATGTAAACTAGAATGAGAAAGGTGCTCCCTATAAAGGCGAGGGCAAAGAATAAGAGAGCGGCTAAAAGAGGCCAATATACCTGCAATACGTAGGGAGACAATGATCAGAGTATTAGCAAACATCGAACTAAAGCTAAAAGAATCTTACAGGAATCAAGAAACACGGGAAAAACTAAAAGCCATAAATGAAATTGAAAGAAACCCAAAGTATTCTTATGCCAAATCAAAGTCGAGAACAACATCCAGTATTGGGCTGCAACTTAAACGGGATGGGTTCTACACGGTTTATAGGAAGGAAATTAGTGAGCTACTTAAGTCCCAGTATGAATCAGTTTTTAGCGAGCCACTAACCAGACTGAGAATCGACGACCTAAATAATTTTTTTTTGAGAGACAGAATTTGGTAGACACGTACCTATCTGATATTATCCTGACGCCAAATGACTTCGGAAACGCGATAAATGACATGCCCATGGACTCTGCCCCAGGCCCAGACTCGTGGAACTCCGTGTTCATCAACAACTGCAAGAAGCCCCTATCACGTGCTCTTAACATTCTATGGAGAGGGAGCATGAACACTGGGGTCGTCCCACAGCTGCCAAAAACAACAGACATAGCTCCACTCCAGAAAGGGGGCAGTAAAGCAATAGCAAAGAACTAAAGACCGATAGCACTAACGTCCCATATCATAAAAATCTTTGAAAGGGTTTCCTTTTCAAGGGGGGGGCCCCCTTGGCGTGGTGAAGGGGCCCTTTGGGTTGGGAAATTTGGGACCTGTCGGTTTCTTAAATCAGACCAAACCTTTTTTTTCCCCCCCAATCCCCCCTTTCCCCATCCCATCCCCCCCTTTTTCCTTTCCTCCTCCTCCCCCCCCACCCTCCCTTTTGCCCTTCCTTTTTTTTTTTTTTTGGGGATTTCTCCCACGGGCCCGCGCTAGTTCCTGGGTGGGGGAAAAGGGGTACCGGGGTCCACCCCCATTCCGTTAAAGGTTCTTATTTGGTGGGTGTTTGCCGTGGAATCTGGTCCCCCTGGGGTTTGTCCCGATCCCTCCCCGGATCCCGGGGGTAGCTTTGGGTGTCTTTCGGGGCGACGGTGTATCTCTGGAAGCCACCTTTCGGTTTCCCGGGGGGGGGGCTAAAGGAGGAAAGGGCTTTGGGGGGGAATATGGGCCCGCCCCCCTTTTTGCCCCACGAGGAGCTGGGCAGATGTGGGGTTTTTGCTATCCCGGATTTTTAGTTTACTAGCATGATGGGTTTGGGGGAAAGGGCACGGGTTCCATCCCTCCCATCTCCCGCTACTTGCGGTGCTGAGGTCCTTTTGGGCGCTAAAGGGAGATTTTGGCCCTTTCATTCCCCCCTGGGAAAACTATCCCCCCCCGGTCCCTTTTTTTATTCTTTTTTTTATTTTTATTTTCTTTTCTTTTTTTTTTTTTTTCTTAAAAACAAAAAAAAAGAAGAAACCCAAAACCAGGGCCCACCCCCTATCCATAAAAACCCTGGTCCCCCCGGGGGCCCCTTCTTGTTTCCGACCCCGTTCTGACCCGCCTCGTTTTTGGGACCACTTTCAGCATTCCTCAGGGCCTTGTCCCCTATTGCGGTGTGTTTCCTAAACCCGTTTTCAGGAAATGAGGCCTCGCTGACTCCTTTGATTTATCGGGCCTTGCTCTCCTTGACAAAGTTCCCGGCCCTTTTCCCTTACGGTGCGGCAATTTTCAAATCCCCGGACCCTTTCCCACGTCGGACCCAACTCTGGTCCCCGCCAAAACGCCAACAAACAATTCCCTGCTGAGGGATATTCTCCACCTTCTCGTTCTTTCAGAAAACGTTTCGAAAAAGCCTTTCACTACCTTTCCGCTCATTTTTCAGCCCTGACAATGGATAAATTTTCACTTTAGGGACGCCCTTCCTCTACTGCCTATCTTTCTGACCTTTAGTTTTGGGCAAGGCATCCTCCCCCAGGGTTGGGTTTAAAGATTTTTTTTCTTTGTTTAAGAGCGGTTAGCCATCTTTAAACCGACAAAAATGTTTCCCCCGGTTCATGAGCTCTCTGGGCTTTCCCATATCGTACTTTTCCCTGTCACTCTTAAAAAACATCATTCCCTAAAATTCTTGTAGGGGTCCCGTCATTCGGGCCCCTTACCTTTGGAAAAAAAATTTCCCAGACATGTGGCACTGACATTCTGAACAGTTTGGAACCCCAAAGGATTCCCAACCTCAAGGTGACATTTGGGGTTCTTCTCCCCGTGGGGGGGGAGCGATACCCTACCAATGGGCTTGTTTAACTTTTGACACCCGAAAAATCCCATCCTCAGTTTATATAGCGGGAAATCGGTTACAAGTTCAAAAGGTTTTTTCCCTACCCCACAACAGTGTAAAAAAAATTGCTGGCGATTTGGCCATCCAGGGGAAATATTGCAGATTATCCCCCCAAATCCCCAGTCTGTGGTGCCGATGACCATTCAAATACGTTTGCAATCGATCTCCCTTTTGCTTAATGTCTTGAGGCTCACCCTTCCCCGTCTCTCGCCGTTGTCAAGTCTTTTTTAAAACAAAGGGGGAAATCCGTTCCCTCAAAGAGACAGAAGGCCCTCCCTTATGCCTTGGCGGGTTTCCCTAAACCCCGCCCCCAAAGGGGGAGCTCCCACTGTTTCTTTTTTCCCGTGTTTAAAAAACGTCCCCCACTTCTGGTTTTTCCCACTTCTATACACCACCCCCTGTGGTTACCTCCCCCATAATCACTCCTATATCAAAACCCTTTTTGCGCCCCTCGGCTCAAACGTCCCTACTTCAAGGGCCCCGTTAATTTTCGCTTCTTCGAGGGTTTTTCACAAGCCTCAGTATCGGCGAGAACCCGTACGACCCCCTCCTTTCCCCAAACGTCCTCTACTTCTCAAAAGTCAAAAAAAAGGTCCGTTAAAACCCCCCCTAAACCCCTCTTCCACCTCCTTTTTACCCCCCCTGTCCCCGTCCCTGGTTTTCCCTTCCTGGTCAGTTTCAAGTGTAGGGGTTCACCCTCCTCCTTACTGTACCTTTCCTTTCCCCGGGTTTCCCCCCCAATTTTTTTTTCCCCTTTCTGCCACCTCCCCGGTTTCCCGCCTCTTCTGTTTCCCCCCCCATGTTCCCGTTCCCCCCCACCCCTTTTGCCCCCCCCCCACCTTGGTCAGTCCAATACAGTTCCAAAACTTTACTCTCCTCCCCCCCCATTCCCAATATTGTCTCCCTCCCACGTCTCTGAATTCCGAAACATTGAAGCAATCCCTGAAAAATATTGCAGGGACCCAAAACCCTCAATGGGGACTGATCCACCTTTCCCCTTTTCTCTCTCCTCTTTCTCCATCTGCGCAAATCCTTTCTTCACAGCGCACCGTTCATTCGCTGCCCTTGGGAAAGTTTTTCCCCTCCCCCGAAAGGGGACTTTTCCCCAAACCCCCCTACCGTAAGAAAACCCAACCCGCGGATTTAAAAAATCTTTATCATTTTCCAAAACATGGCCTTAATTTTTTCAGTGGAAAAATACGCGCCCCCCCAGGGGGAAATGGGTGAGGGTTAGATGTTACTCCCCAGTTTGCCCTGTTTGGGGTTTGCTACGGAACCCAAAAATTTCACCCCTGCTGTTTTTTCTCAATTCAGGGGGGATAATTTATTGGGGGTTTTTCAGATCCTTTTCCCGATAGGGCCTTTAATGGGAAAGGGGTTTTTTCCCCCTTTTCTACGCCCTGATATTCCCTCCCCTCAGCTTTTGTTCAAAACTTTGCTGCATTACACAGAAACCCCTATCCACTTACATAGGTGGTATTCGCTTGTTCTTTATTTTCTCTCTCCCTTTTGGGGTTTTTCTATTCCGGTTTTGCCTTCCCTTTTTTCGTCTTTTCGCACCGATTCGGGTTTCTTGGGGATTTATTTTTTGCCCACCATTTCCTCTGGGGGGGCTCCTGTGATTCCCGGGGGAATTCAGTAAAAGGGGTTTTCTTGCACCCCACCCCCCCCATGTTTTTTAAAAACAGGTTTTCCCCCACCCATTTTTATCCTTGGCTCAAACTCTCTCTTGCATCGATCTCTCAGTCCCGCTCTTCCTCCCCCCCATTAGACTTCACTTGGTTGGGGTTTTCCCGGGCTTTTCATGACAGTGATTTATTTCCCAAACCTTCTTAATTCCCCCCTTTATATTCGCCCCTTTCGCAAACCCCCTGGCAATTTAAAAGGGCAAATTTGGGAAAACCCTTTTCTAACCCCCTAAATGTTTTTTTAAAAAGGTTCCTTCTTCGTCCCCATCGATGAGCTTTTACCCCCTCTTCTCGTCCTCCGTTTTTACCGGGAGCTTTCCCTTCTAACCCCAAAAATTCCCGGGAGGCATTTGAAATGCGTGCCCCTTTGGGGGTCTCCTGCTTGTGCTCGTGAAAAAATACGTTTGAAAAGCGCTGCATGGGGGAGGTTTCCGGTACCCAAAAGAACCCCAGAGCGCCCTTGATTTTTTTTAAAAGAACCGTTTCGATCGCTCGCCGTGTCATCCGTGATGCTAAACGAATTGTGGCGAGATTGTACCCCCTTTCCCCCCCGCTTCCCCCTATGAGTTTCAGTTGGAAAAAGTACGAAAACGAGTGGTAAATATTCTCCTGACCCCGGTCCTGTTCTGCGGGGGTTTCCCGGGGTTGGGTTTTAGCAAACCCACTAGATGTTGCCCCAAAAAAATGGCAATATTGGTCTGTATTTTTTTCAGGGGTCCCTCTATGGCCCCCCATTTGTTTCCTCAAAAATCTTTCCAAAAGAGTTAGCACCCCTTTGGGTTTTCTTCTTCAGGAAGAAAAAATTTAAAAAACTGGAGGCCCCCCCCTTTCAGCTTGTCGATCATCGGGAGCTGGGGCCCGACGACCATTCATATTGTATGCTCAACTTTTTCATCAGTCAGCCCCGGGAGTCCTATTACGCCTTTACAATCTTTTTTTGGTCACAAAAGGGGTTTCTTTCCCAAACTGTGGAAATCCGCCCTTGTTCTCCCTTTCCCCCAAACCAAAGGCCTATGGGGGCATGAAACCTCCCACTATCGTCCCTTTTCTCTTAAACCCGTGCAGTTTTGCAAAGTAATGGAAACCCCCTAGTAAAAAAGACGTTTTGTGTGGTATTTAGAGACACACAACCGGGCCCCTCCAATCGTCAATATGGGCTTTCGTAAGGGACGTTCACCCTGACCCCTTACTACGCTTGGATACGTATGTTCGTAATGCCTTTGCAATAACCACTCAGTTATTGCCATATTTTTGACCTTGAGAAGGCATATACACAAACTTGGAGTTTAATTTTTTAGCCCAAGCCCACTCCTTGGGCCTTCGAGGCAATCTACCACCCTTTCCCTTAAGAACTTTTTAACTGACAGGCATTTCCGTGTTCGGTTAATAAGGGTGCTCTCCCCGGATTTTATCCAAGCTGGAAGGTGTCCCCCGGGGATGTTTTCTGAGCACAACACTTTTTCCCCTTTGCTATTAATGATTGGCCTCTAGTTTTTCCATCAAATATTTGGGTCATCACTCTATTTTGATGACTTCGCTATTGCCTGTGCAGGCGCTGAGTGTCACCTCATTACATTTTCTCTCCAACATGCAGTCGACCGTTTTTCCCCAATTGGGCACCACACGTGGGTTTAAAATTTTCCAGCAACAAAAAACCCACCAAATCCTTTCCACTAGACGCTCTGTCATCTCCCGATCATCCTTTGTACCTCTGTGGCCCCCGTATCCCTGAACGGATACAGCCCAAGTTTCTGGGCCTCCTCTTTGATCGTAGGTTATCCTGGAAACCTTACATTACCTCTCTGAAAGCAACTTGTCACAGCCGGCTGAACCTTCTTAAAACCCTTGCTCATCTTTCATGGGGAGCTGATCTTTCGAACCCTCCTTCGCCTACATTCCACCCTTATTTTATCGAAACTTGATTATGGTGACCAGATCTATTCAGCGGCATCTCCTGCTACTCTCTCTAGCCTTAACCCATTCTCACAAGGATTACGTTTATGCCCTTTGGTGCTTTCGCTCTTCCCCCGTCGAGAGCCTCTATGCAGAAGCGAACGTTCCATCCTTATCCGATCGCCGTGATGCCCATTGCCTGCGCTACTATGTACGCTCTCATGATCTCCGCAATCCTTCCATTTATAGAATGGTCACTGATATTAGTAGACATTCTTTATTTGTTCGCCGCCCCTGTTTACTCCATCCCTTCTCTCTTCGCCTTCATTCGCTCTTGTCTTCTCTTCAACTACCACCTTTCTATGTACATGTAGCATCTCACTTTTCCCTACTCCCCTGGGAAGTTCCAGCTGTTCGAGTCTGTCTTTTTTCCCTCCCTTGCTCGAAAGCCCAACTGTCTATGGTCGCCTCCCGCTCTCTTTTTCTTGACCACTTTCACTCTCATTCTCATGCCATTGCTGTGTACACAGATGGCTCTAAGTCTTCTGACGGCGTAGGATTCGCAGCAGTGTTTCCGGACAGCGTCGTACAAGGGCATTTACTATCTTCGGCTAGTATTTTTACTGCTGAATTATATGCCATCCTTACAGCACTTATCCGTATTGCATCTATGCCTGTGTCATCATTTGTGGTTGTCTCAGACTCCCTTAGTGCTTTACAGGCTATACAAAAATTTGATACACCTCACCCCTTAGTCCTCCGTATCCAACTTTGGCTACGCCGCATCTTTACCAAGCATAAAGATATTGTTTTTTGTTGGGTCCCTGGTCATGTTGACGTACAGGGCAATGAACAGGCAGACACTGCTGCGCGGTCAGCAGTACATGACCTACCAGTTTCTTATAAGAGGTATTCCATTTACGGACTATTTTGCTGCAATATCTTCCCACCTTCACACCCGTTGGCAACAACGTTGGTCTACTATGCTCGGCAACAAACTTCAATCTATTAAACCGAGTATAGGTTACTGGCCGTCTTCTTATCACCAGTGTCGAGGTTGGGAGACTACTCTCTCCCGTCTTCGCATTGGCCATACTCGTCATACTCATGGATATCTCATGGAGAGGCGTCTTGCTCCTCTCTGTGAGAATTGCCAAGCTCCATTATCAGTCAGCCACATTCTGTTGGACTGCCCACTTTATCAACGAGCACGCAGAATTACCTCTGTCGTCGTCTTCGCTCCGCTGCTCTCTCTTTACCTTCCCTTCTCGCTGATGGACCCACCTTTCATCTGGACACTCTCATTGACTTTTTGACAACAACTGACTTCACAAATTCTGATACCTTCAGCCCTTTCTACTTCAATCTCTTGCTACCCTCTACCCCGTACTATCCCCTGCCCCGCTGTTTTCTGTAACCTGCTGATCATCCCCCCTCCCTTCTGCCATCAAATACCCTCGCTTCCATCCCTACCCTGCAGCGCTGTATAACCCTTGTGGCTTAGCGCTTCTTTTTTGATTATAATAATTTGAAAGGGTTCTTAGAAGCAAGATCACCACCCATCTAGATACCCATTAGTTACACAACCCAGGACAGCATGGGTTTAGGGCAGGTCGCTCCTGTCTATCCCAACTACTGGACCACTATGATAAGGTCCTGGATGCTCTAGAAGACAGAATGCAGATCTAATATACACAGACATTACAAAAGCCTTTGACAAGTGTGACCATGGTGTAATAGCACACAGAATGCGTGATAAAGAAATTACAGGAAAAGTTGGTAGATGGATCTATAATTTCCTAACAAGTAGAACACAAATAGTAGTAGTCAGCAGAGAAAAGTCTGAGGCAGCTAAGGTGAAAGCTCTGTTCCACAAGGCACAGTACTTTCTCCCATCTTGTTCCTCATTTGATGTAAGCCACAGTGCAGTGTCTTCCTTTGCAGATGACACCCGAATTTGCATGACAGTGTCTTCCACTGAAGACACTGCAAGACTCCAGGGGGACATCAACCAAATCTTCAACTGGGCAGCAGAAAACAATCTGAAGTTCAATGATGAGAAATTTCAATTACTCCGATATGGATAACGTGAGGAAATTAAAACTACATCGGAGTATAAAACAAATTCCAACCACACAATAGAGCGAAAAACTAATGTCAAAGACCTTGGAGAGAGCATGTCAGAAGATTTCATCTTCAAAGACTATAACATTGTAACAATCTCATCTGCTAGAAAAATGACAGGATGGATAATGAGAACCTTCAAGACTAGGGATGCCAAACCCATGATGACAATCTTCAGGTCGCTTTTTCTATCTAGGCTGGAATATTGCTGAACACTAACAGCACCTTTCAAGGCAGGTGAAATTGCTCAGCTAGGAAATGCACAGAGAACCTTCACGGCACGCATAACTGCGATAAAACACTTCACTTACTGGGAACTCTTGAAGTTCCTCAACCTGTACTTCCTACAATGTAGGCGGGAGAGACACATAACTATATACAGTTGGAAAATCCTAGAAGTAGTGGTACCAAACTTGAACACGAAGATCACTCCCTATGAAAGCAAAAGACTTGGCAGATGATGCAACATTCCCCACAGTGAAAAGCAGGGGTATCACTAGCATGATAAGAGACATAAGGGCCTAAGACTGTTCAACTGCCTCCCAACATACATAAGAGGGATTACCAATACACTCCTGGCTGTCTTGAAGCTGGCACTGGACAGGCACCTAAAGTCAGTACCTGACCAGCCGGGCTGTGGTTCGTACATAGGGTTGCATGCGGCCAACAGTAACAGCCTTGTTGATCATGGCCTGATCCACCATGAGGCTTGGTCACAGACCGGGCCGTGTGGGCGTTGACCCAAGGAACCCTTTCCAGGTAATATTTCTGGTCAGGTGTGGCCAGGATACAGGAGCAGATGAGGTATTTGTGGGATTAGTATGTGAGGGCGGCTGGGTGAAGTCGTCATGGTTTGGCGTTGACATCGGTGGTCTAGGGGAGGGGATATTACGGTGCAGTGCATTAAAAAATATGTATGTGAAAAATGCTCCATAGTTCCTGGACTGTACTGAAACTGGACGCGTATTATTCCTGGTCAAGCATTCCCTGGAGAGAGGAGCAGATGAGGTGTTGTGGGCTTCGTACGTGAAGGGCAGCTGGGTGAAGTCGTCATGGTTGGGCGTTAGTGTGAGTTGGTGGTTTGGTGAGTTTTTTTTTTAGTGTATACTATAGGTTATTTTTATTTCTCATGTAAATCTGTATGCAGAGGCCTGTTTAAGTTTTGGAAGAGTACTATATGGTGTTTTGCCTTTTGGTAGACAGACCACCATGAGGGGGGATTGTGCCATAGAGCCTCCCTGTTTATAAAGGTTTCAATATTGTTTACTCACTAGTAGCAGTGTGCTATTACGCTAATGTGAACTAGAGTGTGGTGATGCTAGTTGTAGTAGAGTAGGTTGTATATACGTTACTATTAACATACATTATATTTTTGTATAAGTGAGTTTTTGTGTCGTTCAATATACTATATTGACTATTTAAATTTATGCTTCATAATTTGTATGAAGGTACATGCTGGCCTTAGCGTGGTTGCCTTTTCGTAATTTAAATGCCTCTAGACAGCAGGTTGAGCAGCCTTTAGAGGTCAGGATATTTTATTTAAGTTACGCGAGAAATCTCGTAACAACCTGTTCCTTCAATCCTTCAACTTCATCAACAGAGTACACCCCCATGACAGCCCCCCTGCCTATGACATTGCCTCAGTCTGTCCACGTAATAATTTTCCAGCTCTTATTTCATATTCACCCTTCTTCCCTCTCCCATGTAAAACTTACGTATCGCCGGTTTGGCCACCTCATCCCAACAACACACCAACAGCCCCCCCACCCATCAACCCCTCTCGCTCCCCCCTCCACCACTCCTCGAAGCACTGCCTTCTCATCATTCAGCACCCTTGTATTTAATTTTCAATACCCCCTATATCACAAGCCCTATGATCGGAATAAGGCGCTGTTAGGGTAGTCATCGAACATAATTTCGCACAAGACGTAACATAAATTCCGATCCAAACTTGCACTGTAACCCTCCCCTCACAAAAGTATGATCCGGAACAACCACTGTCCTATCACACACATCCTTCAAGTTCACATCATGCACCGGTTCAATCAGTACTGGCGAATAGTGCTGATGAAATCCTGAACCTCCCTAACGTTGTGCTCCTCCAGAAAGACAACATGCACACGATTCCGACATATATACCTCCCAAACCACTCACTCTTCGCCTTCACACATAAACGATAGACATTGACTGTCATACACTGAAGGCCGGCATTTAAGATACTCTAACACGCTGCCCGACACTACCTTTCGCGTCTTCACCCTTACTTGTATGGCTCACAATGCCATACTGAGCACATGTCAGAGATCCGTTCGACCGCCTCAAACGGCACATTCAGCAGCTTAATCCAGGTGTAGCGTTTAGACACGTCTATCAGATGTACCCAAAGAGCGTCAATGACTTCCATTACTACGTCTTCAGACTGCTCCACAATCACCTCGTATACTTGTGTCGAGAGAATAGTCTATGAATAGTCGAACTGCCACATTCAGAGCAACACAGTACAACTCTTCATCTGCAATCCCCTACGTGTCCCTGATGATTTTCGGCATTAACACTTGCGACACTTCTGGGGTTATGGACCCACGGAGCAGCTCAATGCCAACAGTGTTTACACGTCTGCACAGAAATGACGCCATAATGTCACACCACCAATCACTCCTTCCTTCCTTCAATCTCTCCTCAGCAAAAAACACCGGGTTTCTACTTATTTTCCACCAGTTCTACTCATAAGCTTATTATGATTATAATAAAAATGAAATATTAGTAATAATAATAATGCTAATAATAAAAAATATTAATTATAAAGGTATTTAGGTATTTTGTGGTTGCTGAATTCGAAAATGGAAGCAGGATTTTCATATTAATTCTAGTTTCTGAGATACTGCATACCTACCCTCAACAGGGAACTTAGCCATAACACGTGTATCTGTACTTACAGTTTGCATATACAGTTAGTATTAACGTAAATTAGAATTTTTTTAATGATTTAATTAATGTTTAATGAAAGGAGTTGTATCAACAACGACATCCCCACAATATTGTATCCATTTTCTTGTTATTTTTCCAGAGAAATATCAGTTCTTTATGCAGAGCTTTCTTAAACAATTCAAATGCATTTTGCTACATTTGTGGCTAATACTCTTTACAAAAACAAAGAAAAAGTATCAAAGATTTTGTAAAACAAATTTATTTTGCTTATTTGGGGGTTGCATTAAGACAAAACAAGTCTTGGACTCCCCATATAGTCTGTAAAAGCCTGTGTAGAATGCTTATGACACTGGAAAAATAAGAAAAAGAAAAGTTTAAACTATGGTGTATCTATGGTGTGGAGAGAGCCGAAAAACCACTACGACGATTGCTGTTTCTATATAGTGAATATCCTGATTTGGAGTCAGCAAGGAGACCTGTGCCACACAGCGAAGACGTTCCCATACCAGTGTTCACAACACTGCCTGACCTTCTCTTGTCATATGCTGAAGAATGTATGTCAGAGTTCAGGATGTAACACAGGTGATAGTTGTGGAAATAAGTATGAAGCTAGAATTGCAACACCCCAGCAGTTCTCCCAAGAAGAACTCAGTGATCTATGTGACCTCAGTCTGTCAGAGCCAGCATCGGTACTTTCAGCATCCAGACTAAAAGAACTGTCTGCAAGAAGAAGTTAAAATAACAGCAAAACAGACAAGAGAGATTGAACTCCTTTATTTCAGGCAAGGTGAAGAGCCTGTATACTGCAAGAACATCCCTGGACTTCATCGAATGGGATTTGAATATTGATCAGGAGATTGATGGCTGTTTATAGACAGCTTCATTAGATGCTTGAAATGTGTTACATTGCACAGTGGTAACCAATATACATCTCTTCCAATTGCTCACTCAACAAAACTTACAACCAATTCTGTACACACCCTCAACACATTGTTGATGAGAATTCGAATCCTTTATCAAGATGCTCTTAACAGTCCTATGATCAGTTTTTTAAGCTGCCAGCAAAGCTGATTCCACGAACTCCTTATGGTACTGCAGTTTCGTGGCAATATCAAATATTACCCTAATTTCTTCATTGAGAGACTCAGGGCTGCACATCTGGCAAGCTTTCAGAAACATGGTGAGAAAGATGCTCCTTTTTACTCTTGTCTCATGGTTGGAATAATAGTGGATGGATGAGCACACATTAGTGTTCTTCCTATATACTGTAAACTTAAACTTTCTATCAACCTGGTGTATCAACACATCTAATAAAGGAACCAGAGAATTAAGTCTCGGTAAAAATGTATCCAGGGCCATATCATTCGCGCAAAGACACAAGATGTTATCCACATATCTGAACCATTTAGCTTCACAAGGCAGGATGTTTTTCAACAACCTAGCCTCGATAAACTCCATATACAGATTGCTCAGTACGGGAGACAATGGATTTTCAATAGCCATTCCCTGCCTTTGAGTGCATTATTTCCCTTCAAACTCAAACTTGTAATCAACTATACATATTTTAATCAGTTCAATAATTATAACTGTTTAATCTGTTCAATAATGATAGCTGTTTAATCAGTTTAATAATGATAACTTTAATTAATACCTCATTACCTCTCAGTAAGGTTCTAAGCTGCATTAAACTTAGTATTAACCTGATCTAGTGGGTTCTTACTAATAACTTATTGGACCAGGTCAATAGTAAGTTTAATAGTAAGTTTAATAAAAACACCATTATTGAGCTGATTAAGTTGTGTGTAGTTAGTTGCAAATTACAAAGGCAAATTGCCCTTTACCGGGCAGGTCCGAATGCGGTGGAAGTACGAGTGAATGGTGGGGGTAGTTTGTTGGTCAGTATGGTTGTTCTGTTAGGTGGGTGCATCGCTCTTACTACCCTCCCCCTCCTGCACCCGGTGGGAGGTGACGTGTGTCCCTCCTACCACTTTACAGTCACTTGACTTTCGGCTCCTGTCAAATCTGTAAGTATTCATTTTATTTCTGTTTAATTTATTATGTGTTTGGGTTAATTTGGTTTCAACAAGAGCTTCACTCTTGTTGGGTTTTTATGCAGCAACTTCTACCTGTCTTGATTTGGACTTACATAGTGTAACATCAACATTTAACCCTCAGCATTTCTTTTAAAGGCCGTATGCCTATCATGTGAGTGATTTCTCGATTGGTGTGCAATTTTGTCTTTATTTTGGCCTTGATTGTCGGCTCAGTCATCCGACACACAGACGAGATAAGAGGGACAGCATTGATCTTAAACAGATCTTACATTCAATCTGGCATCTGTACCTAATCTGTATGTGGAGTTTATCAATGCTAGGCTGTTGAAAGGCATTCTGCCCTGTGAAGCTAACTGGTTCAGATATGTTGATGACATCTTGTGTTTGTGGCCGAATGTTAAGGCCCTGGAAACATTTTTACCGAGATTTAATGCTCTGGTCCCATCTATGAAATTCACCATTTTAGAAGTGGGATCTAAATTCCATTTCTTAGGTGTGCTGATACACCGGGTTGATAGAAAATTCAAGTTTACAGTACATAGGAAGGCCACTAATATGTGCTCATACATTCACTATTATTCCAACCATGAGATAAGAGTAAATAGGAGCTTCTTTCTCATAATGTTTTTGAGACCTTACCAAATATACAGCACTGAGTTTCTTCATCAAGATATTAGGGTAATATTTAATATTGCCAAGAAACTGCAGTACTCAAAGAAATTCGTGGAATCGGCATTGCTGGCAGCTGGGAACAACGGATCATAGGACTGAACCTATGATAACATCTCAGATCAAGTATTCTGGTTCTCCCATATAATGAGAATTTGTCTGCCCTGCCGAATGTTTTAAAAATATTTAACATACAAGGATTCTTCTAAAAATTCACACTGTTAAAAGAATCTTTATTAAGAATTTTACTCAAAAATGTGTTGGTGTGTACAGAATTGGTTGTCATGAATTGAACTTGTCGTAAGTGGGACAGACTGGCAAACCTCTAGATGCTAGGATATCACAACACAAATATTCAATAAGAATTTTGCATAAATCAAATGTGACTTTCAGCCACCTTAGTCTGTATGTACTATACACAAATAACCCGCACATAAAAGAGACCGAAACGTCGTCGTAAGCTTCTCTCTTTTATGTGCGGGTTATTTGTGTATTGTTCCAGTCACGGTATTGTGCCTTTTTGTTATTTCTGCATGTACTAACTTGACAAACTGGAAGGAAGCCAGAGTCATCGTCCCTTGTTCCATTTGCCTTTACTGGAATATTGTAAAATCAGCAAATATAAAACACAAGTTCGTTATGTAATAATAGTGGCAGCTTATTTAAATTAGTCTTGCTTATAGTAATCTATCTTGCATAGCCTAAAACTGGGCTCCAATATGAAAGCCATGGGATATCTTAAGTGTTGCAGTGCCACACCAAAAATTAAGCATCTGTTTTACTTCTGCTTTTCATGGGTAGAACTGCATCTGCCTCAGAAATTTGCGAGATAGACAGACTATGGGCGTCTTCCTTTTGGATAAACTACAGATGTCTCCCCTTTAAATGAGTCGGCTGTGGACCCGTTTTCTAGATATATGGAAAAATTCCTAATACTTGCCAGATACATCAATATTTACAATGTAAAGTCTTTTAGAGCATATTGAAGTATTATCAAATTTTTGATAATTGTCATTTTACTAATATTGCTTTCATGAGGTTATTACTAAAGTATCAGTGGGGCTGGCTGTTTTCTAATGCTTTAATATTCAATCTTTCTGGCACTGGTATATGCCTGGCGCACTTGTCACTTGTCTCCCTACACCATCATTCGAGCAAAGATGCTTCCTCTGAACGTAATTGATTAGAATTCTTTTTCTATAGCATTGTAAACTCGTAATGGTGTTCATTAAGGCCTTCAGCTGTCATTCAACTCATTTGGTTGTTTTTAATTTTGTATCGCTAATTTGCTATCAATGCGCATCTCTCTCTCTCTCTCTCTCTCTCTCTCTCTCTCTCTATATATATATATACATATATATGTATAATGTAACTGTTTTGCATGATGGTAGGAATGCTGGTGTCTTTTTCTGTCTCATAAACACGCTAGATAACAGGGATATCTTGCTACTCCTACTTACACTTTGGTCACACTTCACAGACACGCACAAGCATATATATATACATACATCTAGGTTTTTCTCCTTTTTCTAAATAGCTCTTGTTCCTCTTTATTTCTTCTATTGTCCATGGGGAAGTGGAAAAGAATCTTTCCTCCGTAAGCCATGCGTGTCGTATGAGGCGACTAAAATGCCGGGAGCAATGGGCTAGTAACCCCTTCTCCTGTAGACATTTACTAAAAAAGAGAAGAAGAAAAACTTTATAAAACTGGGATGCTTGAATGTGCGTGGATGTAGTGCGGATGACCAATATGTTCAGCTTAAAAGAGAAGTAAAAAAGGCTATTAGAAAGGCTAAACGTGACTATGAAATTAGAGTTGCTAGTGAATCAAAGACTAATCCCCAAAGGGGTTGTTTAAAGTGTATAGGACAAGGTGAAGGAAAAAGTAGGACCTCTGAAAACTGGGAATGGACAGCTGACGGATAACGAACTGGAAATGTGCTCCTTATTTAATGACTATTTTTTGTCAGTTTTTACACAGGAAGATGTAAATGAGATTCCAGTAATTAACAATTATTTAGTTCCTGATGAATTTAAGTTAACTAATATTACTGTCACGAGGGACATGGTTATTAAACAAATTTGACAAACTGAAGCAAAATAAGTCCCCGGGACCCGATGAGTTGTTTTCCAGGGTACTTAAGGAATGCAAGATGGAGCTTAGTCAGCCATTAATGAGTGTATTCAATGCGTCCATCCCTTTCCAGTGTGTGCCAGAGTTGTGGAAGGGTGGCTAATGTGTTCCAATATTTAATCACGGGATAAGTCCACTCCTTCAAATTACCGTCCAATAAGCCTGACATCTATAGTGGGCAAGTTATTAGAATCAATTATAGCTGACTTGATAGATGAATCTCAGCATGGATTCACGAGAGGTCGTTCCTGCCTGATAAACTTGCTGACGTTCTTCAATATAACATTTGAGTCAGTTGACAGTGATAAGGAATATGATATTGTTTTTTGGATTTTAGTAAAGCCTTCGACAGAGTACCTCACAAGAGACTCTCAAGAAAAGTGGCAGCTCATGGTATAGGAGGTAAAGTTCTAGCATGGATTGAGGCATGGCTTACCAATAGAAAGCAGAGAGTTACCATTAATGGAGTGAAATCTGAATGGCGATTAGTCACTAGTTGGCGTTCCACAAGGACAGTTTAGGCCCTCTCCTGTTGATAATTTACTTTTAATGACCTTGATGAAGGGATTACTAGTGACATGAGTAAGTTTGCCGATGATACAAAGATAGGCCGTAAAATTCACTCTGAGGAGGATATCAATGAACTCCAGGACGATTTGAACAAATTAATGTCTTGGTCTGAGAAATTGGCAGATGAAGTTTAATGTGGAAAAGTGTAAAGTACTTCCCCTTGGTAATGAAAATAAGCCGAAGCTATAATCTAGGTGAAGTAGAGCTTGGCCCATACAGAATGTGAAAAAGACTTGGAGTCATGGTAAGCAGAAATCTAAAGCCAAGACAGCAGTGCCTTAGTTTTGCGCAACAAGGCCAACAGATTACTTGGATTTATCTCAAGAAGTATAAGTAACAGAAGTCCAAAAGGGTTATTTTAAGCTCTATACATCACTAGTTGAGGCCTCATTTAGATTATGCTGCCCATTTTTGGGGTCCCCTTACTACGGGATGGACATTACTCATTAGAGAACATACAGAAAAAGAATGACTAAATTTATTTACTGTGTAAGGAACCTCCCGTATGAAGATAGACTTAAAGCCTTAAATCTCCACTCTCTGGAGAGGCGTAGAATGAGGGGAGATATCATTGAAGTTTTATAAGTGGATGACGGGCATAAACAAGGGAGACATTAATAAAGTACTAAGGGTGTCGAACCAGGTAAGAACCAGGAATAGTGGATTTAAGTTGGATAAATTTAGATTTAGAAAGGACATAGGTAAGTACTGGTTTTCTAACAGAGTTGTAGATGCGTGGAACAGTCTTCCCAGTGGGGTGATAGAGGCTAGGACCTTGGGTAGCTTTAAGAAGAGACTGGACAAATATATGAGTGGCAGGGGCTGGCTTTGATTGGTGCCATGGGGTACGGGAGTTATTTCTTGGGTAGCTTTAGGTAGATGTCGTTTTGATAAGGACCTGCCTCGTATGGGCCAGTGTTCCTACATTCTTATGTTCTTATGTGCAGTGTTCCTACATTCTTATGTTCTTATGTTCTATTGAAGAACGTCAGTAAGTTTGTCAGGCAGGAACGACCTCTCGTGAATCCATGCTGAGATTCATTTATCAAGTTATGCTCTTCAAGGTGACTTCTGATAATGTCAACTATAATTGATTCTAATAACTTGCCCACTATAGATGTCAGGCTTATTGGACGGCAAATTGAAGGAGTGGAGTTATCCCCTGATTTGAATATAGGAACCACATTAGCCATCTTCCACAACTCTGGCACAACACTGGTAAGGATGGACGCATTGAATACACTCGTTAATGGCTGACTAAGCTCCATCTTGCATTCTTTAAGTACCCTGGAAAACAACTCATCGGGTCCCTGGGACTTATTTTGCTTCAGTTTGTCTATCTGTTTAATAACCATGTCCCTCGTGACAGTAATATTAGTTAACTTAAATTCATCAGGAACTAAATAATTGTTAATTACTGGAATCTCATTTACATCTTACTGTGTAAAAACTGACAAAAAATAGTCGTTAAATAAGGAGCACATTTCCAGTTCGTTATCTGTCAGCTGTCCATTCCCAATTTTCAGAGGCCCTACTTTTTCCTTCACCTTCGTCCTATACACTTGAAAGAACCCTTTGGATTAGTCTTTGATTCATTAGCAACTCTAATTTCATAGTCACGTTTAGCCTTTCTAATCCTCTTTTTTACTTTTAAGCTGAACATGTCATATGCCGTACTCTATTCAAGACTGATGGACTGAACACATCGACTCAAGGTTGAGGGACTGATTACCTCATTCTTCTCCTCCTGTTCTTCAAGTTTCTCCTACGTATGGACTGATGAAGCAACTGTGTGGCGAGACGTTTCCTCAATAAAGATACCCAAGAGTTGCACATGTGTCTAATTTATCAAGCTGAACATATTGGTCAGTAAGGTTAACCTCTCCTCTTCTGATGCGCCTATAAATTCCCCTTTTCTCCCCCAATAGATGCTTTAGCCTCCAGTTAACCCATCTGGGATCGTTATTATTAGACCTAATTTCTCTCTGGGGAATGTATATACTCTGGGCACGGTGTACATTATTAAGAAAACAATCATAAAAGCTGATCCCTTCATAATCATAAGTATGATCATCGTTAATAAAATCATTAGCTAGATAACCCCAATCAAGATTAGACAGGTGTTCCCTAAGTCCATTATAATCGGCAGAACGAAAATCAGGGATTTTTACTGTATTATCATTATTCTTGCATTCCCAGTTAATGCTAAAAGTGATGGATTTGTGATCACTTGCTCCAAGCTCTTCAGTGATCTCCAGATTATTCACGAGTGTTTCCTTATTTGACAAGACTAGGTCTAGCAAATTATTACCCCTGGTAGGCTCTGTTACGCTCTGCTTCAGAAAACAGTCCTGAACTGTTTCCATAAAGTCACTGGACTCTAGATTACCTGTCAAAGAATTCCAGTCAATTTGACTAAAGTTAAAGTCCCCTACTATGACTATGTTATTGTGTCGAAGCCCTAACAATTTCGTCCCAAAGAAGTCTCCCTCTATCGTGATCCAAGCCTGGAGGTCGGTATATTACACCTAGAATTAGTTTTTCTTGACCCTCTACGAACTCTACCCAAACAGATTCTGTTACTGCTCCATCTATTTTTTATACCTGTTTTTATGCAACAATTAATATTTTCTCGAACATATAATGCAACTCCTCCCCCTTTCCCATTAGATCTATCCACATTGAACAATATAAATCCCTGAATATTACATTCAGCAGTCATATCCCGACTCTTTAAATCATACCACGTTTCAGTTAATGCAATGATATCAAAGTTCCCAGCACATGCTACCAAACGTAGTTCATTAATTTTATTTCTTGCACTTCGACTGTTAGCATAAAATACCATCATATGTTTTTTCTTCTGCACATTTTTCCTATTCATCTTTGATTTTACACAATTTCTGAAATTATCAATACCCATAGTTACTCCATGACAGTTACTATTAAGATTCTTAATATCAGAGCATAAGTCAATATATCCACACTCATTATTTATCATTTCTAAACCCATACCTCTAACTAATCCTAGTTTAAAGTCCTAACAACCCCCCCAACAGAGTTAGCAAGAAAACCCACACCTGCCCTGGATAAGTGAACCCCATCCCTGGCATACATGTCATTTCGACCATAGAAGTTGTCCCAGTTGTCAATGAATGGTACTGCAATATCCTTACAGTGTTTATCCAGCCAACAATTAATACCAATTGCTCTGGACAACCATTCATTACCAACACCTCTTCTTGGCAAAATGCCACATATAACAGGGCGCCCCCCCTTCTTCCTAATTATGTCTATAGCTGTCCTGAACTTTCTAACTAAATCCTCACTTCTACGCTTGCCTACATCATTGCCTCCAGCACTGAGGCAAATAATAGGATTGATCCCATTACCGTTCATGATGTTGTCAAGCCGGCTAACAATGTCCTCCATCCCAGCCCCAGGAAAGCAAACCCTTTGTCTCCTACTCCTGTCTTTCAAGCAGAATCCCTATCCATGTATCTAACCTGGCTATCACCAACAACAACAATATTCTTACCTTCCTTGCTGTCGTTCGTCGTGACGGTCCCAGTAGTCGACTCACATTCGTCGGGTAGCACCGAGAATGCGTTGGAGGTTTCCACAGCAGTCTCTTTCTTCTTCATCGTTTCTGGCTTTCCATTCGTCTTCTTGATCGTCAACTTCGTCGTCCCCTGCTGTCCAGCCACTGACCACGATCCCTTGTTGACCTGAGGACTCGAAACAGGAGGATTACTACGTATCCTCTTGTTTTCCTCGGTCAATCGCCGTATCTCCATCTTCGCTACCCTCAATTCTTCCTTAAGCTGCTGGTAAAGTTGCTCGATGGAGGGCATCCTGGTCCAGTCCACGGGGAGCACACAAGACACTTCTTCACAGAGTTAAGTACAGGTCACCACAGTTAAGTACAGGTCACCACTGAGTTAAGTACAGGTCACCACATATGCAACAAGAAATAAGCTCTGATATGCAAGTCCCACTCAAATCCAACCCCTCACTCATAAGAACATATCAATGTAGGAACTCTGCAGAAGGCCTACTGGCCCATACGAGGCAGGTCCTTATCAAAACGATCTCTACCTAAAGCTACCCAAGAAATAACTCCCGTAACCCATGACACCAATCAAACCCAGCTCCTCCCACTCATATATTTGTCCAGTCTCTTCTCAAAGCTACCCAAGGTCCTAGACTCTATCACCCCACTAGGAAGACTGTTCCACGCATCTACAACTCAGTTAGAAAACCAGTACTTACCTATGTCCTTTCTAAATCTAAATTTATTCAACTTATATCCATTATTTCTGGTTCTTACCTGGTTCGACACACTCAGTACTTTATTAGTATCTCCCTTGTTTATGCCTGTCATCCACTTATACACTTCAATGATATCTCCTCTCATTCTACGCCTCTCCAGAGAGTGGAGATTTAAGGCTTTAAGTCTATCTTCATACGGGAGGTTCCTTACACAGTAAATCATTTTAGTCATTCTTCTCTGTATGTTCTCTAATGAGTCTATGTCCATCTTGTAGTAAGGAGACCAAAACTGAGCAGCATAATCTAAATGAGGCCTCACTAGTGATGTATAGAGCTGTAAAATAACTTTTGGACTTCTGTTACTTATACTTCTTGAGAAAAATCCAAGTAATCTGTTGGCCTTGTTGCGCACACTATGGCACTGCTGTCTTGGCTTTAGATTTCTGCTTACCATGACTCCCAAGTCTTTTTCACATTCTGTATGATCAAGCTCTGCTTCACCTTGATTATAGCTTCGAGGCTTATTTTCATTACCAAGGGCAAGTACCTTACACTTATCCACATTGAACTTCATCTGCCATTTTTCAGACCAAGACATTAATTTGTCCAAATCGTCCTGGAGTTCATTGACGTCCTCCTCAAAGTGAATTTTACGGCCTATCTTTGTATCATCAGGAAACTTACTCATGTCACTCGTAATCCCTTCATCAAGGTCATTAAGGTAAATTATGAACAAGAGAGGGCCTAAAACTGATCCTTGTGGAACGCCACTAGTGGCTAATCCCCATTGAGATTTCACTCCATTAATGGTAAACTCTCTGCTTTCTATTGGTAAGCCATGCCTCAATCCATGCTAGAACTTTACCTCCTATACCATGAGCTGCCACTTTTCTTAAGAGTCTCTTGTGAGGTACTCTGTCGAAGGCTTTACTAAAATCCAAATAAATAATATATTCCTTATCACTGTCAACTGCCTCAAATGTTCTATTGAAGAACGTCAGTAAGTTTGTCATGCAGGAACGACCTCTCGTGAATCCATGCTGAGATTCATTTATCAAGTTATGCTCTTCAAGGTGACTTCTGATAATGTCAGCTATAATTGATTCTAATAACTTGCCCACTGTAGAAGTCAGGCTTTTTGGACGGTAATTTGAAGGAGTAGACTTATCCCCTGATTTGAATATTGGAACCACATTAGCCATCTTCCACAACTCTGGCACAACACCGGTTAGGATGGACGCATTGAATACACTCATTATTGGCTGACTAAGCTCTATCTTGCATTCCTTAAGTACCCTGGAAAACAGCTCATCGGGTCCCGGGGATTTATTTTGTTTCAGTTTGTCTATCTGTTTAATAACCATGTCCCTCGTGACAGTAATATTAGTTAACTTAAATTCATCAGGAACTAAATAATTGTTAATTACTGGAATCTCATTTACATCTTCCTGTGTAAAAACTGACAAAAAATAGTCATTAAATAAGGAGCACATTTCCAGTTCGTTATTCGTCAGCTGTCCATTCCCAATTTTCAGAGGACCTACTTTTTCCTTCACCTTCGTCCTATACACTTGAAAGAACCCCTTTGGATTAATCTTTGATTCATTAGCAACTCTAATTTCATAGTCACGTTTAGCCTTTCTATTCCCCTTTTTTTACTTCTCTTTTAAGCTGAACATATTGGTCAGTAAGGTTAACCTCTCCTCTTCTGATAAATTCCCCTTTTCTCCCCTAATAGATGCTTTAGCCTCCTGTTAACCCATTTGGGTCGTTATTATTAGACCTAATTTCTCGTTGGGGAATGTATATACTCTGGGCACGGTGTACGGTGTATTAAGAAAATCATAAAAGCTGATCCCTTCATAATCATAAGTATGATCATCGTTAATAAAATCATTAGCTAGATAACCCCAATCAAGGTTAGACAGGTGTTCCCTAAGTCCATTAAAATCGGCAGAACGAAAATCAGGGATTTTTACTGTATTATCATTATTCTTGCATTCCCAGTTAATGCTAAAAGTGATGGATTTGTGATCACTTGCACCAAGCTCTTCAGTGATCTCCAGATTATTCACGAGTGTTTCCTTATTTGACATGACTAGGTCTAGCAAATTATTACCCCTGGTAGGCTCTGTTACGCTCTGCTTCAGAAAACAGTCCTGAACTGTTCCCATAAAGTCACTGGACTCTAGATTACCTGTCAGAGAATTCCAGTCAATTTGACTAAAGTTAAAGTCCCCTACTATGACTATGTTATTGTGTCTAGAAGCCCTAACAATTTCTTCCCAAAGAAGTCTCCCTCTATCGTGATCCAAGCCTGGAGGTCGGTATATTACACCTAGAATTAGTTTTTCTTGACCCTCTACGAAATCTACCCAAACAGATTCTGTTACTGCTCCATCTATTTTTATAACTGTTTTTATGCAACAATTAATATTTCTCGAAAATATAATGCAACTCCTCCTCCCTTCCCTTTAGATCAAACCACATTGAAAAATTTAAAAAATTCCCCAGAATATTACACTAAACAGTCATATCCGTTTTTTTAAAAACAAAAACCACTTTTTCAGTTAATGAATGATATCAAATTTTTTCCCAGCACATGCAACCAAACGTATTCATTTATTTTTTTTTTGGGCATTTCGACTGTTACATAAAAAAACCACATTGTTTTTTTCTTCTGCACTTTTTTCCCCTTTCACTTTTTGGTTTTTACACAATTTTTTTGAAATTATCAAAAACCCTTTAGTTACTCCATGACAGTTACTATTAAGTTTCTTAATATAAAGGGGAAATAAGTCAATATATCCACACTCATTATTTACATTTCTAAACCCTACCTCAAACTAATCCTAGTTTAAAGGTCCTAAAAACCCCCCTCAACTGATTGGGCAAAAAAACCCACCCTGCCCTGGAAAAGGTGAACCCCATCCCTGGCATACGGGCCCCCTTTGACCATAGAATTTAGCCCATTTGTCAATGAATTTACTCCCTTACCTTACGTTTTAAACCACCCAACAATTAATCCCAAAATTGCTCGGACAACCATTCATTACCAACACCCCCTTCTTGGAAAAAATGCCACATATAACGGGCCCCCCCCCCCTTCTTCCTAATTTTTGCCCTATACCCTTCCCCCTGAACTTTCTAACTAAATCCCCCACTTCTACCTTTGCCTACAATCTTTGCCTCCAGAAACCGGGGGCAAATAATGGGAAATTGTTTTCCCATTACCTTTTCCCATAAATTTTGTCAACCCGGATAACAAGGTCCCCAAACCAAGCCCCGAAAAGAAAACCCCTTTGTCTCCTACCCCGTCCCTTTCAAGCAAAATTTCCCCCAATCCATGTTTTTAAAACCCTGGCTATCCCCCAACAACAATATTTTTAACCTTCCTTGCGTCGTTCGTCGTGACGGTCCCATTTAGCCGACCACTTTTCGTGGGGTTTCCCCGAGAATGCGTTGGAGTTTTTCCACAAGAGTTTTCCAAACCAGCATCCCCCCTTTCTTCTTCATCGATTTTTGGTTTTCCCTTTCGCCTTTTGTTTCGAAAAATTTCGTCCCCCCCTGCTGTCCAGGCCACTGACCAAATCCCTTTTCTTGACCTGAGGACTCGAAACAGGGACAAACAACGAAATCCTCTTTTTTTCCCTGGGTAAATCGCCGTTTTTTCCAAAATCGAGTTTGGCTTCTTAATAATCTAGCTAAAAAATTGCTCTGGGAAATTTGCCTAAAAATTGGGGTTCAGGCTTATTGGGGGGGTAATTTGAGGGTAACGACTTGTCCCCTGTTTTTAAAAAATGGGAATTAATTAGCCATCTTCCACATATCAGAAAACTACACCTGTTTTGAAGAGAAAAATTTAAAAATATTAGTTAATGGCTCACAGACTTCCATTTTTCTTTCCTTAAAAAACCCTTAAAAAAACCCCCACAGGCCCCGGGTTTATTTTATTTTGCTTCAGTCGGTCTATCTGCTTCACAACCTTTTTCCCCAGTGACTGTAAATTTTTTACAAAATTTTAAAATCTTTTTCGGCCCTTTAAAAAAAAATTAATTCCCGGGAAAAATTATTATTTTTTCCTGTGTAAAAAACCGAGAGAAAAAAATATTTAAAATGGGAGAAAACTTTTCTTTCTCTTTGTTTTTTTAAATGCCCTTATTTTTTTTAAAACTCGATTTTTTGTTCTATATCCCCGGGAAAAAACTTTTTTGGGGTTATTTTTTAAAATCCCTAAAACCTTTAAATTTCTTTAACCCCCTTTTTAGTTTTTCCCCTTACCCCCTTTTTTAATCCCCCCTCTTAATGTCAAATGCTGATTCAAAAGATGCCCCCTCGCCTTTTTTTGAAAAACGCCTATAAATTCTTTTTTGGCCCAAGTAGAAATTTAAAGCCAATTCTTCCTTTTTTGGGTAAATTCCTATTTAAATTTTTTTTTCTTTATAAGGGTTTAAACTTTTCTTTGAGCAGAAAGTAAAAGGTTTCAGAAAACTGCCCAATTTTGGAAACCCTCGCTTTGTTACCCAGGAACAACAGATGAAAAAGTGTTCTCTAAGCCCATCGAAATCTGCTAAGCGAAAATCTGGGATTTGTTACTATTTTATCCCTACAATAAATACTTCCCTTTCCCAATGCAAATTTTAAATTTGGTTTTGGGGGTCGCTAGCACCCATTCCTCAAAAATTTCTAAATTTTTAAACGGGGGAATTCTTTGTTTGCCAGAACTAAGTCAAGCAGGTTTTTTAAACCCCTTGTGGGTTTTCTGTCACAAACGCCTTAAAAAAAACAATCCGAACTATTTCTAAAAAGGGGAAGGATTCAAAATTTCCCAGTCAAGAAATTCCAATCAAAATATAAATTTAAAAGGGTTTTCCTAAAATTTTTAATAAAGTTTTAGAATTACCGACAATATGTAAAAAAAAAGGACACAAGTGCAACTAATGGACATTTATTGTGCAACGTTTCGCTCTTCCAGGCTTTTTTCAACCCTTTACAAACAATACAGGACAAAGGGTATTAAAAGGGCTCGGGGTGATTTTCCCAAACTAGTGAGGTACCTTTTCAAATTTCATTTAGGGGGTAGTAATAGTATTAGAAGTATAAAAATTTAAAAAAATAAAACAATATGGAAAGCAAGTAATTCGAACTTAGAAAAAGGGATAAAAAAACTTTTTATTTTTTTTTTGTTTACCCAAGAAATAGCTTTATATCCTTTAAACCAAAATGTGCAATTATTTGCTTTTCCATATTTTAAATTACTTTTGTTACTACAACAAACTTTCTACTACTCTATTTACCACTAGTGAACATCGAAATGGAACCTCACTAGTATTTCCACCTCACTCAACCCTATATATACCCCCCTTGTCCATGTTTTTGTTTGAAAGGGCCCTTGATAAAACCCCCGGAAGCGAAACTTTGCCACAATAAAGGTCACATTATTTGCTTTAAGAGATCATTTTTTTTGGGGGGGGGTTTCCCGGGGATAAACTTGAAATCTTGGGTTTTTTTGTCTATTTTGTGAAAGGAGGGGCCCGAGGAAAGGTAGTTTTGTCTTTGGATCTTTTTTAAAGTTTTTAACCCTTGGACCCGCGGGTTTTTAACTGCGTTGAGCCTTCCCTGAAAAATCCCTACAT
The DNA here is from genome assembly GCF_026875155.1 of Cherax quadricarinatus. Lineage (NCBI taxonomy): Eukaryota > Metazoa > Arthropoda > Malacostraca > Decapoda > Parastacidae > Cherax > Cherax quadricarinatus. Next base: position 42,585,383 of record NC_069423.1, on the reverse strand, counting down.
AAAAACTTTTTTTGGAGTTTTTACAAAGGCCCATGGGCCCCACGTAACGTAAACCTTTGAAGGATGATGGTAGGCAAAGGGTTTCCCGGCCCTCTAGGTGTTCCTGTAAAAATTTGGGCAGGACGGCACAAGGGGGGACCCCTTTCCCAGGGCCGTGGGTTTTGGGTTTGTAGAGCTTTTATTGAAAAGAAAAACAGTTAAAATTTAACACAGAGTTCAATAAAATTAAAAATTTTTCCGGGGGGTAGAGGAAAATTTAAAGGTCCTGTTTAAACTTTGCGTGGGAGAATTCGATGGCTTTTTTGGGTAGGGTACTTTTGTAAAAAGAGGGAATTCAAATCCAAACTGCTTATTTTCCCTTGTTACGGAGGGAGAGGTTTTACGGATGGGGTTTTGAAAGGTCCCAAAATTGTTTTAAAAGATGAGCGGGGCTGATGGCCCCAAAGGCAGGAAAGAGGTTTGGAAAAAACCCTTCCGGCTTTTTTTGTGTGGAGCACTGCCTAACCCCTGACGTGTTTGGTTCGAAGGGGAAATTTATTGTTTTTTATTTGGTCTTGGGTTAAAACCATCCCAAATTTGGGTTTAGTGGTTTTCCCCTTGGGGTTAACAAGTACAGAAGTTTCTTCCCTTCTCTAGTGCGTTTGTTTTTTGGTTTTTTTTGTAATAAAAAATTTTTTGGGGTTGAGGGGTCCCCACTGTTGAGTTTTGATTTTTTCGTATTAGTTTAAACTTTTAAAAAGGGGTCTATCATTTTTAGTTTTTTAGTCCGGGGGTTTGATATGACACCCCAAACCTCCTTTGTCGGCGGGGGGTAAACGTATTTTTGGGGGTTTTTTTTGCGGGGTTTTAAAAGGGGCATGATTTTTATCGTCTAGAAGTTTAGAAGAAGAAAAAGGGTTTTCACAAAAAGGGGGGGCCAGTGAAAAGGCCCTGTATAAAACCCTTCGGGAAAAGTTGCTGTCACAGGGTTTTCTTGGTTCCGGGTTAACTAAAATTGAGTTATAGGTTTGCGAAAGTTAGTGGAAAAATTTGAGCCCCCAACCCCTTGCTTTTTTTTCGTACCCGGTTTTAATGTGCGTGACGAAAAATTTTTAAACAGGGATTCCGCCCCCTTTTCCCCTTTCCATCGACTTTTGGGTGCAGAGGAACAAAAATTTTGCGATTGATTTTTTGATCTCTTTTTAAAAATTTACTGGGGACTGTGCTGAGAAAAAATGCTCGGGTTTGGGGTTGGTTTAAAACCCTGAAGTTTGGGCCCTCATTTTCCCCTTGCATTTTTAAAAGGTTTCCTTACAAAGTTAAAAAAGTTTTTTCGCCAAAATTCATTAAGTAAGCTTTGGGTAGCTGGAAAAAGGGGGTTTCTTGGAGTTGGAAAACTTGTGCGGGAGAAGATTTTGGGGAATCCCCTTTCTCTGCCAGGCAATCTTGTGGGGAAGTTGCTGTTTGCAAATAGTTTTTGAGCACAAAGAAGATGCCCCCAAAAAAACCCGCTGCATAAAAATGCCAAATTATGTTGCGGTGTCCGACAAAGGGAAATAAAGTTGGAAAATTTACCCCCCTTCCCCAAAAAATCTCTTTTGCGACCTATACCTGTTTAAACCGGGGTTCCTCATTTCCTACGTCTGCCAACTTTCGTTCCTTTCCAGCACTGAGACCAAAAAAGGATTGTTTCCCATTACCTCTAAATTGATGTCATCCATTTTACGGCTAAAAAATTATCCTTAAATCCCAGCCCCCAGAAAAACACTCTCGGGGCCTCCTACCCAAACCTTCAAGCAAATTGCCCTTTTCCATGAAAAAAACCCTTGGCTACCCCAAAAACAAAAAAGTTTTTTTTACCTTCCTTGCCGTCGCCCTTCGTGAGGGCCCGAGAAAGCGACCACATTGGGCAGGTAGTTTCAAACCACAAGAAAGAATTCGTAAAGACTTTTCCGATGGCCCTTCTTTGGGGTGTTTCAGGGATGTCTCACCAGGGTCTGCCAATGCCCCTTGGTGCTCGTTGTGAAATTTCCCATAAAAACACGATTAACAGAGGAGAACAAGGATTCGTATTAACCCCTGTTGTGAGCCCCGGGGTTAAGAGGGGAGGGGGGTTCATTTTCCCCGGGGGCAACAGGGAAACCAAGCTGAAGATCAAGAAAACGGTTGGAGGGGAAAAAAAAAAACGAGAAACCAAAAAAAACCTGGAAATTTCCCAAACCCCATTCTGGGTGCTCCCTGACAATGTGAGTTTCTACGGGGGAATTTGCCAAAAACGAGCACCAAAGAAGCATTGGAACAAATGAGACATCCCTAAAAACCCCAACGAAGACCATCGGGGAAGGGCTTGACGAATTCTACAAGTGGTGTAATCCCTACCTGGCAAATGTGAGTCGACTACCCCCGGAGAAATCACGACGAAACCCCCCCAAGGAAGGTAAAAACATTGTTTTGTTTGGGATACCCAATTATTTACATGGATAGGCATTCGGGCTTGAAGGAAAGGAGTAGGGGGAAAGGGTTTTTTTCCGGGGGCTGGATGAAGGATATTGAAAGCCGCGGGATAAAACATGAGGGGAAAAGGGGGGAAAAACCCCCTAAAATCTTTCCCATCCCTTGGGGGGCAACGATGTTCAGACGTGGGATTTTGAGGACCTAAAATTTAGGGGAAAAGGTCAGCAAAAGAGAAAATTTTGGGAGGAAGGGGGGAAACCCCTTTCATTTGTGGCATTTTGGGCCAAGGAGAGGATTGGGAAAATAAAATGGTTGTCCAGGGGAAATTTGGGTGCCCAAATTCTGGCTGGACAAATACTGTAAGGAAAATGCAGTAACAATTTATTGACATCTGGGACCTCCCCTTTTATGGGGAGAAATTACAAGTATGCCAGGGATGGGGTTTTACTTAAACCAAAGGGTGGGGTGGGAGCACTGGCCAACGCAGTGGAAGGGGGGGAGTAGGTCTTTAAAATAGGAATATTTTGTGGTATGGGGTTTTTTCGGGAAAAAAAGTGAAGTCCCCAGGGGAGAAAAGTATTAAATAACCGAGAAAAAGGCAAAATGAGGTGGAAAAAGGGAAAACCGTGGCACTAATTTGGGCAAGGACAGAAAAATTTTTGTGGGAAAAACAGAAAGGAGCGGAAAAAAGGGGGAAAGAGGAGGAGGGTCTTAAAGGGATTTATTAAAACCAAAAATCCCCCAGTGGCCCAGGGAAAAAGAAGGGCGAGTTGGGAAATAGTTTGGGGGAAATGCAGAAAAAAAGATGAAATTTTCCAATTTCGAGACGTGGTTTTTAAAATTTAAAAAGTCGGGACTTCCGCAAATGTCACATTCAAGGGTTTTTAAAAATTTTTCCAAGAAAATAAAAAGATCGGGGAAGGGGGGGTGGGGGGGGCAAATGTATTTTCCGAGATCGCCCTTTAAAATTTTGCATAAAAACGGGTATTAATTGAAAAAACACATACGAGTCGTTTGAATAAAATTTTCAGAGGGGCAAGGGAAAAAATTTAAATTTTAAAAGGGTTTTATACCGCCCCCAAATTTAGATAGGGGACCAGGGGAACAACATTGGGGGGAAATTTTTTTAGGGCCACAAGGCACGATAATGTAGTAATTCAAAGGGGACTTTAACTTTATCCCCTATTGATTTGGGAATTTTTTGACTGGAATTTTTTGGGGAAACAAACGACTTTTTTAATAAAATTAGGCAGGAAATTTTTTTTTTTAAGCGTTTTTTGGGCAGGACCTACAAGGGAAAAAACTTTGCTTGACTTTTTTCTGGGGGCAAACCAAAGAATCCCTTGTTAAAAATTTTTGAAGTTTCAGAGGGCCCGGGTGCTAGCGACCCAAAAACAATTTCATTTAGAATTTTAATGGAAAACAAAGATAGTAGGGATAACCCCATTTTAAAATCCCAGATTTTCGCTTAACAGATTACGATTGGGGGTTAGAGAAAAACTTAACATCTGTTGACTGGGGTAAAAGAAGAGAGCTAAACAATATTTCGTTTTTTGAACACTATACATGCTGCTCAAAGAACGTTTTTCCCTTATAAAGAAATTAGATCAAATAGAAAAAGGAACCCCAAAATGGGATGAAAAATAGGGTAAAAAATCTACTAGGGGCATAAAAAGGAATTTAAGGCCCAAACAAAAGAGGCAGGGTCCCTCCCTTTTGAAACAGTAAATTGAAATTAAAAAGGGGAGAATTAAAAAAGGGGGGAAAAAAAACTAAAAGGGCTATGAAAATTAAAGTTGCTAGGGAATTTTAAAAATAAACCCAAAAAGTTTAATTCCAGGGATATAGAAAAAAAGTCAAGATAAGAAATGTCCCCTTTAAAAAAAAATTTTGGGCCACTTACAGACAAAAGGAATTAAAAAGGTCCCCGATTTTAAATAATTATTTTCCCCTCGGTTTTTTTTCACAGAAGACACTAAAAATTTTCCCCGGTTTAAATTTAAAAATTTTTTTGTGGGCCCAAAGAAGATAAAAATTAAAGTAACATCACAGGGCCCTAGTTTAAATGGTTTTGAAGGGGAAAAGAAACCCCACTGGGAAACAAAATAAGTCACCGGGTCCCCGAAGAGGGTTTTTTTAAGGGGTTTTAAAGGAATTCAAAATGGGAAACTTTGAAAACCCTTTTAACTAATATTTTTAATTTTTTTCTCTCAAAAGGTGTATGCTGATACGTTGGGAAAGATGGCTAATTTAATTCCTATTTTTTTTAAAAAAGGAGACAAGTCCTTTTAACCCCAAATTAACCCCCCAATAACCGACCCCCAATTGGGAGGCAAAATTTCTAGTCAATTAAACTTTAGAATTTTAAGAAACCTTTTCGATAAGCATAGCTTTTATTAAGATACCCAGCATTGGGTTCACAAAGGGCCGGTCTTTTTCTTAACAATTTTTTTAACTTTCCCTTTAGTAAAGCTTTTGAGGCCCGTTTACCCCATAAAGAATTTGATATTTTTTACTTAATTTTAGTAAGCAATTTTATTAAATTCCGCACCAAAGACGTTTAAGAAAGTAGCAGCTCAGGGATTGGGGGAAAAGGGCTCTCGGGGGATCGAATCGGGCTCACCAGACAGGAAAAACAAAAGAGTGCCATAAAAGGGGTTTTAAAAACCCAGTGGGGATCAAATAACAAGTGCTTTTAAAAAAATTTGGGATAAAATACCGACCAAAAATGGGAAAAATAAACACAAAAAGCAGTTAAAAAAGTGAAACTTTATTGACAACTTTCACCCCCCATTTGGGTTTTTTAAATCCCCACACCGGAAACTACCGGGGGTTTGGGAAGGGTACTAAAGGGATTTAAAAGTCATTTTTCAGAAGTTTAGGGCAGGTGGGAAAATTTCTGCTCTGATGAAACTACCGGGGGGGGTTTTAGAGTCCTTGGGGAATTTTGGGAGGGGTTTTTAAAAATTGTAGGGCCTTTTTGGGAGTGTTTTTATGGGTTTTTAATTTGGGGAAAAGATGAAGAAAATTTTTTGGCGATTTTGGGGTTTAAAAAATGTTTTGAAGCCCCTTGCCCGGGTTTAAATTGGGTTTTTTATAAAATAAGCGAGATTCCAATTCTTCTGTATTTAGTGGGTTTTCTTTGTGGCTATAAGCTTAAATTTCCCGTAGTTAATTAAATGGTTTGTGAATTGCGATGGGTTTTAAAACATGGCCCTTCCTTTTATCGTCAGTCCTGCTTGCCCTAATTTGGGGTTTTGAAATGCGGTTTGGAGGTTTTTGATGTTTCGGCCCACATATAAATTTTTTGGGAATTTAAAAACAAGGATTTTGTAAAAACCCCCCGCAGAGGGTGGAGGGGTTGTCCTGTCTGCTACTGGTGAGGTTCCCCTTTTTTTGGCCCGGGGTTGTGGAGATAGATACTTTGGGAAAAAAATTTTTTTTTAAAGATGTTGGAAACATGTTTGGCAATTTGGAAAATTTTTTGTTTGGGGGACTATGTATCTAAATATCACCCAAAACCCACCAAACCCAAAACCCCTCTTCCCCCACTTTTACTCTCACCCCCGACACCAAAAACCAAAAGTGGTGTGATTATAGGGCCCTTTTCCCAAAGGCCCCTCAAATCTGCAGCAAAGATTTTCCCTTTAGGAAAATGCACTATAATTGAACCAGTATTTCTAAAAATCTACTTTCCCCGCCCCTTTACAGAGGGCTGCCCGAACGGCGGCATTAAACATCTCAACCACCCCAGAGAAGACACTGCCGAGAAGAGAAAACATAGTCCTCCCCCAACAACCCCATTGGGGAAACAAAGGGTTTTTAAACATCTTTGCCCAAAAAAACATTCCAAGTAACAAACCCCCACAACCACGACCATCAAGGGCATCACCATAGCAGAAAAGGACAAGCCCCCAACCTCCTGCGGGTATACATAATCCCCTTTTAATGACTGCAACAAATTAAAATGTGGGGCGAAACCCCTCAAGAGACCTCCCCAAAAACGCATTTCAAGAACACCCAAAAAGCAAGCAAAAGGGCGACATACAAGTTAAAAGCCTGGACAAAATGGGAATTCACACAACCATTTTATAACAAAAGAAACTCAAGACTTATAAACCACAAAGACAAAAACTCAATACAGAAAAATCCTGGAAAAATCCCCTTATCTCTAAAACCAAAAAAAATTTCAACCAAACAATGGCCTTTCCCATAACAAACGAACCACTCGCCAAAAAACTTCTTTCAACGGGTATCCCACATAAAACATAGGGAAAACTTCAGAAGGTCCAAAAACTTTTCCAATACCCCGCAAACAAAACCCCAAAGACTAAAACCCCACCCGGTTTGATTCACAGATGCAGCATTCTCCACCTGACCTCAACAATTTTGAACATGACTATAAAACTCTCGTACCTTTCCCAAACCCCCTAGATCCGTGGTGTTTTTGAAAAAGCCCACTGTGTGGGTGAAACGTTGTCAATAAAAGGATCAAAATTAAAACAGCAATTTTTGTTTATATTTCCAACAATGGGGGTTTTCCACAGGGGTCAGTCTTTGGGCCCGTTGTTTTTTTATAAAAAATAAATTTAATGATCGATGGGAAGGGAAATTTCTAGTAAAATGAAACAAATTCGCCGAGAAAACAAGGAAGGGAGGATAATTGGGTTCAAACTAGATGTTAGGGGAAATTCGGGGGAATTTTGAACAAACCCCTACACTTGGCAAAAATGGCAGATGCAGTTTAAAAGAAAATAAATGCAAGGTTCGAAGCTCGGGATTGTCCATAAAACCCCAGCACTTTTTAAGTTAAAAAATGTAAAAACTTAACCATACAAAATTGCGAAAAGGCCTTTTTGGGGTTTTGGGGAAAACAGCAAACCTTAAAAACCCAAACAGCATTTCCTAAAACGAAAGTAATAAGGCAAATAGAAATTAAAGGGGTTTATACCAAAAAGTGTAACAACAGAAATCCAGAGGTCATAAAAGCACTTTAACATGAAGAATTGAACACTTATGCAGCAAAATGGGGGAAACTTTATTTTAGGAAACGTTTTGCCACAAAATGGCTTCATCATCCAATACAAAGAGGAAAAAGGGGTAAGGAGTAGGGAATGAGTAACAGTCCCTCAACCTTGGGGTCGAAGTGTTCATTTTCCCTCAATCTTTTGGGAGAATGTACAAACATAGGAACGAAACGAACAAAAAGAACGAACAAACGAACGAACGAACGAAAGAAAAGAAAGTTCAAGGGAAGAAACCCAAATGGGGGGTGAGCGGGGAAACGGGACCCGACGAAGAATAGTGCGGGGAGGATTGTTCTTAGCGTAAAAAATGAGCCCCGGCTTAACCCAGCAGCGAAGGCGATCGTGGGGAAAAGATATTGAAAAAAGAAAATTCAGGGGCCTTTTGTTTGGACTTCCCGTTGGGGGGGTGAGCGAGGAGGAAAGGACAAGCGACGTTTAAGGGGTAGAGGGGGAGTGTAAACTGGGCCATTTTTAACCCAAAAATGCAAGGCAAACGTGGGGCAGAGAAAGGGAAACCGGGCATAAAAAGGTTCCTTTCAGCGATCCAAGGTTAAATTTTTAAGTAGGGTTAAAAGCATATCAGCAAGGAAATTTGAAAAGGTTTTTGTTGGTTTTTTGGGTCTTTGGGGAAAGTCTTCCCTCAAGGGAGAAAAGGGCCATATTTATTCCTTTTCTCAAGTTTTTTCTGTCCCCTGGGGCCTCTTCCAGAAAAGAATTTTGCGCAGGTAAAGACCCAACGGGCATGGAGAACCCCGCTTGTGGGGAAATCCTCCCATCTGAAATCCAAACACCCAGCGCACGGGCCCTTGTTTCTGGGCACGCTGCAGTTTTTAAATTTTGGGTTTTTTCTGGGAAAAGAGAGGGGTAGAGGAGAGAGGGTTTTTAGAAGGGCGTATTAGGGATTTGTTTGAGGTGTAGTTTTTTGGGGCGTTGAAGGCATGTTTTTAACTTGTAAGGCCCCAAGGGCCTTTCAACTATTGCATTTCCTTTAGTTTTAAAAGTGTCCGTGTAAACAAGAAGGTAGCAAGATTAAAAGCCAAGGGCATTGGGCAGATTGTGATAGGGAAGTAAGGGGGGGTTTCAGCTGTTTTTGATTCCCCAAAAGGTAATGGAGGATCACGTTTCCTGAAATTAAAAAAATGTTTAAAGCTGGAAATTGCTGCATTGGGGTTTTTATCCTCCATTTTTGTTTTCCCCAAAGGGCTATCCTGTCGACCTTTATTTTGTAGTTTTTTGTGTGAGTGTATCTATATTGGCTTTATTTATAAGTTTTTGTAATGTCGTCTTCATAGGCTAATGTAAAGGAGTTGTGGATACAGGTTTTTGGAATTTTCCCTTAAATGTACAAAATATAGAGGGTAGGGGAGAGGACAGATCCCGGGTAAAACCCGCCTTTTTGTGTAAGTAGTCCCAAATTTAAAAACCTTGAATTTGAAAATTTTCATGGTTTCGGGCCCTCAAGGGAATTTTCAGAGGAGTTTACGAGTAGGGGAAGGGAGATTTTAAAGTTTGGGCAGAATTTGAAATTGACCCTTTGGCCAACAGTGGGCAAAGGCTTTTTTAAAGTCTTTTGCAACCCCGGGCTGTCCCGTTTTTTTTTAGGGGTTGAGTGGGATTTTAGTTGAGAATGAAATTAATGGCAACCTTTGTGGATCTGTGTGTTTCGAAGCCAAACTGGCCGACAGAAAGTAGAGAGTTGTGTTCCAGGGATCTGCTGGGGGGTGGGTTTATGAGTTTTCCCAAAAAGTTTTTCCCAAAGTTTCGGGGGAGGCTGATAAAGGGGGATTTTTCTAGGTCAAAGTGGCTTTAAAAGGGGGTTTGGAAGGGGGATTTGCAGAAACAGCTTTGAAGAGGGGGAAGGAAGAATTCCCAAAGGGGAAAAAGGGGGCATAGAGGGTTGTGAAGGCATTTAATTTATTTGCCGTAAGGGGATTTAGGATAATATGTTTAAGGGGCCCAAAGGGACCAGGGGCCTTTTGGGGGGAAGGTGTTTTGAGGAGAATTTTAAAGTCTGTGTTGGGTGAAAGGAGTGCGGTTTTTGGGGGGAGGAAAAAAGAGTCTTTGATTTAAGGCTGTCTGGTGTTGTTTTTTTGTTTTTTCAGTGTTTCCCTTTTTCTATGTTCTGAAAGTTAGAATAAACTTTGGGGGAGGAGGGGGAGCGGGGGAAGATTTTCTCCCAGATTGTTTTTTAAGAAATTGGCACACCGCGGTCTGAGAAGTGGTGTTGTTGTGGGTGAAGTTTTGGGAATTTGTTTTGGAGTTTTGCCCTGATTTTTTTTAAAAAGTTCCCAAAGGGTTTAGTGGTTTTTAAAACGCTGCTTGTCTCTTTTTGTATGATTTTTTTGACCAAAAGGGTTGTTTTTTTGTCTTTGGGCCCAGGGGCGTAAAAAAATTCCCTTTTTTAAGGTTTTAAATGAATCTAAAAAAGGGCTTTAAATTTAAAACAATTTTTGTTGTAAGGAAGCGGTTTTTGGTAGCAATAATTTTGTCTTCTTGGGTTTTGGGGGGAAAGGTTTTGAAGAAACGAGTAGTGTGAGTTTTTCTTTTGGGATTAGCGAAGTTGGCGCTTGGAAAAGGTGTCCTGGATAGATTTAAATTTAGTATCGAAGGGCAAAAGGGTGGGGTTTTGTTTTTTGTATCATGGTGAGGTTAAAAATTGTCTGGGGTTGTTTTAAAGCATCCCAGTCGGGGTTCTTTAGGAGAAAGGAAGGTGGGATTGGGAAAGGGGTAGGGGGTTTTGGGGGAAAGTTAAAAAATGAAATGGGATGTATCAAACCCGAAAAAAGGGGCCCGGTGAAATGTAGTGTTGAAATAAGAGCTGGGCCGGGTTTGGGCCCGAATGTCCGGTTGCCGGGGCCCGTGTGGGGTTTTAAAAGGTAAATTTAAAATCTGGGCCCCAAAATGAATTAGGTGGTTTTTGGGTTTTTGAAGTTGAGTAATTGGGGAAACCCAAAATTTGGGTTTTTTACTGGCGTGATGAAAGGGGGTTTTGGGTTTTGGGATTCATTAAGCAAGTAGGTATGTTGGGGATGTTGTGTAAAATTTAAGACTAAGTAAAGGTTTGTGTATGTTAGAATAGTGTTTGGGAGCGAGGTGGGGAAAAAATAAAGGGACCGAGGTTGGGGTTTTATTCTGACTGGAAGACAGTGTTGGGGGAAAAAAAAGGGGTTTTGGGGAAAAAATTTTTTGTTTTTAAGTTCGAATTAAAAAAGGATGGCAACCCCCCTCGGGGGATCATAGGGGAATGGTAGTGCAGGATAAACCATTAAAGGCGGATGCCCTTGAGGGGGTTTGAGGCAGGTACTTTTTTTAGCAAAACATATCTGGCCCCCCGGGCTGCTTCAAGTAGCTAAAAGCAAAGGGGCCTAACGTGGCTTTTTTAAAATGTAGTGAAAATGACTGAAGCAGGGGGGGGCGGGGGCATAAAGGGGGACCATCCCCAATTTTTAAGTTTGGTCTTTTGCCAAATTTGAAAAAAGTGTTGAAAATTTTTTGTAAAAAAGATCCCAAGATGCTGCAGTGGGCTGACAGTTTGTGAATGGTTTTAAAAACTTACAAGTTGGGGAAAAATTAGACACTTAAGCAGATATTTGGGAACCCTTTTTTCAGGGAAAAGTTTCGCCACACAGTGGCTTCAAACAGTCAAATCAAAAAAGGAAGGCGTAAGGGGAAAAAGAGAATGAGGTAAACAGTCCCCCCAATCTGGGGTCGTGGTTTTAGTCCATCAAACTTGGTAGAATGTACAGCAAGGGCCGTAGACCCCTGGCTTAAATACTGCATCCTGGGGTTTTTGTTAAAAAGAAAATTTTTCAACCTTGTTTCCAAAAACCCTTTTTCAAGAAACCCACTTTCGAAATAAATGGAAAGGTACCCCTATGACCCCCCCCCCACCTGCTTCACGTCACCTCACTACATTTTATAACCACGGGGCCAAAAGGCCCTTACCGGGTTCTTAGTGAATGGAAAAAGACTTAAATGGGAAAAAATGGGGGAAAGAAATGTTTGGGTTTACTGTAGGAAAGATTTCAAAATACTTGGTACAAGACCTTATGCAATATTTACGTATTTCTATTCCCAAACGTTTTTCCCCACACAGTAGGGGTTCTTTAGTCGCTTCCCGAGGAAGGGAAAGTTAACAGAAAGATACAAGAGGGAATCAGTTCATTACCCTCCAAAAACCCAAATTTGGTTTTGGTAAGGGTTTTCCCGGAGCAGGGACAAAAAAGGTTTTCCGAAAAATCTTTGTCATATCATGACCCTTTGTGGGGCTTTGTCATCTGAAACCCCGGGGCCTTCCCAGTGGCATACTGGTTTTACCCCCTTAAAAATTTAAAAAAAAACATTAAGTTTTTACGTTTTTAAAATTTTGAAGCTTTAGCCACCGATGTTAACCATTATTTGTGCCAATAGTCATCATTTCTATTGTAATTAAATTTTTTCTTTTAAAAATCAAAGAATAGGAGATTAACCCCCCATAAAACTCCCTAAATGCTCCATGTTTTGGGGCCTCCAGGAAACCATCCCCCGGGGAAAAGACGACTTGGGTTCCCCGACATCAATTTTTGTCAAAGTTCAGAGACGTTTGGGGTTTTTTGAATGTCAGGTGTCCACTAGCCCCAAGGGCTCCCTTCCCATTCATCTTAATGTCCTTGGTAATTTTTCTTTGGGGATGTACTTTTTAGGGTTTTTTAAATTTAAATAGGTTTTAGTATTTTTGGGTTTTTGGCCTACCCTTAAGATTTCGCTGACCG
>NC_069423.1:42570034-42572672 GCF_026875155.1 Cherax quadricarinatus | reverse complement strand
AAAAGGAAACAAACAAAACATTTTTATTGTGCCAAGTATCCCCTGGAGCTTAGTCATCCAGTAATGGCTTAATAAAGCCGTAGCTAGACTTGATAAATCACGGGGCTAAATTCCGCAAAAAAAACCCGCATTAATTGTTTGTTGCCTAACTTTTTTAGGGAAATTTTTCCCCAAATATTTTACAATGTATGTAATTGATCAGGGACTAGCGAGATAGTGGTTTTAAGGTCCCAGGAAGAGCCTGCGTTGTAAAAGATTCAGGAACCTAGTGACTCGGGGAAAAACACCTTTTTCCCCCGGCTTCTAGGTGCCCCTGTAACTACTAGACATTTGTGATATTTTTGTTAATGGCAGCAATTAATATGTCTTTTGGCATAGACCAATATGTTGTTTGAACATAGATTAGTATATATGTTGAACTGGAACAATTTTTAGTGTTGAACATAGGCCATATCTCTGTTGAACATAGATAGTATTTTGTTGAACATAGGCTTGTATAAATGTTGAATGTAAGCTAGTACCTGTGTTGAGTAAACAAATACCCTGTGTTTGAACGTGGGCCAGTACCTTTGAACACAGGTCAGTATCTGTGAACACAGGTCAGTAATCTGTTGAACACAGGCCAATATCTATTAAAACACAGGCCAATATTATTAAATCCCAGGTCAGTATCTGTTAAAAACAGGTCAGTATCTGTATTGACATTAGACCAGAATTTTGTATTGAACATAGGTCAGTAATCTGTATTGAACATAGGTCAGATCTGTTTTTGAACATAGTTAGTATGTATTGAACACAGGAAATTTTTATGTTGAACACAGGCAGACATGTTGAACACAGGCCAGAATATGTGTTGAACACAGGCCGCATATGTGTTGAACACACGATAGTAGTGTGTGTTGGCACAGGCAGTATGTGTGTTGAACACAGGCCAGTATGTGTGTTGAACACAGGCCATTTATGTGTGTTAAAACACAGGCCAGTATGTGTGTTTGAAACACAGGCCAGTATTTGTTGAAACAGGCCAGTATGTGTTTAAAACAAGGCCAGTATGTGTGTTGAACACAGGCCGTATTGTGTTGAACACAGGCCAGTATTGTGTTGAGCACAGGCCAGTATGTGTGTGAAACACAGGCCATATGTGTGGTGAACACAGGCCAGTATTGTGTTTGAACACAGGCCAGAATATGTGTTGAACACAGGCCAGCATATGTGTTGAACACACGATAGTATGTGTGTTGAGCACAGGCCAGTATGTGTGTTGAACACGGGCCCAGTATGTGTGTTGAACACAGGCCAGTATGTGTTTTGAACAAAAGGCCAGTATGTGTGTTGAACACAGGCCAGTATGTGTGTTGAACACAGGCAGTATGTGTGTTGAACACAGGCCAGTATGTGTTGAAACAGGCCAGTTGTGTGTTGAACCAGGCCTTTTATGTGTGTTGAACACAGGCCAGTATGTGTGTTGAGCACAGGCCATTTATGTGTGTTGAACACGGGCCCCAGTATGTGTGTTGAACACAGGCCAGTATGTGGTTGAACACAGGCCAGTAGTGTGTTGAACACAGGCCAGTATGGTGTTAAAACACAGGCCAGTATGTGTGTTAGCACAGGCAAGTATGTGGGGGTTGAGCACAGGCCAGTATGTGTGTTGAGCACAGGCCAGTATTCTGGGTTGAACACAAGCCAGTATCTGGTTGATCACAAGCCAGTATCTGGGTTGAACACAAGCCAGTATCTGGGTTTGAACACAAGCCAGTATCTGGGTTGAACACAAGCCAGTATCTGGTTGAACACAAGCCGTATCTGGGTTGAACACAAGCCAGTATCTGGGTTGAACAAAAACCCAGTATCTGGGTTGAACACAAGCCAGTATCTGGGTTTGAACACAAGCCAGTATTGGGTTGAACACAAGCCAGTATCGGGTTAAAACACAAGCCAGTATCTGGGTTGAACACAAGCCAGTATCTGGGTTGAACACAAGCCAGTATCTGGGTTGTTGAACACAAGCCAGTATCTGGGTTTATACACAAGCCAGTATTCTGGGTTTAACACAAGCCGGGTGTCGGGGTTAAAACACAAGCCAGTTATCTGGGTTGAACACAAGCCAGTATCGGGGTTGAAAAAAAGCCAGTATCTGGGTTGAACACAAGCCAGTTTCTGGGTTGAACACAAGCCAGTATCTGGGTTGAAACACAACCCAGTTTCTGGGTACACAAGCCAGTATCTGGGTTTAACACAAGCCAGTATCTGGGTTTAACACAAGCCAGTGTCTGGGTTAAACAAAGCCAGTTTTCTGGGTTTGAACACAAGCCAGTATCTGGTTGAACACAAGCCAGTATCGGGGGTTGAACCCCAACCCATTTCTGGGTTAAACAACAAGCCAGTATCGGGGGTTGAACACAAGCCAGTATCTGGGTTGAACACAACCCAAAGTTTCTGGGTTGAACACAAGCCAGTATCTGGGTTGAAACTTTGACATTTCTAAAGTTCTTGCTGTTTTGACTTGGTTATGTCAGCATGTTCTTTTATGTTCCAATAATAACTTTGTGTTCTCAAGACCATTGTTAAAAATTTGTACGTTATATGCAATAAGCTTACAAAAAATATTATTAACCTATTTACTAACAATATTTTA
>NC_069423.1:42532534-42565034 GCF_026875155.1 Cherax quadricarinatus | reverse complement strand
AAAACAAAACATTTTTTTCTCCCCCCCGGACTCCCTTTCCCAGTGAGGCTCCTCCATACACCGTTTTAGTGTCCCTTTTATTTTTCTGGTGTTTCCCCAAAGTATTGTAAAAAAACTTTATTTTTCGAAAAATTTATACATTTTTTTTTAAACCTGAAATTGTCTTGAAAAATATAACACTATTTCCAAAAGGGGAAGTTTTGGGGTTTTAAAATTTTACAGCATATTCCAACATATTTTTGCGAGAAATAGGGTTTCTCTCCCCGCTGTTCCCTTTTTTTTAAACCAAATTTTTTGCTGTAAAATTTTCAAATGGGGACTGTTTTTTTTTAATATGCATGGGGTATGAAAAGGGATTATGTAACAAATTATTGGCGTATGTCACCCTCCCATGTAGGTTTCCCTCCCAAACCCAGTAAAACGGGTGCCAAGGGTTTAAGGTCCCCTGGGGGACCTGTCTTTAAAAACCCGGGTCCCTTTGGGGTTCTTAACCAATCACAGGAAAGGGCCCCCCAAAGCTGAAGAAACCAGGGTTAAATTGGGGTTTTAAGCATTGGCGATTTCCCTTTCCTGCTGGTTGGTACAGTGAAATTGGTTTTCCCCTTTGCCTTTGTCACCGTGGTGTACTTTTTTTTATCTATTTATATTTTTAACAAAGTTTTTATTTTATTTATTTATAGAGGGGGGAAGGAAAAAAATTATACATTTTAATTGGGTTGGGTCGGTGTGATCTTTCCCCCTTTTCGGAAAGGGGTTTTCTCGCGGGGCTTTTATTCCCTGTGTTAGTTAATAATGCCCTTTTTATATATAAAATTTTTAATATATAATATTATTTTATTTTTATTTAATTTATATTTTATATATTTTTTAAAATTTATATTTATAATATATTTTTTTTTTTTAATTCACCGGGCCGATTCCCCCCCAAGGCAGGGTGGCCCAAAAAAGAAAAATTTTAACCTTCATTCACCCCATAAATGTCTTGCCAAAAGGGGTTGGCTTTCCCAAAACATTTTTTAAAAATTTGAAAACATTAACACCCTCCTTCAGGTGCAGGCACTGTACTTCCCATTTCCGGGGAACTAAAGTCCGGCCTCCCCGGTTTCCTGAACCCCTTCCCTTTAAAAATGTTACTTTGCCACACTCCAAACAGACGTAAATGTTTTTAAAAAACCCAAATTTGTTCCATTCACCCCCTATAAAACCCACGTCATGATGCCTGCGGGAAAGCCCAAGTCCCTTGCACACAAAAACACCCCTTTTTACCCCCCCCCCCAACCCTTTTCCCTGGGCCGCCCCCTACCCCCCCTTTTCTTCCCACTACAGACTTTTTAACTCTTGAAGTCATTCGTTTCGCCCCATTCTCTCTACATGTCCAAACCACTCAAAAAACCCTTCCCAGCCCGTGGAAAACATTTTTAAAAATTCCCGCCCTCCTCCTAATTTTCCCAAACTACGAATTCTCTGCATTATATTACCCCAACACATTGCCCTCAGACATGACATCCCCAAATCCCTCCACCCCTTCTCCCCCGCTGAAACATTCCCCACCCTTGCTTCACACCCTTATAAGAGGTTGGAAAAAATATATTTCTCTTTCTTTCCCCCTTTTTGCCCCCAAAGGCAAAGTTTTTTTGTTCCACGGAATCTAAGTGCCCCAAATCCTCTTTTTCCCCCTAAACAATTTTTGTTTCCCCTTCTTCATAGGACCATCTGTGTCACGTCCACCCCCAAAATTATTTTTTTCGTTCACCTCCCCCCAAAATCTCTCCCCCCCAAATAATTTTATTTTTTTCTTTATCCCTTTATCTTTTTGTTTTTCCTCAAAACCCTTTTCTCTTTCCTGTTTTCCCCTTTTAAATTTTTCTTCTTTTCCCACCCCCTACCAAATTCATCCCCCAATTTTCTCCCTTTTTCCCTCCGAATCCCCCAAGAGAACTTTTGTCATCAGAAAAAGGCGCGGGTGAAAACCCTCCCTTTGTGTGTGTTTTCTTTTTCTTTTTAACCCCCCGCCTTTGCCCAAGCCCCCTCGCTTTTACTTCTTTTAAAAACCCATCTAAAAAATTTTTTTTAAAAACAACCACGGTGACATCACACTTTCCTTTGGGTCAAAGGCCTACTTTTACGGGGGGAAAAAAATTTCCCTCTTTCCTTACATACTCTAAATTTGGCCTCACTATCCTCGTAAAAAACTCTTCACGCTTTCAATAACCTACCTCCTACCCCTTTCACTTGCAACATCTGCCACATTGTTTCCCCCCTCCCCCCTGTCTTTCGCCTTTTCCAAATCCTTAAAAAAACAAAGACCTCTTTAGCCTTATCTAAATATGTTTCCCCTTTATGTTTCCCCTGTAAAAACCTTGGGCCACAAAACCCCTTTCCTTTCCAAAGGGTATTTTTCATTGCTATCCCATTTTCCGGGCTTTTTTTAAAAATTTTTTAATTAAAAACTCTACCTTTTCCCCTTTTCCCGGTATACTAACAGACTTAAACCCCCCAAATTTTTGCCTCTCTTTTTCCCCCTTTTCCTTTTTTACAAAGGAATATGCAAGCTCTTGCCAATCCCCAGGGACCTTACCCTTTTCCCTTTCAAATTTTTTAAATAATTGTACCAAACCCCTCCAATTTTCTATAAACCCCAAAACCCGCTTTTAAAATTTCTATCTTTTCCAAACAATCCCAAACTGGGCCCTTTTTCCCCTTTTTTTTTAAACTACTTTCCTCACGAACTTCCCTCACAAATCAAAAATGGCTCTTCTCCCCTACAAGAAAGTTTTTTCCTCCTGGGCCCCATACAGAAAACACGCTTCCCCTTTTTCATAAAAATTTAAAAAATTCCTTTAAAATATTCCCTCCAATTTTTTTTTCCCCCCCCCCTCTAAATTCATATATTGTGTGGTGTATTATATGAGAGGAGGAGGAGGGAAATGGTAGGAGAAAACCCATAAATTTCCCAACCCCCTTTTGGGGAGAACCTTTGGGTTTTTTCCGAAGCTAGTTTATTTTTTGTTAAGGTTTTGGGGGCCCATCAAATTCCATAGATGGACCTCCTAAAAATTTTTTTTTTATATATTTATATATTATATATATATATATTTTAAATTTATATATATATATTTTAAAATATTAATATATATTAAAATATATAAAATTTTAAAATTTTGGGGTTGAAGGGTTTTAAAATCAGAAAATTTTTTAAAGCGTGTTTGGGGTTTTATTTTTGAATGGTTGGGGTTTTATTCAAAAAAAGTATGAAAGGGCGGGAAAAACTCTAAGGTTGGGGAAAAAAAGATGAACAATTTCTTTGTATAAGGCCCCAAAAAGGGCATAAGAAATGTTTTAGGAAAAAATTTGGGGAGTAAACCTGGTGAGCATTACTGGGAAGATGAATGATAGTTTTATTGAACGAAGGGTAAAAACCGGGAAAGTAAAATGCAGTGAGAAGAGAAAAGGGCTAATGAAAGGGTAGATGCACTTTATCAAGTTGTGGTTGTTTTGGGGGTCGAGTTATAGTTTCTGGGGTGTGGGGTGTGTGTTTGTGTGTGTGGTGTGGTGTTTGTGTTGTGTTGGGGTGTGGTGTGTGTGTGTTTGTTGTGTTGGGGTGTGTGTTTCAAAGTATGTTTTTTGTGTGAATTTACCTAGTTTTTGGTTGCAGCCCGTCGAGTCAAAGCCCCCGGGCCCCCCCTCTTTTTTGGCCCCCAAAGGGTCACTCTTCCTGCTCCAAAGAGCTTCTTTCCTCTGCTTTAAAACTATGTAGGGGTTCCTTTCCTCCACTATAACACTGCCCGGGGCTATTCCCCTTCCTGACAACCGTTTCGACGAAGAAAAACTTTTTTAATTTCCCTGTGATTCATCTAAGTTTTTCAAATTTAAATGTGACCCCCTTGTTTTCTGGGGTCCCATTTGGAAAAAATCCCGTATCTGTCCACCTTGTCGATTCCCCTAGGAATATTATGTCATTATCATATCCCGTTTTTCTTTCCCGTCTTCCCGTGATATCAGTCGATTTCCTTTTTGTCTCTTTGCACCCTAGCTTTGGGGAAATTTTTGGGTTTTTTTGCCAAAACCCTTTTCACTTTAATTTTCCCTTTAAAAACTCGGCTAGGTGGGGGGTTCCAAAAATGGTGCCCGATACTCCAATATGGGGCCCAAAAGTTCACAGTGAAGGGACCTGAAAGATTTCCCTTTTCAAGAAATCGGAAAAGCTGTTTTTTTAGGTTTGCTTTGTGGCCTCACGGGGTGTGCGGGGTTTTTATACTCGGCCCCCTGATCCTTTTACTTTAGTGGGTTTGTTGCCCCTGGCCTCCCGACTGTACTCCGTTTTTCGGCCTTCTTTGCCCTTTCCCCCAAACTTTATTACTTTGCACTTGGGGGGGGTTTAATCCTTGTCTTGTTGCTGAAACCCGGGCTGCAAACCCTGTCCCGATCCCCTTTGTAGTCTGTTGGTCCCCGTCCGAATTTTAAAACTTTATCAATTCAATCATTTTGGGGAAAAAGGGGCCTTCGGATTTTATTCCCTTCCCTCATGGTCACAAAAACCCGAAACAGCCCGGACTGGGGTGCCCCTGTGGCCCTCCCCTTTTGTTGCAGGGGACCCTGTGAAAAATCGTCAGTAACATGACTCGTGTTGTCTTCCTGACGGTATTTTGATTCATTGTTGTGCCTTCCCCGTTATCCCGCCCGGTTTCCCCCAGCTTTTGCACTAAAAATCCCTTTTGGAAATGTGTCAAACCCCTTTTTTTAAGTCCAAAAAATGCAAAACTGCCCCCCCTTTTTCTCTTGTCTTATGTTGTCCCCTGTCAAAAGGAAATCCAGTGGATTGGGAAACAGGATTTTCCCCTCCTGAAGTTTTTGGGTGGCCCGTCATTTATAAGTCAAATTTCCCATCAGGTGCCCACCACTCTTCTCCTGATGTCTTCCTTTCCCTGGGCTTTTTCCCTCTATCGTGTCGTGACACTGGTCGGGAGTTTAAAGCCCTTTTTAAAAAATTGGGACTATTTTTTTCTGTCTTTTCCCTACATCAAGGGACTCTGTCCCTCTTCAGGGCCCCATTGAGAGATGTTTTCCCGGCCCCCTGCCTTTGGGGTATCTAGCTCTTAGCAGCCCCTTCACTTCTTTTTCGGTTTCTTTTATTGTGTCCCCAAAACTTGATTTTTAAACCCCCCCCTCCCCTCTTTCTGGAGTCCCCCTTTGTCTCCTTTGAAAAACTTTTTTTGAATTAATGTTGAGCTCCTCGCATAAATTCGAGTCGTTTTTGTGTACCCTCCTTCCTTCCTTAGCCTGATTACCTGGTTTTCATTTTGTGTGTGACCCCAAAATATCCTACCGAGTTTATCTTCCCTACTTAAAAGTTAAGTGCGTTTTTTGTTTGATTAAAACCCCCAGAGCAGGGTTTGGGATCCCCCTGTTACCGCCCCTTTAAGGGCCAAAATCTGATACTCAACATGCAAACTTTAAAAAGGGTGATTTGTAACCCTCAAAACCCGCAGAAAGGGATCGGGCGGGGGTCCCCGGGCTTTTCCCGTTTTGTGTGTTTTTCTTGTGTGTTTTGTGTGCCCTCAATTTAGTTTTTCTATTTTTTGTTTAATGTTGGGTTTTCAGTGTTTTGAAAGCCCTATTAGTAAACCCTTTTTGGGTAAGGCAAAAGGGAAATTTTTTGTTTTTCATTTATGGATTTGTAAAAAAAAAAAAAAAAAAAAAAAAAAAACGTACGGAAAGGTGGATAAGGCAAATAATATTGCAGATTTGGGAAAAGGTTTGTTAAGGGGGTTGTGGGTTTCTTTTGAGCAAAAAAGAGTTTTAAAGGGAAAAAGTGGGCGCTATGTGTTTTTGGGTCCACTATTGGGCTGGCTTTTAAATGAATTTGATGCAAAGATTTAATTTGCTGTGTGGTTTTTGTGAAGTTTCACTGGGCTGCCCCCTGAGGTGATCTTGGGAAAAATTTTTTGCTAAATCCTCCAATTTTTGGTGTTTCAATTTTTAAAAAACCCCCAAATAGAAAGGGTTTTGGGGAAGAGTTAGGAGATCTTCCAGGCCGGGTCAAATTTTTAAAAACTTTTCCCGGGGAAATGCTGGAAAGTTGCATCCCGGGGGTTGTTTTCACAACCCAATGGGCAAGGTTTTTGGGTTTTTAAATCTTTATGCCAAAAAATTCAAAAATTATCCCTAAAATGTTTGAACAAAAAAGGACTCTGTGAAAGTAAGGCCCAAACCCCCCTTTCCCCCCCTTTTTTCCTGTTTGATCTTTCGCATTTGAAAAAATTTTTTTTCCCGAGATCAATTTCGTTTTCAAAATGATCCTTTATTTTGGGTCTTGTGAAGGCCCAAAAAATTGCGTTCGACTCTGTGAGCAGGGCCCTTGTTTTAAGGTACTTTGTTTTTTGGCTTTTTGGGCCCCGGGGTTTTTTTGCAAAGATAAATTTTCTTATAAATTTTTTGGAAAGTAGTGGGGACATTGCTGTCATTAATATCTTTGTTTTGGGGGGGGAGGCCCCTGACTGCCCCTCCCTTTTTAGAAGTTTTTTTAATCAGTTTTAAGATTTCTGCATTTTTTGGAAATCTTTGGGTTGGTTTGGCACTAAAAAAACATCCCCCCTTTGGGGTTTCTTTTGGCTTCCCACCTTTTGGTTTTTACAATTTGTCTAAGTGATCTTTTATCTTCTTTTTTTTTCGATTTTTTCGTGTTGCGATACCCCAAAGGGATTAAAAATTTGCATAGATTGGGTTTTTCCCGGTTTGGCCGGTTTTTTTTTTTTGGGTGGGTTCCCCCAGTCTACAACCCCCGAACTAGCATCCCGTGTTTTCCCCCAGTTTTTAATTTTTAATGTGTCAACACTAATCCCTGAAGCACCTTTTACCTTTCCCTTCCCTCTTCAGTAGTATTGTTACCTTTTTACTTTGGAAAATGTATAACGTTTTCTTTAATGTTTCCAAACCCGGGGGCCCCTATCTGCCCTGGTGCCCGTTTTCCCCTAGGGCGCCCAGGGCTCTTGGGTTAAAAAAGTTATCCTACCTACATCAAAAAGTCCGGTGTTTTGAGGTGGCAGGGGGGGTAAATCTGCCCTATACAGCTTCCTGTTTTTCCTTTTAAATTTAAAATGGTTCTTTATAATGTGAGAAGTCACTAAAAAGCTTGAATTTCGCTGTCTCGTTTTTTCGGGAATAAAAAGATTTAGTTTTTTAGTGTTTTAGGTTTTTGTGTTTTTGTTTTCAGTGTTTTTTGTTTTCAGTGTTTTAGTTTTCAGTTTTTTTGTTTTTAAATATTTTTTTAGTTTGTGTCCCCTTTAAAATTTTTTCATTCTGGTACACTTAAATTTTCCTAGCAAGCTAGCAAATGTAAAGGGGGTTTTTTTTTTAAATATGGAAAATTTTTTGGTTTTTAAAAAGGTTTTATGGTTAAAATTTTACTAGGTGTTTAGTGACCCGGGTGCAGTTTCCCGCAGCTTCTTTCGTGTTTAGGGACCTGGGGCCCTTTTGGGGGAGCTTCTTTTTGAAATGACCTTGGGGACTCTGGGGCTTTTACGTGTTGAAATGCCTGGTTGCCGTTTTTGGTAGTTCTACGTGTTGGTGAACCCGGTGCCTCTGGTAGCTTCTGCATGTTGAGTGACCTGGTGCCTCTGGGAGCTTCCCACATGTTTTAGTGTCCTTTTGCCCTTTTGGTAGTTCTACATGTTGAGTGACCCGGTGACCTCTGGTAGCTTTTTACTGTTGAAATGACCTGGTGCCTTTTGGTAAAACTTTACATGTTGAGGACCTGGTTTCCGTCGGTAGCTTCTGCATTTTTGAAAAGGGCCGGGGGACCTCTGGGAGCTTCTAAAAGGTTGGAAATGACCGGTTTTACCTCTGGTAGCTTTACATGTTGAAATGACCTGGTGCCGTCTGTAGCTTCCCAAGTGTTTAGTGACCCTTTGGTGCCCTCTGGTAGCTTCTACGTGTTGTGTGACCTGGTGCCCTCTGGTAGCTTCTACGTGTTGTGTGACCTGGTGCCTCTGTAGCTTCTACGTGTTGTGTGACCTGGTGCCCTCTGGTTAGCTTCTACGTGTGTGTGACCTGGTGCCCTCTGGTAGCTTCTACGTGTTGAGTGACCTGGCGCCCTCGGTAGCTTCTACGTGTTGTGTGACCTGGTGCCCTCTGGAGCTTCTACGTGTTCAGTGACCTGGTGCCCTCTGGTAGCTTCTACGTGTTGTGTGACCTGGTGCCCTCTGGTAGCTTCTACGTGTTGTGTGACCTGGTGCCCTCTGGTAGCTTTCTTACGTGTTGTGTGACCTGGTGCCCTCTGGTAGCTTCTACGTGTTGTGTGACTGGTGCCCTCTGGTAGCTTCTACGTGTTGGTGACCTGGTGCCTCTGGTAGCTTCTACGTGAGTGACCTGGTGCCATATGGTAGATTCTACGTGTTGAGTGACCTGGTGCCCTCTGGTAGCTTCTAGGTGTGTGTGACCTGGTGCCTCTGGTAGCTTCCACGTGCCGTGTGACCTAGTGCCCTCTGGTAGCTTCTACGTGTTGTGTGACCTGGTGCCCTCTGGTAGCTTCTACGTGTCGTGTGACCTGGTGACCTCTGGTAGCTTCTACGTGTTGTGTGACCTGGTGCCCTCTGGTAGTTTCTACGTATTGTGTGACCTGGTGCCCTCTGGTAGCTTCTACGTGTTGAGTGACCTGGTGCCTTCTGGTAGCTTCTACGTGTTGTGTGACCTGGTGCCCTCTGGTAGCTTCTACATGTTGTGTGACCTGGTGCCCTCTGGTAGCTTCTAACGTGTTGTGTGACCTGGTGACCTCTGGTAGCTTCTACGTGTTGAGTGACCTGGTGACCTCTGGTAGCTTCTACGTGTTGTGTGACCTGGTGCCCTCTGGTAGCTTCTACGTGTTGTGTGACCTGGTGACCTCTGGTAGCTTCTACGTGTTGTGTGACCTGGTGACCTCTGGTAGCTTCTACGTGTTGTGTGACCTGGTGCCCTCTGGTAGCTTCTTCATGTTTGACCTGGCGCCCTCTGGTAGCTTCTACGTGTTGTGTGACCTGGTGACGTCTCGTAGCATTTTACAACTTGAAATTTTGGACTTCTCTGTATCACTGTACTTAACTTTTTCTATTGTTTTTACTAGCTTAACCCCACCAAATACTGTAGTGTCACTGTTGTTAGCTCTAGTAGAGCGACTGGTGCAGAAAATTTGCTGGAGAAGTATTAGCTTTGTGTTGTGTATACTGCGACCACAGGTAACTCTGCAATGTTTACGTATATCCACCAATAACTGTATACTTCTCGTATTTGCAAAAAAAAAAAAAAATCTCGATTGTTTCTCACCCCACCACACCAAATACTGTGATGTCACGGCTGTTAACTATTCTAACACTAATTAAATATGAGGAGGAATTGCTTTGTGTTGTGTATACTGCATCACTGTTGTGTTATATTGCAACCCTCATGGAAGGTTTCTTGATGCTGGTGAGCAGCTCTTGATCTAGGGAATGGATCTGTGCTCCAGTTCCTCTGGCATTGTGGAAAAACAGTTTATCTGGGGGGAATGTGTACACTGTGATGTGGTGGTCATCAGATATGGATGGAAACAAATATCTAGCTAATTCCATGTAATTATCAAGCTTCTTAATCTAGTGATACATTTTGATATACACAGACTAAATCTAATTGAAATCCTTCAAAGAGAACATTAAACTAAAAAATTCTAAAGCACTGGGAATTGCAGGCTCTGTACTATGTCTCCTCAGACCTTCAAGGAAGATCTCTGTGTAGTTCTCAATGGGACAGAGTCAGCAAGACAGCGTGCTTGGTCATTGTTATGGAATGTCTACTTCAATGACCTTCTTCATCTCATCCCAGAATCCCATGCATATGCACACGACTGTACTCTGACATTTACTTATCCTAGAGAGAAAACGCTAGCTACTGTAAGCTACGTCAATCACCAGCGAAGAGCTACGTTAGCCCGGGGAAACCGATTGCAGGTAACATTTGCTTCTGAGAAAACACAGATGATGATGGTCTCTAGCCACCATGATGGTAATGCCGAGCAGTGGTACGTATGAATGGAAGAGTTTTTGTACCTAGGGATGAATTTGATATCCTTGGGGTGAAATTTTACTCCAGGATGACCACGAAAAACCACATTGTAAATCTTGCAAGCACAGCGGCCAGGAAGCTTACAGGACTTCGATGTATCTCGCATCTGCTGGACGGTAGAGGTTGCAAAAAACTATACGAAGCACAAGTACACTCACACCTTTGGTATGCTCCACTTTCCTGGGTTACCTGGCCCCCTTCTCATGTGCGACTGCTTAGCAGAGTTGAGGACAGATCAAGACGATATTCTTTTCTCAAAGTTCTGATTCATTCAGAACTTTGTGCCTGTACTCCTGGTACAGGCACATAAAAGATCATATATGTTGTTTTAACCTAAGATAACCAAATACAATCAACCACTGTAACATTTAGCTGGTCAGAATAAACATTCTCCAGTTATTACACAGAAGACAATTTGCTTAATATAACTTGCATATGATAACTTACACAGCCTGATTCCAAAAGATTATTTCCTCTGAGAAAAACACATCAACATTAAATGTTTAAAGCTGTCCAGAAGATGCATTTTGTAGCTATAACACAAATTCCATCAATAGATGTGTCGACACATTTTGAAGTCGTGAAACATTTCATCCATTCCATACGATGCATGCTGTATAGCCCTTGTGGCTTAGCGCTTCTTTTTTTATTATAATAATAATCCATACGATGCATCAGCCATTGAATGGTGATAAATATCAAAATGGTGTACAATATCGACAAGTTGGTAAGACAGACAGGCAATATTTAGGCATCTTTATTCGAAACGTTTCGCCTACACAGTAGGCTGCTTCAGTCGAGTACAGAAAGTAGGCAGGAGCGAGAGAGATGTGAAGACGATGTAATCAGTCCATCATCGAATGTTGATGAAGTGTATAACTGTTCTATTTTAGTGAGAGGGAGCGTGAAACCGTAGGCTAACATGGGAATGAGAGGCATTCAAATTTAATCCAAGCAAAGGAGAGGTAAGTGCAGGTCCTTGGATCAAGACCCCCTCACTATCATCTGGACAAAATAATGTAATAATTTAAAGTAATACTATAAAGTTTTGAGATTAAAAGTAACAAAATGGCCTCTACACACTATTAAAAGTAACAAAATGGCCGCTACACACTATTAAAAGTAACAAAATGGCCTCTGCATACTATTAAAATTAGCAAAATGGTCTCTACACACTAATAAATATACCAAGCTACGTGTAAGTAGGATTCTACAACACTGAAGGAACATGTAAATTTTTTTTGGAGTGATAAAAAAATTGAAAAAATTATGGAAAAAAATGTTACCGAAAAATAGTGCATAATTCGGGCAACATGTTGATGTAATTCGTTTGTTTCTATCTTATTTCCAAGTATGTTTTCCAAAAATGTAATTTTTTTTGTTCTTGCTGTCATCAAAAAGACACAATGGTAATTCGTGTTTTTTTTTCCTCGAGAAATTACGATTTTTATGTTTGTTTCATTCTAAATGTGTTGAGGTGTGCAACATACTGAAATGTGGCGCGCCAAGACCGTAGAGTTTTACAGAAAACGTAATATATGTATAACTCAGGAATAAGTTATTGAAATTATTTTCCATTTTTGGCGAAAAGTATTTATAGGAGTGTCATGATTTTTGCACACATTATTGCTTAATGATGGTTCTAATAGCATGTAAAGGGGATTTGCAATATTTTTTTACCGCTTTGTTTTTATTGATTTTTTTTCCTACCAAAAAAATGTCAACATTTTTTTATTATGCAATCTATTGGCATTGTCGCTCAAACGGGATTAGTACCAAGATTATTTAGCCTTTATTTTTCATCTAATGCCAATTAGAGCATTGTACATCTTACGAATGTTGTACATAGGGAGAGTTTTATGCCCTATTGAATAGGGAACTATTTATTTTTTCCGTCTATTTTTTTAAGGCATAAAGTCACTACAAATACAGTGTGTAGGCTTCAAATGCTGCTTAAATTACTGTAAAAAAATCATTGAAATTGGGCAAAAAAAAATTATTTTGCTAGCACGCTCCTGAAATTTTGAAGCCGATCAGAGGAGCAAGTCTACACCTAACACATGGAAACGAAATTTGGGATTGACCTGTGTATCACTGTACATAGAACACTCAGGTTTGCAAATAGTTCTATGAATCTTGCCCAAGAAACATTACACAAGAATTAAAAATTTGAAGCTGATGGAATAAGGAATTTTCAAGTAATGAAGAACCATAAGTAAAAAAAAAGAAAGAAAATGCTGCTGAGAACATTGCAAAAATATTAGGAAAAGTCTCTCCTTGTTCAACTTAAAAACGCCGTAAAATGACGAGTTTTTATTTTTTAGTCCATTTTTTTGTCACTTTCGTTGTATTTAAAAATCTCGAGAAAGAACGAAAAGGCACAATACCGTGACTGAAACAATACACAAATAACCGGCACATAAAGAGGGGTTTACCACAACGTTTCGGTACAACTTCGACTATTTGCAAACATCGCCTAAGCTTGTCTTGAGGAAACAGAGGTGGAACCCTGAAGCCCATCCGATGAATTATTCTTCAGTTATAAACTATACCACGGGTGGGGTTAGAACCAGCAATCAGAGAGTCTTCAAACTCCAGACCGACGCCTTAGCCACTGGCTTCAGTAACATTCATCCCAATAACGGTCTGGAGTTTTCAGACTCTCTGATCGCGGGTTTTAACCCCACCCGTGGTATGGCTTGTTTGCAATCATGTCATTACGATTTCGTGAGTCTTCAGTTACGTCACGGATTCCAACGATTCCAATTTCTTTACAATTGTTCTACGTGAACAAGTTTGCCTGCTAGCGAGGAAACTTAATGGGTACTATTCTGGCCTAAGATGCACCAGCCATTTAATCCTGAATCCATTCAGAAGAGGTAAACTAGATATTAATTAAACGTGATATAACAGGAATCAAAATTTCACAATACTTTCCGTATTAAACGGTCAAATTTCTGCCTGCATATTTTAATTTCACTTTGTCATTGTCAAATTAGAAGGTAACGTTTTTTGAAGATTTGAAGCTCTGCCAGTGAGGGTTTTGGAAGTTGTACCAGCTGTTCCAGGATGCTGGGAATAAGTTCAATAATTTTGGTAACGAGTTAAATGCCCATGCCATTTGTTCCAAGAATTTGGTCCTCTTTACCGAACGCAAACGTTGAAAATTTGAAGCCTACTGAATGAGTTTTTCTCGAGTTATGAGTGAAATAAAATCGAAATGTTAGAAGAAGGAAAAAAAGATACAATCAGGCTAGCTATTAAATGTTTCTTCTCCATGATACTTAAAGAAAGTGATGTTCAGTGAAAGTGTTTATTACAGTTTATTATATAAACATTATCTCTTAGGTCACAGTAGGATTCGAACCTACACACTGCATCAAAGTACGTAGTACTTAAACCACTCAGCCAGATCCCATAATAGAACATTATGATGCAAAATAATCAAAGTGAAAAATCAGTGAAAATCCAAGGGCTTTCGTGATCTCTCGCTATTCCTTGATAATGTGAGAGATCACAATGACGCTTAGAATTTGACAGTGGCTTCATCAGTCCATATAAAGGACTGATGTATAGGCTGATGAAGCCACTGTGTGGCGAAACGTTTCCTCATTAAAGATACCCAAATGTTGCACACGCGTCTAATTTATCAGCTTGTCGGTTCTCTGAGCATTTACCTACAGTAATCATTGTGTACTGTGGCATTCTGGCGACTCATGGGAAGACTTAAGTCAACAGCATGACAAGTTTCTCCACTCAGATGCTTCTCCAGTTTCCTTAAGCCTAAAGCGATTTTTAGGCTTAAGTTAGCCAGAAATGCTCTGCATAACAATGAGCTTTCTGTATGCACGCAAAAATGTCACCCATCTCTGTACAGACATTGTATGATTACTAATGGTGATCAGTGGGCCGCCCAGCCCATCATCACATAGCCCAACAACTGACTTACCAGTGCGCCACCCGACCCACCATTAGACAGCCCACTCCCTGACCCACCAGTGGGCTACTCGACAAACCCTTTGATGATACAGTTTTCTTTCACTACGAAGAAAACCGAACTCCCACAATAAATTTTAGCTAAAAATTAGACAGAGAATCCATTTTCCTTCTCGGGTGTCCACCAAATCGCGTACCATAGGAAAATCAAAATATTTATTTAATATTAACATAAACAGAAGCAAAAGAAAAAACTGGTCCTCGTGTCATATTACCTCTTTCAGGGTTTGAGGCGGTGTCTAGGAAATTTTAAATTTTGGCTAGAAATATTCAAATAAATGATATAAGTGATGTTTATGTCTGCTTCAGTTGTTCGAAAATGTGTCCCACAATCTCAAAACACGTTTTCAATTATGCTTTTATTGTGATGCGTATGAAAGTGGAATGAAAAATGTCCCACGACCCAGTTTTGCTAAAAGAAGAAGGAGGGTTTAATGTAATTAATCTTGTTGCAAGGAACGGGAAGACAGCATTAGTTCCTCAGCATCGGTTCCTCAGCATCAGTTCCTCAGCATCAGTTCCTCACATTGTTCCTCAGATCAGTTTCTCAGCATCACTTCCTCAGCATCAGTTCCTCAGCATCAGTTCCTCAGCATCAGTTCCTCAGATCAGTTCCTCAGCATCACTTCCTCAGCATCAGTTCCTCAGCATATGTTCCTCAGCATCACTTCCTCAGCATAGTTCCTCAGCATCAGTTCCTCAGCATTAGTTCCTCAGTAACTCAGTTTCCTCAGCATCAGCTTCCTCAGCATCAGTTCTCAGCATCAGTTCCTCAGCATCAGTTCCTCAGCTTTAGTTCCTCAGCATCAGTTCCTCAGCATCAGTTCTCTCAGTATCAGTTCCTCAGCATCACTTCCTCAGCATCAGTTCCTCAGATCAGTTCCTCAGCATTAGTTCCTCAGTATCATGTTCCTCAGCAGCATCTTCCTCAGCATCCAGTATTCCTCAGCATCAGTTTCCTTCCAGCATCAGTTCCTCAGCATTAGTTCCTCAGCATCAGTTCCTCAGCATCAGTTCCTCAGCATCAGTTCCTCAGCATCACTTCCTCAGCATCAGTTCCTCAGCATCATTCCTCAGCATCAGTTCCTCAGTATCACTTCCTCAGCATCAGTTCCTCAGCATCAGTTCCTCAGTATCACTTCCTCAGCATCAGTTCCTTCACCACATCAGTTCCTCAGCATCAGTTCCTCAGCATCAGTTCCTCAGTATCACTTCCTCAGCATCAGTTCTCATCTGTTCCTCAGCATCAGTTCCTCAGCATCACTTCCTCAGCATCAGTTCCTCAGTATCAGTTCCTCAGCATCAGTTCCTCAGTATCACTTCCTCATTCTCAGTTCCTTCAGCATCAGTTCCTCAGTATCACTTCCTCAGCATCAGTTCTTCATCAGTTCCTCATGCATCAGTTCCTCAGCATCACTTCCTCACCATCAGTTCCTCAGTATCATTCCTCAGCATCAGTTCCTCAGCATCACTTCCTCAGCATCACTTCCTCAGCATCAGTTCCTCAGCATCACTTCCTCAGCATCACTTCCTCAGCATCACTTCCTCAGCATCAGTTCCTCAGTATCACTTCCTCATCATCAGTTCCTCAGTATCACTTCCTCAGCATCAGTTCCTCAGCATCACTTCCTCAGCATCAGTTCCTCAGTATCACTTCCTCATCATCAGTTCCTCAGCATCAGTTCCTCAGCATCAGTTCCTCTGTATCACTTCCTCATTATCAGTTCCTCAGTATCACTTCCTCAGCATCAGTTCCTCAGCATCACTTCCTCAGCATCACTTCCTCAGCATCAGTTCCTCAGCATCAGTTCCTCAACATCACTTCCTCAGCATCACTTCCTCAGCATCAGTTCCTCAGCATCAGTTCCTCAGCATCACTTCCTCAGCATCACTTCCTCAGCATCACTTCCTCAGCATCACTTCCTCAGCATCACTTCCTCAGCATCACTTCCTCAGCATCACTATAGGTCATGGACTTTTACTAACCAAACTTGCCTTAAAGATGTTTTTCTACGCAGATAATTTTCATGGATATCAAAGTCCAGTTTTATTGAGAAAAAAAATAACATTTAAGTAGGGAGTAAATATGAGGGAGTGTGGAGCCCACAGCCTCTGATGTGGCTCCTCTTTGATCTTTATTAAAAAATATAATGTTTTTCTATGTAGCGATAAACATTCTGCTCAATTTGACCAAAATATAATTTATTCACACACACACGCACATACACACACACACACACACACACACACACACACACACACACACACACACACACACACACATTTTCTTGGACTTCAAGAAGGCGTTTGACACAGTTCCACACAAGAGATTAGTGCAAAAACTGGAGGACCAAGCAGGGATAACAGGGAAGGCACTACAATGGATCAGGGAATACTTGTCAGGAAGACAGCAGCGAGTCATGGTAAGTGGCGAGGTGTCAGAGTGGGCACCTGTGACCAGCGGGGTCCCACAAGGGTCAGTCCTAGGACCAGTGCTGTTTCTGGTATTTGTGAATGACATGACGGAAGGAATAGACTACGAAGTGTCCCTGTTTGCTGATGACGTGAAGTTGATGAGATGAATTCATTCAATCGAAGACCAGGCAGAACTACAAAAGATCTGGACAGACTGCAGACCTGGTCCAGCAATTGGCTCATGGAGTTCAACCCCACCAAGTGCAAAGTCATGAAGATTGGGGAAGGGCAAAGAAGACCGCAGACGGAGTACAGTCTAGGGGGCCAGAGACTACAAATCTCACTCAAGGAAAAAGATCTTGGGGTGAGTATAACACCAGACACATCTCCTGAAGCGCACATCAACCAAATAACTACTGCAGCATATGGGCGCCTAGCAAACATCAGAACAGCATTCCGACATCTTTATAAGGAATCGTTCAGGACCCTGTACACCGTTTACGTTAGGCCCATATTGGAGTATGCGGCACCAGTCTGAAACTCACACCTAGCCAAGCATGTAAAGAAAATAGAGAAAGTGCAAAGGTTTGAAACAAGGCTAGTCCCAGAGCTAAGGGGTATGTACTACGAGGAGAGGTTAAGGGAAATCGACCTGACGACAGTGGAGGACAGGAGAGATAGGGGGTACATGATAACGACATACAAAATACTGAGAGGAATTGAGGTGGACAAAGACAGGATGTTCCAGAGATGGGACACAGCAACAAGGGGACACAGTTGGAAGTTGAAGACACAGATGAATCACAGGGATGCTAGAAAGTATTTCTTCAGCCACAGAGTAGTCAGGAAGTGGAATAGTTTGGGAATCGATGTAGTGGAGGCAGGATCCATACATTGCTTTAAGCAGAGGTATGATGAAGCTCACAGTTCAGGGAGAGTGACCTTGTAGCGACCAGTGAAGAGACGGGGCCAGGAGCTTGGACTCGACCCCTGCAACCTCAACTAGGCGAGTACAACTATGTGAAGTGAGTACACACACACACATACAGAGTGAACCTTGTAGCGACTAGCGATGAGGCAGGGCCAGGAGATGAGACTCTACCCCTACAACCACAGGTAGGGAAGTACATATAGGTGAGTAGATATAGGGGATAACACACAACACTGGCAGTGTAGACAACCATGCCCACCTGGACAACACTGGCAGTGTAGACAACCATACCCACCTGGACAACACTGGCAGTGTAGACAACCATGCCCACCTGGACAACACTGGCAGTGTAGACAACCATGCCCACCTGGACAACACTGGCAGTGTAGACAACCATGCCCACCTGGACAACACTGGCAGTGTAGACAACCATGCCCACTGGACAACATGCAGTGTAGACAACATACCCACCTGGACAACACTGGCAGTGTAGACAACCATGCCACTGGACACATGGCAGTGTAGACAACCAGCCCACCTGGACAACACTGGCAGGTGTAGAACAACATGCCACCTGGACAACACTGGCAGTGTAGACAACCATGCCCACCTGGACAACACTGGCAGTGTAGACAACCATGCCCACCTGGACAACACTGGCAGTGTAGAAAACCATGCCCACCTGGACAACACTGGCAGTGTAGACAACCATGCCCACCTGGACAACACTGGAGTGTGTTTACTATCACCGACCACCAAGTTTAATTAATCATAATCACTAAGTTGATCAATATAAGCCACGTGCAGGTATGATCACATCACCATGAACAAGACACTTGTATAACACATGACTATCATTATTTACTAATACATTTCGCCCCAACAATGACTTTTTCAGTCCAGTGTAAAAAAATTATGATCAGTGGACGGTACAAATAATCAGCCTAAGGGCGAATAAAACTTCGTAACGACGTCTCAGTCCGACTTGGCTTATTAAGTACAGGTCAGTGGTGAGCTGTACTTAACTCAGTGGTGACCTGTACTTAACTCAGTGGTGACCTGTACTTAACTCAGTGGTGACCGGTACTTAACTCTGTGAAGAAGTGTCTTGTGTGCTCTCCGTGGACTGAACCAAGATGCCCTCCCAGTATTAAGGAAGAATTGAGAGTAGCGAAGATGGAGATACGGCGATTGACTGAGGAAAACAAGAGGATTCGTAGTAGTCCTCCTGGTTTGAGTCCTCAGGTCAAGAAGGGAGCGTGGTCAGTGGCTGGACAGCATGGAACCAAGTTGACGATAAAGAAGAATGGAAAGACAGAAACGATGAAGAAGAAAGAGACTGCTGTGGAAACATCTAATGCATTCTCCGTGCTACCCGATGAATGTGAGTCGACTACTGGGAACGTCACGACGAATGACACCAAGGAAGGTAAGAATATTGTTGTTGTTTGGGATAGCCAGGTTAGATACATGGACAGGGCGTCCTGCTTGAAGGAGAGGAGTAGGAGACAGAGGGTTTGCTTTCCTGGAGCTGGGATGGAGGACATTGTTTGCCGGCTTGACAACATCATGAACAGTAATGGGATCAATCCTATTATTTGCCTCAGTGCTGGAGGCAATGAAAGTTCAGGACAGCTATAGACATAATTAGGAAGAAGGGGGGGGGGGGGCGCCCTGTTATATGTGGCATTTTGCCAAGAAGAGGTGTTGGTAATGAATGGTTGTATAGAGCAATTGGTATAAATTGTTGGCTGGATAAACACTGTAAGGATATTGCAGTACCATTCATTGACAATTGGGACAACTTCTATGGCCGAAATGACATGTATGCCAGGGATGGGGTTCACTTATCCAGGGCAGGTGTGGGTTTTCTTGCTAGCTCAGTTGAGGGGGTTGTTAGGACTTTAAACTAGGATTAGTTAGAGGTATGAGTTTAGAAATGATAAATATTGAGTATGGATATATTAACTTATGCTCTCATATTAAGAATCTTAATAGTAACTGTCATGGAGTAACTCTGGGTAATGATAATTGCAGAAATTGTGTAAAAACAAAGATGAATAGGAAAAATGTGCAGAAGAAAAAACATATGATGGTATTTTATGCTAACAGTCGAAGTGTAAGAAATAAAATTAATGAATTACGTTTGGTAGCATGTCCTGGGAACTTTGATATCATTGCATTAACTGAAACGTGGTATGATTTAAAGAGTCGGGATATGATTGCTGAGTGTAATATTCAAGGGTTTAAGTTGTTCCATGTGGATAGATGTAATGGGAAGGGGGGAGGAGTTGCATTATGAAAACAGTTCAGGACTGTTTTCTGAAGCAATGCGTAACATAGCCTACCAGGGGTAATAATTTGCTAGACCTAGTCTTGTCAAATAAGGAAACACTCCTAAATAATCTGGAGATCACTGAAGAGCTTGGCGCAAGTGATCACAAATCCACCACTTTCAGCATTAACTGGGAATACAAGAATAATGATAATACAGTAAAAATCCCTGATTTCCGTTCTGCCGATTATAATGGACTTAGGGAACACCTGTCTAATCTTGATTGGGGTTATCTAGCTAATGATTTTATTGGCGATGATCATACTTATGATTATGAAGGGATCTGCTTTTATGATTTTTTTTAATAATGTACACCGTGCCCAGAGTATATACATTCTCCAGAGAGAAATTAGGTCTAATAATAACGATCCCAAATGGGTTAACAGTAGGCTAAAGCATCTATTAGGGGAGAAAAGGGGAATTTATAGGCGCATCAGAAGAGGAGAGGTTGACCTTACTGACCAATATGTTCAGCTTAAAAGAGAAGTAAAAAGGGGAATAAAAAGGCTAAACGTGACTATGAAATTAGAGTTGATAATGAATCAAAGTCTAATCCAAAGGAGTTCTTTCAAGTGTATAGGACGAAGGTGAAAGAAAAAGTAGGACCTCTGAAAATTGGGAATGGACAGCTGACGGATAACGAACTGGAAATGTGTTCCTTATTTAATGATATTTTTTGTCAGTTTTATACACAGGAAGATGTAAATGAAAATTCCAGTAATTAACAATTATTTAGTTCCTGATGAATTTAAATTAACTAATATTACTGTAACGAGGGACATGGTTATTAAACAGATAGACAAACTGAAGCCCAAAATAAGTCCCCGGGACCGATGAGTTGTTTTCCAGGGTACTTAAGGAATGCAAGATGGAGCTTAGTCAGCCATTAACGAGTGTGTTTAATGCGTCCATCCTTACCGGTGTTGTGCCAGAGTTGTGGAAGATAGCTAATGTGGTTTCCCATATTCAAATCAGGGGATAAAGTCGTTCCTTCAAATTACCGTCCAATAAGCCTGGCATCTATAGTGAGCAAGTTATTAGAATCAATTATAGCTGACATTATTAGAAGTCACCTTGGAGAGCATAACTTTATAAATGAATCTCAGCATGGATTCACGAGAGGTCGTTCCTGCCTGACAAACTTACTGACGTTTTTTTTCAATGGAACTTTTATAAGGCAGTTGACAGTGATAAGGAATATGATATTGTTTATTTGGATTTTAGTAAAGCCTTCGATGGGAGTACCTCACAAGAGACTCTTAAGAAAAGTGGCAGTCAGGGTTTATAGGAGGTAAAGTTCTAGCATGGATAGAGGCATGGCTTACCAATAGAAAGCAGAGAGTTCCATTAATGGAGTGAAATTGAATGGGGATTTAGTCACTAGTGGGTTCCACAAGGATCAGTTTTAGACCCTCTCCTTGTTTATAATTTACATTAACGGCCCTTGTTTGAAGGGATTCGAGTGGACATGGGGTTAAGTTTGTGATGATACAAAGAAAGGCCGTATAATTCACTCTGAGGGGGATAGCAATGAACTCCAGGAGGATTTAGACAAATTTATGTCTTAGTCTGAAAAATGGCAGATGAAGTTCAATGTCGATAAGTGTTAGGTACTAGCCCTTGGTAATGAAAATAACCCTCGAAGCTATAATCTAGGTGAAGTAGAGCTTGATCATACAGAATGTAAAAAGGACTTTGGAGTCGTGGTGAGCAGAAATCTAAAGCCAAGACAGCAGTGCCTTAGTGTGCGCAACAAGGCCAAAAGATTACTTGGATTTATCTCAAGACGTATAAGTAACAGAAGTCCAAAAGTTATTTTTCAGCTCTATACATCACTAGTGAGGCTTCATTTAGATTTGCTGCTCAGTTTTGGTCCCTTACTACAGGATGGACATAGACTCATTAGAGAACATACAGAGAAGAATGACTAAAATGATTTACTGTGTAAAGGGAAACCTCCCGTATGAAGATAGACTTAAAGCCTTAAATCTCCACTCTCTGGAGAGGCGTAGAATGAGGGGAGATATCATTGAAGTGTATAATTGGATGACGGGCATAAGCAACGGAGATATTAATAAAGTACTGAGGGTGTCGAACCAGGTAAGAACCAGAAATAATGGATTTAAATTGGATAAAATTTAGATTTAGAAAGGACATAGGTAAGTACTGGTTTTCTAACAGAGTTGTAGATGCGTGGAACAGTCTTCCCAGTGGGGTGGTAGAGGCTAGGACCTTGGGTAGTTTTAAAAAGAGACTGGACAAATATATGAGTGGGAGGGACTGGGTTTGATTGGTATCATTGGGTACGGGAGTTATTTCTTGGGTAGCTTTGGGTAGAGGTCGTTTTGATAAAGACCTGCCTCGCATGGGCCAATAGGCCTTCTGCAGTGTTCCTCCATTCTTATGTTCTTATGTTCTTATGTTCTTAAGATGAATTTTGCTCACTGAAGCCTGAAGACAGGTGCTGTAAATGAACACATCTGCACATGTGCTGCACATGTTCTATACATGTGCCTTATACATTTGTCTGCATTGTATAACGTTAATGTAGTATTTCTTAAATGTTATAGCACCATCGAGGATTCTTGCTACATTCTACAACCCAGTGCTAACATCAAGCCAACTCTTGGGCCCCGCCCCTCTGTAACGAT
Source organism: Cherax quadricarinatus (assembly GCF_026875155.1). NCBI lineage: Eukaryota > Metazoa > Arthropoda > Malacostraca > Decapoda > Parastacidae > Cherax > Cherax quadricarinatus. Next base: position 42,542,635 of record NC_069423.1, on the reverse strand, counting down.
ATCTTCAGTTGCTGCACATCTATTTGGGATCCAGTATACATAGATTCATCCTTATAACACTGCGTGAGACTGGTCAAGGCTAAAGGACTGATCACCTTTTACTAAAATAACAAGTGTGTAAGTAAGAATATTCATCATTCAGAAGGATCATTTTAAAATAAGTGTATGAAATCTAACTGCATAATAAGAAATCTGCAGAAAAGAATACTTTGTACGTTGTAAACAAATCTCTCACTACTCATCCCTTTTTATAAACTGGTATATATTTGGCTTTATATTTTAGAGCTTAAAGCAGCTAGAGAATTCTCATGCCTGTGGGATTAATGTTTATTTGATCATATAAGCAGTTTCCTTACTGAAAAACATTAAAACAGCAAAATTTAATTTGTGCCAGACATAATGTTACCTTAGTGTCAGGTATTTATAAGATTAGAGAGCAGGCGAGGTGGGTAGGGGAGGTGGGCAGGTAGGGTGGGCAGATATGGTGATTAGGCAGGATTGTCTGGAAGGATGAGAGGGTAAGGCAGACAGTTAGAGAGTAAGGCAGACAGATCTGTTTATGACTTGAAAAAGCCCACTGTGTGGGCGAAACGTAGTCAATAAAGGATCACATTATACTGCATATGTGTTTATATTTCCAGAGTGGGCAGGCATGGTAAGATGGTTGAGTAGGGACGGTGGGTGAGGAAGGTGGGCAAGTAGGGTGGGCAGGTAGTGTGGGCAGGGAAGGTAGGCAGGTAGCGTGGGATGGTAATTTGGGCAGCTAGGATGGGCAGTGAATGGAGAAAGGTAGGGATAAGCATGTAATGCAGGTAGTTAAGTATAGTGGACAAGCATTGTGGACAGGTAGAGTGGGCATGTAGAGTCGACGGGTAGAGTGGGCAGACAGGGTGGGCTACCAGTGTGGACAGGTAGAATGGGCAAGAAGGGTGTGGAGGTAAGGTGGGCAGGTATGGTGGACAGGTAGAGTGGGCAGGCAGGGTGGGCAGGTATGGTGGACAAGTAGAGTGGGCAGGCAGGGTGGACAACCAGTGTGGGCAAGTAGAATGGGCAAGAAGGGTGGACAGATAGGGTGGGCAGGTAGGGTGGACAGGTAGAGTGAGAAGGCAGGGTGGGCATGTAGAGTCGACAGGTAGAGTGGGCAGGCAGGGTGGGCAACCAGTGTGGACAAGTAGATGTGGGCAAGAAGGGTAGGCAGTTAGGGTGGACAGGTACAGTGGGCATGAAGGGTGGGCAGGTAGAGTGGGCATGAAGGGTGGGCAGTAAGAGTGGGCATGAAAGGTGGGCAGGTAGATTGGGCTGGCAGTAATGCTAATTTAAACATACTTTATCAAGGACAACCTTGTGCAAGAATGGTATATAATACCGACAAGATGAAATTAAGACACATGTGCAACATCTGGGTATCTTTATTGTAGACGTTTCGCCATCCAGTGGCTTTATCAATACAAATTCTAGGACATAGCTTGAAGACAGTAGGACTATATACAGAAGATGAGGTAATCAGTCCCTCAACCTAGGAGTAGGTGCGAAGAGCACCATAGTCGTGGAGATTCTGAAGCAGAAGAAAGGAGCCTGGCGCTTATATAGTAACGTTAGGTGTAGCAGACGAGGGCATAGTCACTGGTAGGCGGGATTCCCCAGTGGAAGTAGGTCCTTCCCAAAGCGATGGGATAGTTGTAGTAGTAGTTGTCGTAGTCGTGAAGCTTATGTACATGTCCTCAGAATCAAGATTCCATGATGTTGCAGTGTCTGACAAGTTGTGCAAGAATGGTATATAATACCTACCAGTGACCTACCCGCCTACCAGTGACTATGCCCTCGTCTGCTACACCTGACGTTACTATATAAGCGCCAGGCTCCTTGCTTCTGCTTCAGAATCTCCACGACTATGGTGCTCTTCGCACCTACTCCAAGGTTGAGGGACTGATTACCTCATCTTCTGTATATAGTCCTACTGTCTTCAAGCTATGTCCTAGAATTTGTATTGATAAAGCCACTGGATGGCGAAACGTCTACAATAAAGATACCAAGATGTTGCACATGTGTCTTAATTTCATCTTTTCGGTATTGTATACCATTCATATACAACTTGTCAGACACTGCAACATCATGGAATCTTGATTCTGAGGACATGTGCATAACCTTCACGACTACGACAACTACTACTACAACTAACCCATCTCTTTGGGTAGGACCTACTTCCACTGGGGAATCCCGCCTACCAATGACTATGCCCTCGTCTGCTACTCGTCCCATTTCCACCTGACGTTAGTATATAAGCGTCAGGCGCCTTGCTTCTGCTTCAGAATCTCCACGACTATGGTGCTCTTCGCACCTACTCCTAGGTTGAGGGACTGATTACCTCATCTTCTGTACATAGTTCTACTATCTTCAAGTTATGTCCTGGAATTTGTATTGATAAAGCCACTGGATGGCGAGACGTCTACAATAAAGATACCCAGATGTTGCACATGTGTCTTAATTTCAAGGACAGTCACATTCGTCGCTCAACCTTTGGGACGAGCGGACGTGAGCTGAGCGTGCCCTCTGCTGTCAGCCGGTGACAACTTGGTTTTCTCAAAATGGCGCAGCCGGCAAGAAGAAGGGTAAACACTGTCGGCATAGAAGTGGTGCGTGGGGCTGTGCATGCCCACTCAGCTCAAGTTTTATTACCTGCCATCATCAGGGACACATACGGCATTGCCAACGAAGAGCTGTATGGTGTAGCCTTGAACGGGGCATATAGAATTTTTGTGAAATTTCTCAATGCAAGTGTATATGAGGACATAGTCGCCAGGTTCCAAGATCTTTGTGTACCAGTGATTCCTGCAGTGACGGTAAGGCTACATGATGTGTCCCGCCATTATACGTGGGTGAAGATAAGAAATGTACCCTTTGAGGCTAATGAGGCAGACCTACGTGCTGTCTTCGAGAAGTTTGGGACTGTTCATATGGCGACATTGGGGAAATGGAAGGAAGGATCGTATTCTGGGATGCCTGAAGGAAGTTTTCCTTAAAAATGACATTGAGGCATCCTATTCCTTCCTATATTTTCCTAGAAGACTTCAGGACTCAAGTAATGGTGACTTACGCAGGGCAACAACGTACCTGTCGATTATGCGGTGCCTATGATCACATTGCTGCGCAGTGTGTTAAACAACAGGGTACACAGGCGAAGGAGCAGCATAAGGAGGCATCAGAGGACCTTGAGACGTTGGATTTGGCACGACCTGAGTCGGTTTCCTTGAACAAGGCTTGGAGTGTGGAGGTCGAGGAGGCCTTGAGGGAGGAAGAGTGTGTAACTCTTCCGAGAGAGACATGCACTGCCGGGCAGGCACCGGAGACCAAGATGTGGTGTCACTGGGTGAGGACAGGGCCGTGGAGGCTACCATTGATTCAGTCCTCCACGACCTGTTAGGGACCCCAGGAGAGGTCACAGTTGAGGGGCCTGTGGGTGCCCTGGATGTGCTGGGGTTCCAGGTGGTGAGAGGGGGGGAGGCATGTCAGAGACCCAGGTTGAGGCTGGGTTGCAAATTGGCACGGTGGTGGCGGAAGTGCACGGGGATGGCTTCCAGGTGGAGGCGGGAGAAAGGCTCGAGTGTCACGGAAGAGAGCGGCAGTGCCTCGGACGTGGAGGATGTGGATGTGCTCACTCCGGCACAGCGTTCGGGCAAAAAGGTGTGGGCTGAAGTGGTTGAGCATGGACCTGGGGGGTCAGGGGCAAGGGGCATGTGAAAGCAGATCACAGAATGGTGATTGAAGATCAAGGGCGTTATAAAGGGGAAGGGGGATAAAGGTGGTGCAATACGTAAAGGCAAACCTCCATTGACAAATTCAAGAGTCTCTCTATAAATGTTAATGGTCTGAAAAATTCTAGGAAGTGTGATGGTTTCATGAGATGCTCATTAGTATGGTGTAGATGTAGTGTTTGTGCAAGAGCACAACCACAAGCCGGGTTGTATGTTGATGATTGAGGGGTATACTGTATATACGGCACACTCAACGAGATTGAAAGGAGGAGTGGCTATTTTGGTGAGGGAGGCTAGCCCGTTTACTGTACATCATTGTGAGGAGGGGGGTGAGGGGAGGGTTATAAGAGTGGATGGGACATGGGGAAGAGATAAGATGTCTTTTGTGTGTGTTTTGGTCCGGCGGAGGGGGACAGTCGAGTGAAGAATGAGTTTGTACGTGAAGTGTTGGTGTATCACTTAAGGTCGCTTCCAGCATTAGCTGTGGTGGGAGGGGACTGGAATTGCGTTATACGCCGCAAGGATGTGGAACCTAGGGGAGCAGGATATTGTTCTGGCGTTCTGAGGGACCTGTTAACCGGGGTGGGGGTTGGTGGATGTAGAGGGGGGGCGGGCGGTGGGAGGTGCAGCACACCTTGTGAGGCAAGGGTATGCTGCACGGCTGGACAGGATATACGTGACAAGGAAAGCTGTGGTGCGGAGTGTAAGGGTTTTGGATGTCTTTTTTTCTGATCATAGAGGTGTTTTGGTGGATTTGGGATGGGAGGGGGTCGCCGAACAGGTATAAGAGTTATTGGAAATTGAATGTTCGGTTGCTTCAAGACGTTGAGGGGAGGGTCCTATTTGCACAATGGTGGAAAGGCTTATGGGAAGGGATGGAAGTCAATGGGGATGTGTTGAGATGGTGGGATGTGACGGCGAAGACGAGGATTCGAGAGTTCTATGTCCGACAGGGAAGGCACGAGAATCAGTTGGCTTATGGGCTTATTAGGTATCTTGAGGGGCAGTTAAGGGAGTATCATGAGAGAGGAAGGGGGGGGATGGGAGCCCTGTGGCTGACATAGAAGGAGTGAAGGAACGCCTAATGGAAGTGCAAAATGAGAGGTTTGATGCGGCAAGGGTTTTAGGGGGGTTGGAGGAGGTCATGTGGGGGTGATAGACCATCGGCGTGTGTCCTGCGAGGGCAGGGGCGCCGGCGCGTTGCAATGGAAATGGTGGGTTTGAGAGTTCTTGAGGACATAGAAGGGTATAGGGAGGGACAGATTTGGTGACAAACGGAGGGGATGGGAGGGTATGTTGATTCTGGCTTAGTGCACATATGAGGAGGTGTGGGTGTGAGAGAGTGGGGCTTTAAGAGAGACAGGGGGATGGGTGCAGAGTGTGCTGGACAGGGACGACAGGGAACAGTTACAGGGGCCTATTGTGGAGGAAGAGGTGTGGACGGCTTTAATGAGTATGAGCAGGGTAAGGCACCGGGGATAGATGGGCTGCCTGCGGAGTTTTACATACAGCATTGGGGAGTATTAAAAAGTTTTTTGGTGCAATTATTTAATATCATAAAAGAGAGGGGTGCGTTGGGACCTTTGCAGGCGACAGCACTAGTAGTTTTGGTGCCAAAGGGTGAAAGTCAGTGCACAGTGAGAGATTACCGGATGATATCACTCATGTGTGCAGACTACAAACTTTTTGCAAAAATTTTGGGTAATCGTATAAAAAAGGTCATTGGAAAGGTAATAGTGAGGGGTCAATATGGGATTCGGGGAGATCAATGTATGAGGGGCATGGGGTTATTAGAAGGTTTATTGAGGGTCCACAAGAGGGGGAAACGTGGGGGTATTGGCGTTGGATTGGAGAACGGCATATGACAGTGTCGAGAGGGAGGCTCTGTGGAGAATCATGGAGTGGCAAGGGTTCGGGGAGGACATTGTGAATTGGGCACGTACTTTTATCGGGGAGCTGGGATGTGTGTACAGATAAATGGGAGGGTGGGGTTGCATGTGAAAATGGGCAGGGGATTGAGGCAAGGTTGCCCGTTGTCACAAATATTATTTGCATGTTTACAGAATCCGTTTTATAGGGCAGTGGAAAGGTGCATACAGGAGGGGTTAAGGGAGGACATACGAGGTGGGAGTCCCAGTATCATAGGTTACATTGATGACACAACTGTCCTAGTGAGTGGGAGGGAGGGATTGGAGGGTCTGGAGAGAGTTATAGACGTATTTGGGATGGCAACAGGTATGGCAGTGAATGTGCTTAAATCTAAGCTCATGATATTGGGTGAATGGGATGGGCAGGAGGGCGGGGGTTGGGGAGTGAGGTGGAGTGTCGTGGACCGGGTGAAAATTTGTGGAGTTGTGTATATGGGTAATGCTCAGATGGCGAGGGAGAATAATTCAAAGGGTGCGGTAGATAGGGTATTGGGAAGATTGTCAGGATTGAGGCCGACACATCTTACGCTACACCAGAGGGTCATTGTGGTCAATGTGCTTTTGTACAGTAAAATATGGCATGTGGCAGCTTTGTACCCTTTGGTGTATGGGGATGTCCGGAGATTGTTGAGCAGAGTTTTCCGTTTTATCTGGGGTTCGGGATGCGATTGGTTGAAAAGAGAGGTGGTAACACTTCCGGTGGCCTTGGGAGGGCTGGGGTTAATTCATATGGAAAGAAGGTTGAAGTGTGTATATGTGAAACATGGGTTGCTAAGGGCACGGGGGGAAGGGAGTGGAGGGTTGGGGAGGCTGCAGGGAGATCTTCGGAGATGGTGGAAGGGACAAGATTTGAGAGATGGTGAGGAGTTGTTGCGTCTATTGATGTGGTCAGAGAGCCGAGAAACGTGCGGGTAGGGTCCATGGAGAGGAAGATATGGCCTAGGGTGGTAGTGGCAACGGAAGGAGTGTACCCGATGTACGCACGGGAAGACATTTGGGGCCGATTAAAAGGGTTACGCATCCGGCCGCGTGAGGGAGGTAATGTATAGGTTTCTTCACGGAATATTGCCGTCTGGGGTTGTTTTTACGAAATAGGCGAATAAGGGAGGGTGGGGTGTTGTCAGGTTTGTGGGGTAGATGAATCAGCTTTTCTGTAGTTTATTTTTGTGAAAGCCTAGGGATTGTGCGGGAATGGTTAGGGAAAGTAATCCGGTATGTGGGGGGGAAAGGTGTTGTCGGTTTTGAGAGCGCTTAGTTTAGATGTAGTGGGGTTGGGGTAAAGGTTCAAAGGGCAGTGGCTTACTTAATGGTTGATTTTGTGTATATATCATGGGCAATGAGAGACAAAGGGGCGGAGGAACGTAGGATGGCCATAGCAGCATCCTTTTATAGAACAAAGTGTCGCAACAGGGAAATATATGGTAGGAGGTGGGAGAGGGATTTCTCGGAGGGCTACAGGGACTTTCTTTTGAGGGATTTATGGTCTTTATAAGAGGTCAGGGGCATGAACGGGCTGGCCTTCCCAGGGGGGGGGGTGTTGCAGAGGACGATTGTGTGAGTGTGTGTGGAATTGTGTGAGGAAAGGATGTTGAGGTGATATCAATGTGATATTCAATGTAATGTCTTGGTGTTATTGTGAACACCGATGATTATAATTTATCTAAGGATTCCTTCATGTTTTGTAAGGATGTACATAAGCATGTTAGTATATAAGCAGATTTTAACCTGTAATTATACATGTCTACCTATATATGAGCAATGTAACTTGTCATAATAATGAGGTTTCATACCTGTTTTTTAACTAGTGGAACGTTCTGGTATTGTATATAATGTAAGATCTTGCCTGGGGTGTTTTTGCTTATATATTGTTACAGATGTTTTTTTTTCACATTTTCATTATATATGTTCAAGTGAATGAGTTTTTGATCTTGTGTATTGCCAGGTGAAACTGGTCAGTTTTTTTTTTCATTGGGGGGGAGGGGGGTAGGAGTTTAAGTAATCTCTGCAATATCAGGTCATGTGATACACATGTCATATTTTAGATGTCTAATGTTGTCCATTCTCTGTAGGATGTGGTGTATAGATTATCTCCGACAGTGTAAATAATCTGTCTGCAGGAGGGAATAATGTGTAAATTTATTTATTATTGTGGTAGGTTTATGTGTGTAGCGTGTTTTTAGGGTGATATATAAGATGCTAATTACTATCAAGAACTGTTGGTGGTTATGAGTGGTGACGGCACAGTTACTAGGCATGTGGGGGGGGGGGTGAAATGTCATCGGTAGTGTCTTAAACCTACCACCGTGCACGATATTAATTATTACCATAGGGTATATGAGGGTAGGGTGGATTGTGTTCTATGGTGGATGTGAGCCATCAGGTTCAGACATTCCTCGTATTATAGTGTCAGCCGTTTAGCTGGCTGGATTGTGTTTATATATATATTGTCATTGAAGTTTTTAATGCTTTTGCAAATGTGTATTGTATAAGAGTTTTGTCACTGTGTATTTAAGGGTAAGTGGTACGTTTTCATAGGGGGGGGGAGTGTAAGCTTTACTGGGTGGGTTGTATGTGTATGTGTGTGTATGTATATGTATATATATATATATATATATGTATATGTGTATATATATGTATTATATATATATATATATATATATATATATATATATATATATATTATGTGTGTTATATATATGTATATGTGACCACCTTTTCATGTGAAGCACAGTACGTACATGAGGTATTTGAGTGCAGCAGCAGTCAGTTCTGTCATTATATATGTGATTCTTCAGTACTGTGTAGTCACAGTTGATTATTGTTCACTGCCTGTATCTTGTTACATATTGATTATGTACCCATATATTTTTGTACCTGAGTTTTAAATAAAATATATAAAAAAAAAAATTCAGGGACAGCCTTGATAACACAACGTTTCTCTCTAGTACCTTGATAAAAACACCTTGATTATGCCATGTTTCTCTCAAGCACCTTGATAAAAACACCTCGATTATACCACGTTTCTCTCAAGCACCTTAATACAGTAAACTTCATTAAATAATACTTGTAAAGTCGCCTCTGTAATAAATATTTTCTCTGCTAAGTATCTTCAAGATCAACAGAGCGACGTAATCAGCTTGTCCAGCATCATGGGAACCACAGCCTCGGTACTTCCTAAGTACACATAACCGTATTTAGGAACATATTATTTTCAGGCGATGTAACTAAGTCTGGATGGGAAGCATTTGTAAATGAAAAAAAAAGTCCTTCCTTTTCCTATCACGATTTTCCTTCAATGCAGTGAATGTATACATCATCCCTCATGCAGTAGCTTGACTTCTAAGAAGGGGCGGAGATCATCAGTGAACTGACCCTCTGAACCGTGAGGTCAGCAGAGTGCACAGGCACTGTATTTCCCACATCTAGAACTTAATTTATTTGTACCTTAGAGCACTTTTAATTGCTAGTCCCGCTTTCCTTTAAGAGGAGTTCACTTAAATCCAACAAACATTCACATTGATCCACCTTTCTCACATGTTATCATTGACTATACAGGTAGAGCACCGGCGATCATTTACACCACCAAGCAGGAACACTTATCTGGGACGAGGTATTGTTTCGCCAGTTTGTGACGTAGCAAGCAACCACGAAAACACACGCTCAGAGACACATCTGCGTGGTATCGTGACTTCACCAGAATTTAACATCTACACAAGAAAAACAACTATCATATCCTAAAACAGAAGAATGTAATCATATGAGGATATGCAAAGCTATGCGTTGGATTAACCTCTAGAAGCCTGGATCACAGGCTTCTAGAGGGACCACAGGTGTACATGACGATGACCAGAACAATGCATGTGTCATTCATTACAATTGTTGACATCATGTTACGATGTTGAAAGAGGCCAGACCTATCATGTTGGCAGGATGTACGTATTCAGTTACTGTAACCTCAAACACTGAAGCCTAGAACACTGAAGCCAAGAACATTGAATCCCAGAATACTGAAGCCAAGAACAATGATGTCCAGAACAATGATAACCAAAATAATGAAGCACAGAACAATGAATCTCAGAACACTGAACCCCAAAACACTGAACCCCAGAACACTGAACCCCAGAGCAATGAAGCCCAGAACAAAGAAGCCCAGAGCAATGAAGCCAAGAAAAGGAAGCCAGAACACTGAAAACCAAGAAAATTGAATCCCAGAATCCTGAAGCCAAGAACAAAGAGCCCAGAACAATGATGATCAAAATACTGAAGCCCAGAATACTGAAGCAAAGAGCAATGAAGCTCATAATACTTGCAGTTTCACTGTTTTTGAGGTTCAATTTAATTTTCTTGCACTTGTTCCACCCTCTGTTGATTGTTACACACACCACACCACACACACACACCCCACACACACACACAACAAC
>NC_069423.1:42483278-42532034 GCF_026875155.1 Cherax quadricarinatus | reverse complement strand
GTTTAAAACTTAAAAATTTAGTTTTGTTATTTTGTGATGAGGACGTCGGGGAAAGGTGTTGTGTTGGACTCTTTTTTTGTGTAACTGGATCGCAGGTTAAACTGCTTTGAGCCTTGCCTAAAGACCCCGTACATCAAAATTTTTGGGTTTCTTCGGGAAATCGTCCACGTAACGTGACGCTTGAAGGGATGAGTTGGCGAAGTGTTGGATCTGGTGTTCCATGTATAATTTGGGCTGGAGGGCCCCTTTATGGGGGACCCCTTTCCCCCAGCCGTAGGTTGTTTGTAGGTTGTTTTTGAAAAAAAAACAGTTGAAATTAAAACAAGAGTTAAATCAAGTAAAAATCCCGGGGGGTAGGGAAAGTTAAGGCCCTGTTGATTTGCGTCGGAAAACCTCGTGGCTTTTTTGGTAGGTACTTTTGTGAAGAGGGAAGTCACATCCCAAACTGCTTAGTTTTCTTGTTAGGATGGAGAGGTTACGGATGCGGTTTGAGAAGGTCGCCTGAGTGTTTAAGATGAGCGGGGCTGATGGTCCCCAGAAGGCAGGAAAGATGTTTGGCAAAAAACTCCGGCTAGTTTGTGTGGAGCACGGCCTATTCCTGACGTGATTGGTCTGAGAGGAATATTGTGTTTATGGGTCTTGGGTAACCATACATATGTGCTGGTTTAGGGTTGCTTGGTAACAAGTACAGAAGTTTCTTCCTTCTCTAGTTGCGTTTGGTATTTGTCTGGTTTTGTATAGAAAATCTTTGGTGAGCGTCTCCCACTGTTGAGTGCTGAGGGGTTTTCGTATGTAGATTGATCATTCAAAGGTCTATCATTTTAGTGTTGTAGTCACTGGTGTTGGGGTTTTAACGACTCCACCTTTGTCGGCGGTGGTGACGAGAATTTTGGGGGTCGTTTGCGAGGTTCTTAAGGGCAGTGATGTATCTTTCTGGGGAAGATTAGAAGAAGAAGGTTCACATAAAGCTGCAGTGAGAAGGCCCTGTATATAACCCTTCTGGAAGTTGCTGTCACTGTGTCTATGGTTCCGGGGTAACTAGTTTGAGTTGTTAGGTTTGCGTATGTTGGTGGTAAATTTGAGTCCCAGACTCAGTGCTTTTTTTTCGTAGTGGGTTTAAATGTGCGTGCGATAAGTTGTTTATCAGGGATTCGGTCCCTTTTCCCTTCCATCGACTGTTGGTGCAGAGGTACTGAAGTTTGCGATTGAGTTTGATCTTCTGTTGAAGGTTAGCTGTGGTGACTGTGTGAGAATATGCTCAGCAGTGTGTTGGTCAATCTAAAGTTTGGGCCCCTCATATTCCTTGCGTTTCAAGGTTTTCCCTTTTGCGATGTTAGAAAGTTCTTGGCAAATTCGTTAAGAAAGCTTGGGTAGCTGGAGAGAAGGGGTGCTTGGAGTTGGAGAGTGTGCAGGATTTGACTTAGGGATCACCTTCTCTGCCAGGCAATCTTGTAGGAAGTTGTCTGTTGCGATAGCTGTGAGCACGAAGAAGAGTGTTCAAATAACGTCTGCATGAAATGTCATTATGTTGCGGTGTCCGACAGATTTAATAAAGTTGGTAGAATTACCAAACCCCTTCCCCCTAAATTTTCTCTATTGCTGACCTATACCTGCTTAATCATGTCCTCTCCTTTCGTCTGCCAAAAATCGTTGGGCCCCCAGCACTGAGACAGATAATAGGATTGCTCCCATTATCTATTGTCATCCATACGGCTAAATATCTTTTCATCCAGCCCAGGAAACATTCTGCCTCCTACTCCTTCCTTCAAGAGAATGCCCTATCCATGTACCTAACTTGGCTATCCCCAACAACAACAATGTTTTTACCTTCCTTGGCGTCGTCCTTCGTGATGCTCCGAGTAGTCGACTCACATTCGTCAGGTAGCTTTACACCACTTGTAGAATTCAAGACGTTCTCGATGGTCTTCGTTGGGGTTTCTAGGGATGTCTCACTCACGTCTGCCAATGCTTCTTTGGTGCTCGTTGTGGCATTCCCAGTAGAACACGATTAACAGAGGTGAACAAGAGGATTCGTAGTAATCCTCCTGTTGTGAGTCCCCAGGTTAAGAGGGGAGCTTGGTCAGTCGCCGGGCAACATGGAACCAAGCTGAAGATCAAGAAAACGGTTGGAGAGGCAGAAACAACGAGAAACCAGAAGACAACCGTGGAAACTTCCAACCCATTCTCGGTGCTACCTGACGAATGTGAGTGTTCTACTGGGAATGCCACAAACGGCACCAAAGAAGCATTGGCAGAATGAGTGAGACATCCTAGAAACCCCCAAAGAAGACCATCGAGAACGTCTTGAATTCTACAAGTGGTGTAAAGCTACCTGGCGAATGTGAGTCGACTATCGGGCATCACGACGGACAACGCCAAGGAAGGTAAAAACATTTTTGTTGTTGGGGATAGCCAGATTAGGTACATGGATAGGGCATTCGCTTGAAGGATAGGAGTAGGAGGCAGTGTGTGTGTTTTCCTGGGGCTGGGATGAAGGATATTGTTAGCCGTCGGATGCATCATGAGGGTAATGGGGGCAATCCTATTATCTGTCTCAGTGCTGGAGGCAACGATGTTGGCAGCGTAGGGGGTGAGGACCGATTGCAGGTATAGGTCAGCAATAGAGATAATTGGAGGAAAGGGGGGGGAAACCTGTCATATGTGGCTTTTTGCCAAGGAGAGGATTTGGAAATGAAGGTTTTGTCCAGGAAATTTGGGGTGTAAATTTTGCTGGGGAAAAATTTGTAAGGAAAAATGCAGTAACATTCTTGAAAACGGGGCCCTTTCTTGGCAAAAAATGCATGTATGCCAGGGGGGGGTTCTTTTAGGTGTGGGGTGGGAGCACGGGCCCAAAAACGCAGTGGGGGGAGCTGTTAGGTCTTTAAATGGAAATATTTAGGGATGGGTTTTTGGGGGAAAAATGGAATTTCGGGTAGAAATATGATTACAGGAAAAAAAAAATAAAAAGAAATAGGCAAAAAAGGTGGATATTGGAAACCCAGGGGCCCAAAATTTGACAAGGACAGATGGTTTAGTGGAATAACAAAAGGAAGCAGGAAGGGTAAAGAGAGGGAGGGTCTTTTGGTATTTATTCACAAATAGTGCGTGCTAGGAATAAAATGGAGAGTTGAGACTAGTTTAGTGCAGGTAACATAGATGTATTTTCCTTACTGAGACGTGGTTTAATTCAAAAAGGCGGGACATGTGAAAGTCACATTTTGGGGTTTTAAAATTTTTCCCAAATAGTGAAGTTCGGGGAAGGGGGGGGGGGTGGCCTGATGTCCGGATGCTTGAAATGTTGCATAAAAAAAGGGGGGATTAAGTCTGAAATAACACTCAGAGTCTGTTTGATAAATTTTCAGAGGGGATGAAAAGTTTAATTTAGGTGGATTACGTCCCCCAAATTTAGTTTTTGGGCCCCGGGGGACAAAATGGGAGGAAATTGTTAGGGACAAGGCACTTGTAGTAAATTTTAGGGACTTTTAAATTTAGCATATTTATTTGGGAAATTTTTTGATGGGAATTTAGAATCATACGATTCTTTGAAGTGTTCAGGATTTTTTTTGAAGCATTTGTGACGAACCTACAAGGGGTAAAACCTGCTTGACTTATTTCTGGCAAAAAAATGAACCCCTTGTTAAATTTAAAAAAGTTTAGAGGAATGGGGCTAGGCCCAAAAAATCAATCATTTAAAATTTGAATGGAGCATGATAGTGGGGATAACTCAGAAACGCCCCAGTTTTTGCTTAGCAGATTACGATGGGTTAGAGACACTTATCATTGTTGATGGGGTAACGAAGGAGAAGCATCAATATGACGTTTTCTGAACACTTACATGTGCCAAAGAAGTTTATCCTTATAAAGAAATTGAAAAATAGAAATGCCCCAAAATGGATGAAAAATGGGGAAATATCTACAGGGATAAGAAAGGAATTTATAGGGTATCAAAAGAGGCGAGGGTCATCTTATGAATCAGTTAGACTTGAGGGAGTTAAAAAAAGGGGGAAAAAAAAGCTAAAAGGGACTATGAAATTAAAATTGGGGATTCTAAAACTAACCCAAAAAATTTTTTCCAGGATTAGAACAAAAATCAGAGTAAAATGTCCTTTAAAAAAAATATGGGTTTACTGACAAAGAGAAAGAAATGTCTCGATTTTAAAATTTTTTTCCTTTGGTTTTTTCCGGAAGACACTAATTAAAATTTCGGTAATTAAATTTTTTTAGTGGGCCGAAGAAAATAAAATTTTGTAAAATACAGTCCTAGTGAAATGGTTGTGAAGCAGATAGACCGACTGAAGCAAAAAAAAGTACGGGTCTGATGAGGTTTTTCAAGGGTTTAAAGGAATGCAAATGGAAGTTGTGAACATTTAAATAATTTTTAATTTCCTTAAAGAGGTGTAGTTTGATTGTGGAAGAGGTATGTAATTCCCATTTTTAAAACGGAGACAAGTGTTACCTCAAAATTTCGCCAAAAAGCCTGACCCCCAAATTTTAGGCAAATTATGTCAAATTTAGGAGATTATAAGAAGCCATTCGATAAACTAGCTGATTATGATATCGCATGGATTCACAAGAGGCCCGGGCTTTTTTAACTAATTTTTTAACTTTTTTCGAAAAGTTTTTGGGTGTTGACCACGAAAAAAGAATTTGATATTTTTTATTTAGTTTTTTAGAAAGGGCATTTGATAGGTTCCGCCCAAAGAGTTGAAGAAAGTAGCAGCTAGGGCATTGGGGGAAAGGGGGGTGTCTCGGGGATCGAATCTGGTCCAGACAGGAAGCAGAGAGGTCCATAAATGGGGTTAAATGAGTGGGGATCAAAAAGGGGTTGGAAAAAAGGAAAAAACCCACACAAAAATATTTACCTCAAAGACCTTTTGGGCACCCAACAAAGGGAAAACCCCCCCTCTCGGGGTTAAAACTTTAAAAAAAGGGAACAAATTTTTAAAAAAAAAGGGAAAACGCATTAGAACACCGAAGAGGCGGTACGGCGGTAAAGGCAATTTTAACCCATTTTTTTAAAAGAAAATTTTTCAAATTACCCGGAAAACCCCCCTTTTGGGGAAATTGGGAAAAACCATAACCAAAATTTTTTAAAGGGCTGGGCCCCATAACTTTGGCCCTGAAGAAAAAAATTTTTTTCCCAAAAAGAAAAAGCATCGAATCCCTTTTCCAAACCCCCCAAGTTCCCCCGTTTTTCCCCCCTTAGTTTGGACATTTTGCCTCAAAAGAAATTAAAAATTTTTTCCCCCCCGGGGTTTCCTGGTTTTTTTCTTGGGGCCTGGTTTGGGTTTAAATTTCTAAAGGTTTTTAATGGATTTTTTGGTTTTATTTTTTAAAAGGGGGGGTTTCCCGGGGGGCCCCCGGTTTTTTTTAAAAATTTTCCTCCCCCTCAACTCCAAGATTTTTTAAAAGGAGATCTTTAAATGAGATTTAAAACCCCTCACTTTCTGCATTATAAAACTACGTACCTTAAAACCCCCAGGGATCCGGGGTTTTCTTAAAAAAAGCCCATGTTTTAAACTTGCAAAAAATCATTTTTCCAGTTTTTAAAAAACCCCCACAAGGGCTTCCACTGGGGCGTCTTGGGGCCCTTGTTTGTTTTAATTAAATATTTAAAGGGAAATTAAAAGGTTTTTTAGACAAATTCCGGATGGGGGACGCAAGGAGTGGAAATGGATTCAAAACTTTTAGGGAATAAAGGGGGTTTAGAAAAACCCCTTTTCAAAAAATTGGCAATCCATTCAATGTAGAAAATGCTTTTGAATGGGGAAGGAAACCCCTTTCCTTTGTTAAATTTAGAACTTAGCCATCAAGCAAAAAGGGGGGGTTATGGTAAAGAGACTTAACCCAAGACACGTCCCAAGCTTCTATAAAAAATAATTGGGGATATATAAAATGAAACAACGAGCCGGGTTTTGAAAGCTTTTAATAAAAAAGGGACACTTATCAGCATTGGTTTTATTCAAAAGTTTCCCAAACCAGTGGTTTTGTATAAAAAAAGCGTAAGGAATAGGGAATGGGAAATTCCCAACCAAAAGTGTGGTTAGTCCAAATTTTTGTAAAATGAACAAGGGGTTTTGACCTTTATTCTGTAGTGGGTGCGTGAAGGATAGCGGGTTCATAGTGTTCCTCATAGGAAGTGGGCTTCCAAAGGTTGAAAAGTGTTTGAAAAAATTTTTAAAACAAGTCCAGATCTGGCATGTTCTGGTTTTTAAATAAGGTTTTGAAAAACCGAAAGTTTTAAAGGATTGAGACATTTATGAGCATAGGGGAATCTTTATTCGGGAAACGTTTCGCCAACCAGGGCTTCCAGTCCAATCAAAGAGGAAGGCGAAAGGTGAATAGGAGAATGAGGTAATAGTCCCTAAACCTGGAGTCGATGTTTCAGTCCTCAATCTTGTAGAATGTCAGCATAGGAAACAAAAACGAACGAACAAACGAAAGGCAGGGGTTTAAGACCCCAAAATGGGATGAGGGGGGAAAAAGAGGGCGAGAAGAATAGGCTGGAGAGGAGTTTTCTTAGTTTTGAAAATGAGCCGGGGCAAAACCCAGCAGCGAAGGCGTTTTGGGACAGATATTGAGAAAAAAATTCGGGCTCTTCTGTTAGGACCCCAGTGGGGTGAGCGGGAGGAAAGGACATGCGACGTTTGGGGTAGAGAGGGGGAGCGGGGCCCATGTCAACCCCAAAAATGTAAGGCAAAGTGGGTCAGAGAATGGTACCTGTCATAAAAGGGTACCTGTCAGGGACCCAGTTATTTGAAATTAGGTTAGGAGAGGATCATGCAAGGAGTAGAAAAGGTTGTGGGTTTGGGGGTTTGGAAGTTTGTCAAGGAGAGAGGTCCGTGTCTCCCGTGTCTAAGTTTGGGTCCGTCACTAAAGCCTCTTCAGTACGTTCAGCGCGGGATGTCAATGGGCATGGAGAGACTCGCTTGTGGGAACCCTCCTTGATTCAAGCACCCAGCGCAGGCCTGTTCGGCCCGTGCAGTTTAAGTTTTGTTTTTGTGCAAGAGAGAGGGTAGAGGGATAAGTTTTGGGAGTATTGGGGATTTGTAGGGTGAGTTTGGTGCGTTGAGGGCATGTTTCATTTGTGGGGCCCCGAAAGGGGGCCTTATAGCTATTGTCCCGAGTGAATGTGTCCTTTTGTAAAGGGGAAAAGGTAGTAAAGATTCGCAAGGACAGTGAAGTTTGTGTGATGGGGGAAGAAAGTGGGGTGTCGTTTTCGAGTTCGAAGGTAAGGAGGACCCGTTTCTGTTTAAATATGAAAGTGGATTTGTGCTTTGGGTTTTGACCTCCATTTTTTTTCCCCAGAGGGGCTTCTGTCGACCTCTTTTTGTTTTTTGTGTGTGGTGTCCTATATTGGATGAGGAAAATTTGTGAAATGTCGTTGCTTAGGAGTGTGATGGAGTTGTGGTTTAAGGGTTGGAATGTCTTTAGTGAAAAAAATTAGAGGGTGGGGGGAGGGAAGACCCCGGGGGTTTTACTCCGGTTTTGTGTAAAGGTAGTCAGAGTATAGCCTTGGTTTTGATCTCATGGTACGGCCTTAGGAAGTTGCGGGATTTTACGAGTATGGAGGCGGGATTGAAGTTGGTGCGATTTTGTATTGACCCTTGGCCGACAGGTAAAGTTTTTTTCAACGCTTTTGCAACCAGGGCTGTCCTGTTTCTTTGTTTTGGTTGATGTGGATGTAGTTGAGAATGATTTTAAGGACCTGTGTGGATCTGTGTGTTCTAAACCCAAATGGCCGTAGAAAGTAGAGAGTTGTGTTCCAGGTTCTGCGAAGGCGATGATTGAGATTTTTTAAAAGAGTTTTCCTAAAGTTTGAGGGGGATGGGCGATAGTTTCTAGGGTCAGAGGGGTCTTTATTGGGTTTAGGAAGGGGATAGAGTGCAGCTTTGAAGGGGAAGGGGGTATCCAGAGGCAAGGGAGGCATTGGGGGAGGTTTGTGTAGGCGTAATATGTCAGGAAGGTGTTTCAGGATAATATGGTTTAGGCCGAAAGCACCGGGCCTTGGGGGGAAAGGGGTTCGAGGGGAGTTTTAAAGTCTGTGTTGGGAAAAAGGATGTCGAGTTCTTGGGGGAGGGAAAGAGAGTCAGAAGTTGTGGCTGTTGTGTTGTTTCTTGTGTGTGTGCGTGTTCCCCGTGTTCTATTTCTGAAAAGTGTTGAATAAAGTTAGGGTGAGGGGGTGAGCGTGGAAGTGTTTTCCCCGGTGTTTGAAGTATTGGGGCAGCCGCGGGTTGGATGTGTGTGTTGTTGTGGGTGATTTGTTTGAATTTTTTTGGGGAGTTGTGCCTTGATTTTTTTTTAAAAAATTCCAGAAGGGGTTTAGTGTTTTTAATACGCGCTTGTTGCTTGTTGTATGAGTTGGACCGGATTGTTTGGGCTTGGTTGGTGCGTAAATTTTGTTTCTAAAGGGAAGTGAGATCTAATCGGACTTGATTAAAACTATGGTGTTGAGAGGAAACGGTTGGGTAGCAGATAATTAGTTTTTGTTTTTGGGGCGGTTTGAAGGAATAAGAGTGGGGGAGTTTTCTTTGGGATTGCGATGTTGGCTGTTTTTGTAATGGTTGTCCCGGATGAGATCAAATTGGTACGATGTCGAGATGGGTTTGTTGTTTGTAGTCATAGGGAGGTTATTTGTCTTTTGTTGTTGAAAGATCCCAGTCAGGTTTTTGTAGGAGAAGGAAGTTTTGGGTGGGAAAGAGGATAGGGTTGGGGGGTGTGTAAGTGCGGGATGTGTCGACCTGTAAAAGGGCAGGTGAAAAGTAGTGTTGAAATAGGAGGGTCGGGTTTTCCAGAAATGCTGGTTTGCCCCGGCCGTGTGGTTGTAAAAAAGGGATTGAAGTTGGGCAAGTGAATTAGGGTTTTTGGGTTTTTGAAGTTTGAGTAAATTTGGGGACCAGTTGGTTGTTACTGGGGTGAAGAAAAACGGTGTGTTTGCATTCTGTCAGCTAGAGGTTTTTTGGTTGTTGGTGTGTTGAAAACAAGGAAAGGTCGTGATGTTGAGAATAGTGTTTGGGGGAGCTAGGTGGTGAAAAGATAAAGGGGGCCGAGGTGGGTGTGTATTTGACTGGAAAACGTGTTGGTAAAAAAAAAAGGGGGTTGGGGGAAATTCGTGTTTTTGTTGGAAAAATTAACAAGGATGGCAAACCCCCGTGGGGATATGGGGGGCTGTTGTTCAGTTATCCCTAATGGGTTTCGTTGAGGGGGCTTTGAGGCAGGTCGTTTAGCAAAACAATATTGGCCTCTCTGCTTCAAGTAGTACAGCATAGGGGCCCTAGACGTGGCTTTTATACTGTAGTGGGGACGTGAAGCAGGTGGGGCGGGGGGGCATATGGGACCTCCCCTAGTCGAAGTGGTTTCGTCCAAATGTTTAAAAGTGTTTAAAAATTCTTTGTACAAAATCCATGATGCGCAGTGTTGGGCAGTTTGTGAGAAAGGTTTGAAAACCGACAAGAGAAAATTGGCACTTTGCAGCATTGGGAAACTTTATTCAGGAAACGTTTCGCCAAACCCGTGGTTCATCAGTCAAATCAAAAAGGGAAAGGGGTAAAAGGGGATAGGGGAATGAGGTAAAAGTCCCTCAACTGGAGTCGATGTGTTCAGTCCATCAATCTTGTAGAATGTACAGCATAGGGCCGTAGACGTGGCTTATATACTGCATCATGGGATCTTGTTACAAAGAATTCTTCAACACTTGTTCAACCTTTGGACGAAGACCTACTTCGACTAGTGGATGGTACCACTATGACCCCGCCTCCACCTGCTTCACGTCACCTCACTACAGTATATAAGCCACGTCTACGGCCCTGAGCCGGGTTCTTCAGTGTAGGGAAATGACTTAAGTGGAAAGAATGGGAGAACGAAATGTTTGTTCACTGTAGGAATGATGTGCAATATACTTGGTACAAGACACTTATGCAATAGTTACGTATTTCTATTCCGAAACGTTTTGCCTACACAGTAGGCTTCTTCAGTCGATTACAGAGGAGGGATGTGAAGCAGTAGAGATACAGAGAGGGTAATCAGTTCATTACCCTCCAAGACGCCAAGGTTAGGTTAGGTAAGCTTTGTCAGGAGCAGGGACAAATGTTTCCTGACAAAATCTTAGTCATATCATGACCCGTAGCTGGAGCTTTGTCATCTGACCGAGGCCTTCCCAATGGCATACTGGTTCACCCCATTAAAAGTTAATAACCATAAGACATTAAGTTGACGTTATAGTTTGATGCTTTAGCCACCGATGTTATACCATTTATTTGTGCCAATAGTCATCATTTCTATTGTAATGTACTTTCTCTTTAAATATCAAAGAATAGGAGATTATCCCTCCATAATAACTCCCTAAATGCTCCATGTTTGTGTCCTCCAGGTATACCATCCCCCGGAGACCGACGACTGGTTCCTCGACATCATTTCTGTCACGTTCAGAGACGTCGGTGTTTATGAATGTCAGGTGTCCACTAGCCCCAAGGTCTCTCTTCCCATTCATCTTAATGTCTTAGGTAAGTCTTCTTTGTATGTACTCGTAGGTTTGTTATTAAGTAGGTTTGAGTACTGGTTTTAGGCCTAGCCGCTTAAGTTTCGCTGACCGGAGTTATTGATTTCTGGCGATCTTGAGCTCTATCAAAACTCTTAAAACCCACTCCACTTCTACCTCGTTTCACTTGTAACTGAGGTGATTCCTAACATCCATTTGATTCCTTTGTATTTTTAACCTCCATCACCATTGTAACGTGACAAAGATCCAGGTTGGGCCGTAACGTCCTAGTAAGTTTCCTCTCCATAGCATGGGCTATTAGCGACACGTATACCCTTGTAAATTTTATTCTCCAACGCCATCCGTCTTAGTTCTTCTATCCTCTCTAAGAAGGTCATCCCTCTCGAATTACCAGTCTTCTTTCAAATCACAGAACATTAAAATTGCATCTAATAAAAAATGGTTATAAATGACCATAATTTTTAAAGGGGTGGACCGGTAAGCCAGCGGAAAGCCTCGGTCAGATGACCAAAAGCTCCAAAGGCGGGTCATCATCTGACTAAGACCCGCGTCAGGAAACATTTGTCCTGTTTCCTGACGAACCTTACCTAACCTAACCTATTGCATCTAATGCTTGCTTAGGCGTGGGATTCAGGCAGTTGCTGCTTACTCTGGTGGAAAGAGCTCTCGCTTCACACGATGAAGATCCGGGTTCGATTCCCGGCTAAGGGGTGGAAACATCGGATGTTTCCTTACATCTGCTGTCCCTGTTCACCCATCAGTAAATGGGTACCTGGGTGTTAGTCGACTCGGTGTGGGTCGCATCCTGGGACACTGACCTAATTTACCAAAAATGCTCAGCATAACAAGCGGCTTTCTATATAGTAGTATGTCATTGATGTCAGCTATGGTCTCTGTACCTTGTACATGTACTTGTAGTAAATAAAAATATTATAATTATTATTATTGCTATCTTTTATAATGATTCTTCGATGACAGTTTAGGAAGCTGCTCTCTAGGTGACAAGGGAGGTACTTGCCGCTGATGCTATTTTGTTTATATGAAGTTTGACTATGTACTATGTGCTGTGCTTATCGTAAAGTCCTGCTCTTTGCTTGAGTGTGTGTGTGTGTGTGTGTGTGTGTGTGTGTGTGTGTGGTGTGTGTGTGTGTGTGTGTGTGTGTGGCTACTCGCGTAATTTAACAATATACTACTGTTTTCATAAGTTTCCTGCCGCCTTGTGTGTTGCCTCGTATCATTGCTGACCTTCTTGAGGCTGGCAAAGTACTTTACATTATTCATGTGGCTCGAAGGTTTCAACTTGTGCTTCCTTGTTCCTAAGCCACATTCTTCAAGCAGTTTATCCTTGTCTTCCGTATGAAATCCTTTTAGTATCTAGTAGATTATTTCTATGCCTCCCTGGTTAATTTTTACTTCAAAGTCACATGATCCAGTTTTTAGCAATCACGTCTCTGGCATCAGTCTTGTCGTATATCATTGATTTTTTTTTATATTCTTGATCATTGCATATTATCTAATTGGCCAAGAATATGCTGTGTATAGGGTCTAGAATGATACTTAGTTCAGATTCTTAAAAGCTGTTCACAGATTTAAGGACGCATATTTTGCCAACACTAAGCTATGATGTACCTCTGGCTATATACTAAATGCTATGCATACTCATAGGTTAGTATTCTTGCTGATCTTGTGTATTTTTTACGTTAGTAGTATTTTTTTTTATGGCAGCTTTCGGTGTCTCCTGACCGTGATTCCTTCCTGTTCCAAGATGGTCACCTTCAAGGTTGGGTGATGATCCTGTTGGATTTTATTTATTGTGAGGAAGATTATGTTGATGGACGATACGAGAGATAATAGAAAAGCTGGGAGAAATATTGGTTTATTACGATATTGATTTGACATATTGATTTGACAGAATATAAGATTGGGTTTACGAATGTTTGAAGTACGAACACAGCGATTCAAGGCCTGTAGCCCCTGGCCATAAACAAAGTCAGCTATATATTATGATCAACAGGGTAAGACAAGGGCATGTCAGACACAGCAGGGGTAGCTTTCTTTATCCATGTTTTCCTCACTACTTATTACAAGTGGTTTCGACCTGAGTACAAGAAAGTCGGCTTCCCGTACAGGTGGGGCATCACTTTGGCTGGGAAAGCCTGCTCTCTCCTGATTGGTGGGTTGAACTGGGTAATAAATACAGCAGTGGGGCCCCAGAACTGCTATACTCTTAATTGGCAGTTCGCTGGTCGAGAAGGCATGTCAATAGATGTGTGACGAACGTCGAATAAACTGTAACTTACTCGGTGCACGCAACGAATTAGATGTGTACTTGGGATGATGAAGGCTTGGGAAGATGTACGTTTGGAAGAAGGATGATTTAAAGAAGAAAAGATTGTATACCTAAGACGTGCCAAGTACGATTTTCTAGTAGTTTCGGTATGTTGATAATAAGTTATGAGTTAGGATAGATTGGAGTATGGAAGATTAACACAGAGCGTCATTGTAGTGTGGGAGGTGAGGTTGCTAGCATAGCTACATGCAGCAAAAATGGAAAGACGGAGCAAAGACTTTTAATGAGGGAATGGAACTCTGATGAGCCGTAAAATGAGCTATTAGTAGCAGGAAGATACAGATGGAAATATGGGAATGGAAGGGAAGGGTTAGGAATCGGGGATTTAGTTACGAATGAGCAGTCAATGTGGGAGGAAACTCTACTGTAAAAAAAAAAAAGTGAATGGTTGGGAGTGACAGACAAATGAGACGAAGTTAATTCCTCGGAAGTGTGAGTGTTGAAACATTACTTATCTCTCACTAATAACTGTTCTCTTAAACAGCTGTACAAGAGGCGGAGATCCTGGGTCCGCGGGAGGTATACATTCAACACGGTTCCACTATCAGTCTTCACTGCGAGGTACAAGCTGGGGTCGAAGTGGTGGGTCCCGTGCGCTGGCTGAGAGGTACCTCCATCCTCAACTACAGCTCGCCCCGAGGAGGTATAAGCATGGAGGTAATGGACACCTTTAATTAGCAGTGCCAAATGCATTCAACTCTCCCACGCTGCAATATGCAATATTTAATCACGATTTTTAGTTGTCCAAAAACCTTGTTTAACATAGCCACTCTACACTACATTATTGCATATCTGCATAATTCGGAATTTCCAGTGACGTACGATATCTTGGAACAACAAATATCCATTATTATGTAAATATTATTCATAAATTCAACAAGTTAACCTCTGTATGCAATACCTTCACGTGATCATATACTGGAAAAATACGAAGCTGGAAAATGCTGGAAAATACTTTAAAAATTCTTTACTAGTCTTTCTTACGGCACATTACAATAACACGACCCGGTGGGGTATACAGTAACACGACCCGGTGGGGTATACAGTAACACGACCCGGTGGGGTATACAGTAACACGACCCGGTGGGGAATACAATAACACGACCCGGTGGGGTATACAATAACACGACCCGGGGGGTATACAATAACATGACCCCGTGGGGGTGTATAGTAACACGGTCCGTTGGGGTATACGGTAACACGACCCGGTGAGGTATGCAATAACACAACCCGGTGGGGTATACAATAACACGACCCGGTGGGGTATACAATAACACGACCCGGTGGGGTATACAGTAACACGACCCGGTGGGGTATACAGTAACACGACCCGGTGAAGTACAATAACACTACCCGGTGGGGTATACAGTAACACGACCCGGTGAGGTATACAATAACACGACCCGGTGGGGTATACAATAACACGACCTGGTGAGGTATACAGTAACACGTCCCGGTAGGGGTATACAATAAGACGACCCGGTGCTGGTATACAGTAACACGACCCGGTGGGGTATACGACACGACCCAGTGGAGCATGCAACGCGACCCGGTGGGGTATACGACACGACCCAGTGGGGTATACAACACGACCCAGTGGGGTATACGACACGACCCGGTGGGGTATACGACACGACCCAGTGGGGTATACAACACGACCCGGTGGGGTATACGACACGATCCGGTGGGGTATACGACACGACCCAGTGGGGTATACAACACGACCCGGTGGGGTATACAACACGACCCGGTGGGGTATACGACACGATCCGGTGGGGAATACGACACGACCCAGTGGAGTATACAACACGACCCGGTTGGGGTAAACAATACCAGTGTTGACATTACGTCACCAATGTGTTTGACATCCATGATTCACAAACTGCACATGCAGTAACGTCCGCTCATCCTTCCAGATATCCTGCAACAATTGCATAAATCCAACTGATTCAAGTCTGACCGAAACACCGTCATAAATCTCATCCTATTTGAGGGTTATTTGTGTATGTTATCTTGCGATAAATATGTCATCCTTCGACAACGTTCCATAAACATTAAGTTTGTCCTTCATTCACTTATTGATAAGCTTGATTTACTTTTAAGCTTTACCTTGACATATCTTATTGTTGTGGTTGTAAGAGTAAGCTTGAAGATTCTTCCTGGAGTGCGTCACCACCTTCAGCGTTTGAGACGAAATAATAAATAATTTTTAGAAACAAACTAAAAAAAAAAACTCGATACTTCTCATTGTTATTTTAGCTTCAATTTCATCAGGAGTTTATTATTGTTAACATCAGCAATACAAAGATTTATGTTCAATTATTGTTCTCTTCCGTCACGTCGCTCATATCCTCTCGTGAGCGTCAAATTGGTTAAAGTAGGCAATATAAATTCTCGTATATGAAAGAATAATGGAGATAAATACAAATGTTATATGTACACATAACATCTCTCTTGATATTAATAACAAAAAAAGGCACAATACCGTGACTGGAACGATACACAAATAACCCGCACATAGAAGAGAGGAGCTAAACGTAATTTCTTCTCTCCCAAACTCTCTACTCCTGGGAACTCTTCTGTCCTCTGCCTTCCCTGCATTTCCGATCTTTCTAATCTCAACAATTCTCTCCGTCCCTTAGACATCAAATTTACTTTCCGTCAGACTAACTCTCTTCGCACTAATCTCGTTCATACCTCTCCTCCCTCTACAGATGTTCCTGGTGTCTACTCTATTTCTTGCTCCTCCTGTCCTCTTCAATACTTTGGAGAAACTGGTCGATCTCTTTCTGAAAGACTTAGGGAGCACAAAAATAGTGTTAGGCTTGCCGACACTAACAAAGCTCTTTTCTGTCACGTCAGAGATCACAGTCATCCTATAGACTGGTCTTCTGCTAAAACTTTCTTCCCTACTTCCAACTTTAACAGTCGCCGTCTGGTTGAATCCTCTCTAATACACAACTTTCCTTATATGAATCTCAGTCCTGGCTTCGTCTCTGTAGATGCCTTCCTCTCCCTCTACATTGTAAAATGCTCCAAACTTCACAACACCCGTGACTTAACCTGATTCCTCATTTTTTCTTCTTCTCCCTTTTCCCCCTTTCCTCTTTCCTTTTTTCTTCTGTCGCGTGTTTCTGTTCCTTCATTATTTATTTCATCACTTCCCCTTCCCCCCACCTCTGTGCACTTGCTCTCCCTCTGTGAGCACCTAGCTCCCTTGTGGGCACCCAGCTCCCTTGTGGGCACCTAGCTCCCTTGTGGGCACCCAGCTCCCTTGTGGGCACCTAGCTCCCTTGCAGTGCTTCCCTTTCTTTGTATTTGACTGGCTCCTCCTCCTTAATTCCCCACTACCACCACTACTACTACGCTACACTACTACTACTACCACTACTACTACCACTACTACTACCACTACTACTACCTACTACTACCACTACTACTACTACTACACCACTACTACCCTACTACTACCACCACTACCTACTACTACCATACTACTACTACTACCACCACTACTACCACTACTACTACTACTACCACCACTACTACCACTACTACTACTACTACACCACTACACACTACTACATTACCACCACTACTACCACCACTATCCTACTACCACTACTACTACTACCACTACTACCACCACCACTACTACCACCACTACCACTACTACCATTACTACTACTACTTACTACTACTACTACTACTACCACCACTACTACCACTACTACTACTACTACCACTACTACTACTACTACCACTACTACTACCACTACTACTGCTACTACTACCACTACTACTACCACCACTACTACCACCACTACTACTACTACACCACTACTATTACTACTACTACTACCACCACCACCACCTCTTCCTGCCTATATATAGCCGTCCTGCTCCACTTCTGGTTAGTGTGACTTTGTAAATGGTCCACGTCGGACCGAAACGTCGTCGTAAGCTCCTCTCTTCTATGTGCGGGTTATTTGTGTATCTCTTGATATTCCCTAAATTTATGCATATAAATTTTTATTAGCCTGCATTAACCAGTGTCTAAGTCTTAGGTACATTCACTATGTTCACTGTTTTCTACTGTCCACTCTTTCCCCACCCACCACCTTGCACTCTACTGTCCATTCTTTCTCCCCACCCTGCATTCTACTGTCCACTGTTTCCCCACCCACCACCCTTCACTCGACTGTCCACTATCTAATGACTCAATCGTCCACTAATCATCCTGTCTTCCCCCACACTAACCATCTCGCCACTAACCCACTCAGATCCCCGTCCTCCCACCAATTAAGCTCCCCAATCTCCCATCCATTAAGTACAATATCTCCCCACCCACTAATCACCCTAATCCCCCACCCACTAATCACCCTAATTCCCCACCCACTAACTACGACAGTGTTCTGTTTTCAGGTGGAGAAGACGCCCACGAGAACAATCTCCAAGTTGTATATGACGCGGGCGCTGAAGGTCGACTCTGGTAACTACACCTGCGCTCCCACCTACGCTCTGCCAGACTCTGTTACTGTTAATGTTGTCAATGGTAAGTGTGGCCAGGATGTTGTGGGTGTGGCTAGGGTGTTGTGGAAGTGACCTGGGTGTTTTGGAGGGTAGCCTGGGTGTTATGAATTTGGGCTGGGTGTTTTGGGTGTGGCCTGGGTGATATGGAAGTGGCCAGGGTGTTGCGAGGGTGGTCTGGTTGTAATGGGTGTGGGCTGGGTGATCTGGGTGTGGACAGGGTGTTGTGGGTGTAGCATGGGTGTTGTGGGTGTGGCCGCCTTTTTCTGGGTGTTGATCTTGGACCAATATCCTTATTGCCGAAACGTTTCGCCTGCACAACAACCTTCTTCAGTCGGACACATGTGAAAACAGCATTGGAAGCAGTCATGAGTACATCAATCTCAGTGGGATGCAGTCAGTCCCTTAAGCCTGTATCAGCATTCAGATATTACT
The DNA here is from genome assembly GCF_026875155.1 of Cherax quadricarinatus. Lineage (NCBI taxonomy): Eukaryota > Metazoa > Arthropoda > Malacostraca > Decapoda > Parastacidae > Cherax > Cherax quadricarinatus. The sequence continues at coordinate 42,514,221 of NC_069423.1, read as the reverse complement.
GACGCTGCTGACCAAGAAAATGTCGTCATTACTGAATATTTGACTTTTAGTCAGAAAGATTACATTTCTTTGACCCAACTTATACAGGCTTTTCTACACTGAGTCAGTCTCTGACTGGATGTGGTCAGTCCATCAATCTTGAATAGAATACGGCATACGTGCTGAGAAGGAGCTTATAAACCGTTGGCAGGAGAGGTGCAGCAGTCATAGGTCGTGTAACATTTGTTCAATGTTGAAGTATGTCGTGCCCAAGAATTAGGCAAGCGAAGAATTCCCAAGTATTAAGATCCCAAGAAGTTGCAGTGTCTGACAGGTTTGTAGATGAATGGTTCAGAGAACCGACATGTTGATAAATTAGACACATGTGCAACTCTTGGGTATCCTCATTCTCCCCCAGTCTCTGACTGCTGCTTCGTGTGATTTAAAAGTGACGAGATTCAAAGAGCACATTAACGAAAGTTTTGAAAAAAAAGTATACATAGAGAAATATAAATATATCAAACTTTAGAACAAGCTTAATGAAGCTGTAACATAGCGAGATTTTGCAGCAATAAAAGGTGGCCCATCAATTTGTCACTTGGTCGAAACTCTGCCACAGGAAGACAAGGAAACTCCAATAAACGATCAAGTGATCAAGGAAGACCTTAGAAAAAGAAAATTACTGATATTAAGAAATTTATTGCACAAAAATATCTTACAGTTATGCTATTTAGCACAAAAATTTTATTCGACAGACTTTACTGAATTTAGGCAATACTGAACCGGTGTGTCCTTTGTTTACCGGACCATCGAGTGATTATATCTGTGGAAACATTATAACTTCCCCCTCAAGGGAGGTTCCTTGACGCTAGTGAGGGACTCTTGATCTAGGGAATTGGACCTGTGCTCCAGTTCCCTGAATTAAGTCTGAATATCTTCCAAATCCTCCCACAGGCGATGTATAATCCCACGGATTTAGCGCTTCTCCCTTGATTAAAATAAGCTTTCTTTAATAAATAATATAATTACAATATATGTTAATAATTTCCAGGATGCAGAGCGTTATTTTCCAGCTTAATAAGACTCCTTAAAACTGCCTCTCATTCTTGCTATTTTAAGTCATATTAAAGTTCTTTAAGACGATTTTTATTTGTTGTCTTTGTCATTTCCGATTTATGTGTTATATTTTTAATTAAAATCTTTTCAAAATTTGTTTACCTTTGCGTTAATAGTAAATGTTAGTTTGTAAATAAATTTTTGCAAATCAAAATTTTTCAGACTCGAGTCGTAATTTTTTTTAGAAAGAAGTAACATATTTTTTTCTAAATATTTAGAATATCGTCGTATATGATATTATATGTTTTTTCGTGTTCCATTGGTGCTATTTTTTCTTGTAGGAATTTTTAAAAGTCAATTTTTTTTTCACTATTTGCATTTATTTTTTTTACACCTGGAAAGGGTTTCGGGGGTCAACGCCCCCGCGCCCCGGTCTGTGTCCAGGCCTCAGAAAAATAATTTAGAAAACTAAATTCACTGTACTCTAAAGAAATATGTACCAACCTCTCCAAGAAAAATTTGAAAAAAAAAACTGATCCTATACAAAAAAAAAAAAAATTATAACTTAGGTAAGAAGAGAATCATTTTTGGGCACATTATAGGAGGTCACATTTTGAACCCAAATATACATATTAAACAAGTCAAAATATTGATTTTTAAACATAAGAAATCAAAACTGCAGGAAATCCAGGACTATTCACAATATTTTCTACCAGGACAGTGTACTTATTACGGGAAAAAATCAATGGATTAAATTAAATAATAAATTCGCAGTATTTCCATTCTGCCTTCACACGATGAGGAAATATAACAATCCAGTAAATAACAATGTAGAATTTTAAAACTGATCTACTTCTACGTACTACGTGCTCACGGGAACGTTCTCAGACTTGAAAATATAAGCGCCTTGTAATCTTGCTGTGATTCAATGTCCGTAAGTGGGTAAACGTAGTATAGGGAAAAGATCCCATGTCTCCACCACGTAATTCTGAAAACTATATTCCATTGTGATATTCAATTATTCTAACCTGCATTAGAGTAATGTTATGAAAAGTACATATTGTAGGTTTAACTGGGATACTACTATGATACATCCCACCACACACACACACACCATCATCCCCCACCACCACACCCATGTCCACCACACCACACACCTTCACCAACTGTCCACTATCTAATTACTCAATGTTCATAATCTATCCTTTTACCATACTAACATCTAGCAATCATATATCATAATATATTCATCCACATAATTATATATAAATTCCATCATTAAGTATAAAATATATAAATTCCCTCCCTAATACCTAATGCCCCACTAAACAGACATGTTAAATTTTTCCTAGTTGGAAATTTCACTTACGAGAAAATAATTTTTTCATTAATGACTGGCCAAAGTTTTAATTTTGCAACCAAAAGCAATCTTAGAACTTACCTAACCTTTCCAGACACGTTATTTAATTTGCAAGTAATTATTTTAAATTTGTTTAGCATATTTTACGAAAAGTGACTGGTTTTTTTGCAGCCTTGGGTTAGATGAATTTTGGCGATTATTGTACGTTTTCACTGTCTATATGGCAAGATGGGTTGCAGTTAGGCCTGGTTAAGTTTTGGCATCGGCGATTGTGAGGGTTATTATGTTTAGCTATGGTTTTAGTTGCGACCATATATATTATATTATGATATTGATCCAATATCCATATATGCATATAAAGATTTACATGCAAACAGCGAGCCTACTATAGCGGTCACACCATGAAAACCATTGAAGCAGCATGGCATCAATTCAGTGGAGATCAGTCCTTAAGCTTCACATCAATATAGTGTACAACAAAGGATAAATTGTTTATAATCATATTTGACAGCAGAAATTATTTATACTTTACCCTTATAAGGCTTTCTCTTTCCTGGTCGTCTCGGCGTGTGATCCTTACTTGTAGGATCACGCATATGCTAGGTGGCATTATACCTGTAGGGGTACGTACAGTATTAGGTACGTTTGATTAATTGTCCAATTGCAGGGTTGTCGTCCAGAGACTTTAGTAGCGAAGAATCGGCTAATTAACCGTGAAAAGTAGTGTCGAAGGTTTTCTCAGAATGTTGCAAGAATTCAGAGATCACAATTAGACACAATTGCAACTGTTGGATCATCTACATTTTCCCATGATCTGATGCTGTTTACGTTTTAAAAACCCAGAGATTAGAGTCACTATTAACGAAGTTTGAAGTTATACCTAAGATATCTATATTCAAATTTAAAAAGTTAAAGCAGTTTCCAAGTTGCCTGCTTTTGAAAGAATACATGTGAGTTATTATGTCTTGTGAAATCTCTGCCAAGTGAATTAGGAAATCCAATAAACGATCAAGTGACAAGGAAGACCTTAGAAAAGAAAATTTACTGATATTATAGAAATTTATTGATCAAAAATATCTAACAGTTATGCTATTTAGCACAAAATTTTTATTCGACAGACTTTACTGAATTTAGGCAATACTGAACCGGTGTGTCCTTTGTTTACCGGACCATCGAGTGATTATATCTGTGGAAACATTATAACTTCCCCTCAAGGGAGGTTCCTTGACGCTAGTGAGGGGCTCTTGATCTAGGGAATTGGACCTGTGCTCCAGTTCCCTGAATTAAGTCTGAATACCTTCCAAATCCTCCCACAGGTGATGTATAACCCCACGGATTTAGCGCTTCTCCCTTGATTAAAATAAGCTTTCTTTAATAAATAATATAATTACAATATATGTCAATAATTTCCAGGATGCAGAGCGTTATTTTCCAGCTTAATAAGACTCCTTAAAACTGCCTCTCATTCTTGCTATTTTAAGTCATATTAAAGTTCTTTAAGACGATTTTTATTTGTTGTCTTCGTCATTTCCGATTTATGTGTTATATTTTTAACTAAAATCTTTTCAAAATTTGTTTACCTTTGCGTTAATAGTAAATGTTAGTATGTAAATAAATTTTTGAAAATCAAAATTTTTCAGACTCGAGTCGTAATTTTTTTTAAGAAAGAAGTAACATATTTTTTTTAAGTATTTAGAATATCGTCGTATATGATATTATATGTTTTTTCGTGTTCCATTGGTGCTATTTTTTCTTGTAGGAATTTTTAAAAGTCAATTTTTTTTTCACTATTTGCATTTATTTTCTTTACACCTGGAGAGGGTTTCGGGGGTCAACGCCCCCGCTCCCCGGTCTGTGTCCAGGCCTCAGAAAAATAATTTAGAAAACTAAATTCACTGCACTCTAAAGAAATATGTACCAGCCTCTCCAACAAAAATTTTGAAAAAAAAAAAAACTGATCCTATACAAAAAAAAAAAAAATTATAACTTAGGTAAGAAGAGAATCATTTTTGGGCACATTATAGGAGGTCACATTTTGAACCCAAATATACATATTAAACAAGTCAAAATATTGATTTTTAAACATAAGAAATCAAAACTGCAGGAAATCCAGGACTATTCACAATATTTTCTACCAGGACAGTGTACTTATTACGGGAAAAAATCAATGGATTACAATTAAATAATAAATTCGCAGTATTTCCATTCTGCCTTCACACGAGAGGAAATAAAACAAATCCCAGTAAATAACAATAGTAGAAGAGTTTTAAAACTGTCGTAATTCCGGAGTCTACGGTGCTCAGGGGAACTGTTCTCAAGAGCTGTTGAAGAATACTAAAGGGAACTTTGTAAACTATCGCCTGCAAAATTCAGAGTCTGCGTGTTAAGTGGTGTTATGTAAGTGATAGGGGGGAGAAAGACCCATGTCACTCCCACCAACGAAATTCAAAAAAAAAAAGTCAACATTGTGGAATTATTTCCAATTCATCCTAACCTTATTAGTGAGTAAATGATTAGACTGAAAAATAATAATGGGTAGGTTGTACATAAATGGGATACAATCACTGATAGGATGAAGAATTACACTACACACACACACACACACACACACACACACACACACACACACACACACACACACACACACACCATATATAATATATATATAATATATATATATATATATATATATATATATATATATTATATATATATATATATATATATATATATATATATATATATATATATATATATATATATATATATATAATATATATAATACATATATAATATATATATTATAATGTCGTGCCGAATAAGTAAAACTGGTCAGTTAGCAAGAACTCATTTAAAATTAAGTCCTTTCTGAAATTTTCTCTTATACGTTTAAAGATATATTTTTTTCATTAATGTTAATGCAAAAATTTTTAATTTTGCACCAAAAGAATCTTAGAAAACTTACCTAACCTTATTATAACAAGAATAATTTATTTTAGCCTAACGCAACTAAATATATTTTAAATACGTTTACAATAATTTAATACTAAACAAACACAGTGAAATATATTTTTCTCGTTAGGTTCAGAATGATTTTGGCGAAATTATTGCATACACAAATTTTCACTTGTCCTATATGGCAAGATGAGCGTTGCAAATTTAAGCCAGGATCGCAAGTTTTGCCTATTCGGCACGACATTATGTATTTTATATAATTATATAATATATATATTTTTTATATATATAAAAAATATATATAAAATATAATTTTATTTTTATATATATTATAATATATATATATATAAAATATAAATGCTTAACAATTTGTATACAGGCGAGGCCAAGCTAAGCGGTCACCCCCATATCCCAGAACACCAGGCCAGTGATAGGTTATTTCATCTAACTTCTACCACATGCAGTGAAAAACAAAAGCGATTTTGAAATTTTTAAAATTTTTCCCCAAACAGGCAAAAATATTTATAAACTTTATCTCTTGTTGTTTCTCTCTCTTTGGGCTGGTGTCTCGGCGTACGGGAGTGACCGTTTAGCTTCAGCTAGGCGCTCATGCAGTTATCAGCTAGGTCGGCTATTCTCCTTTACATGTAGGTACCTACATTTGTACAGTTTGATTAAAACCCATATGCCGGTTTTCCAGCGAGGTTATTATTACGGAGTAGGATCGGCTACATATAACCTGTGAAAATAGTTTAGTGAAATTATTTTTTTCCCCCAGTATTGGCAAATTCTGAAACTCACATGAAAAAAAAAATGTTGATCTCATTGACAATTTTTCAATGAGATCATGTTAAATGTATAACGATCTTTAAACCCCGTAAGTTTTGATGTCAGTGATGTTCACCCGATTTGCTGTTTCCCGATTTGCTATCTTATTTGGAAGAAAAATTAAAGCAGTTCTCCATAGTTTTTCCTGCTTTTTGATAAGAAACCATATTGAGTTGAATTAAGTTGTGTGTAATTCATTGCAAGTTTGATTTTTGATGGGAAATGCTACATTCAAGGCAGGGAATTGTTATGAACATCCATTTTCTCATTTATTGAACAATTTGTATATGGATTGTAGATAATGGGTCGAGAACCGACAAGTTGATTAATTAGACACTTGTGCAGTCGTAGGTAGGTAGCAAACGTGTAAACACCTACCCACTGCTGACCTCTCTTTTCCCTACAGTATATAAACCAGTTTTTTCGCACATATGCTGTATTCTTTTCAAAATTGGTGGACTGATTACCTCAAACTCCTCCTGTTTTTTCACCATTCCCCTTTTTTTGGGACTAAAGAAGCCACTGTGTGGCGAGACTTTTCCTCATTAAAGATACCCAAGTGTTGCACTTGTCTAATTAATCAATTCGTATATGGACTTTTTGAGGCCAGGCTGTTGGAAGATTTTCTGACCTGTGAAGCAAAATTTGTTCACATATATGGATGACATCTTGTATTTTTGGCAGAATAATAGGGCTCTGGAGTCTTAATCTTTGGTACCGTCTATTAAATTCACTGTGGAGAAAGAAGCGAAATCTAAACTCAGTTTCCTAAACGCGTTGATACATTGTGAATCAAAGGGGAGTACAGTGAAATTACCTCCTGAGTTTACCAAGGCCACGTATGTCCTAGCATCATGAAACATGCCTAGTTCCGCTTGGTACATGATGTTTGAAGGATTGTATTGTCCAGTGGTTAGAGCAAGTGGATTTTGACTTGCTTCCCACGATGCGGGGTAAAATTAAACGGGTCCGATCCTCGGCCACTGCAGTTTAATTGCATTAATAAACCCCTTGTTTCGTGGTATTAATGCAATTTATATTAAAATATATAATATATATATAAATATATATATATATATATATATAATATTAAAATATATATATATATATAATTATATATATAATTTATATCCTAGGCTGTAGGTTGGTAGACAGCAACCGCCCAGGGAGGTACTACCGCCCTGCAAAGTGAGAGTAAAACGGAAACCTGTAATTGTTTTACATGATGGTGAGATTGCTGGTATCCTTTTTCTGTCTAAAACACATGAGTTTTCGGGTACGTTTTGCTGCTTTTTACATGCACTTAGGTCACATTACCAATGCATGTACAAGCGTATATACACACCCCTCTGGGTTTTCTTTTATTTTCTTACTAGTCCTTTCCTCTTATCTCCATGGGGAAGTGGAACAGAATTCTTCCTCCGTAAGCCATGCGTGTCATAAGAGACGACTGAAATGCCGGGAGCAAGGGGCTAATAACCCCCTTCTCCTGTATACATTACTAAATTTAAAAAGAGAAGGTTTCTTTTTAGGTCACCTTGCCTCAGTGGCATACGGCCGGGTTGTTGAGCGTTTTCATTTATTTTGGTTACAATACCAGCCGTCTGCCACCAACGTAAGGTAAATCTTGAAAGGAAACCTTACTATCACATATTCTACAATATTCTTGTCAGACGTGCACACACACATAAAATGACCTGCAATACAACATTCCCATCTGTTCTTCAGTAGAACCTAGGAGAGTCTGCACTCTTTCGGTAGTGGAACTATTAGCCTGGTCAGTGGACCTTGGATAACCCATGTTCGACTGTCTGTCGTGGCCTGACTTACTATGTCAGTAGTGGGCTCACTTACTAGGTTAGTGGAACCTGGAGAAGCCTATACTGGGCCAATAGAGGACGGCCTATGTCACTGCTGTTTGGAACTTGTGTGCCAGTAGTGGAGTCGCTTTCAAGGTCAGAGGTCATTGGAGCTTGGGGAACCTCTAATGCACCAGTAGTTGACTTTTCTTACAAGGTCTGTGGAGCCTTTGGGAACCTTTAATGCAGCAGTAGTGAACTGTCCTTGCCAGATCAATGGAACCTGGGGAGCCCATTCTATTACAGTACTGGTCTCATTTACCTGAATCACCTTGTCAGCATGTAAGTAAAACATTACAACTGATGTAGCTAACTGGACGGTAGACATGACAGAGAAACTCTCATTTAAGATTAAGAAACCTCAGCAAAACTGATGGAACGTCAACTGCATGATTACTGGAATATTACTGCAGCACTGCAGATAGACGCCAAGATATCGTCAGGGAGTTGGTGAGATACGGATTTTGTAGTATACGAGTATATCAGTAAACATACATCTGTTCATGTGTGCATACTTACGTAGGTTTGTTCATCGCCCCCATGAGTGATGAACAAGCTGCTGGTACAGGGACACATGTTCAATTAATACAACATTTCATTGTGGCAATGTTTCGCTCTCCAGGAGCTTTGCCAAGCTGTTATAGTATCAAGAAGGCGAACTGCTGCAGCATTTGTCCATGTTTTTTGTAATTAAATACACGCAAATAAATATTTGTTAAGGCCTTTCCTAAACAAAAAAAAATAAAAAAATAAGAATGCCAAGAAATTACCGCTGGGTAATGGCTAAGAAAGCTTACTGTGTAATCTGAGGAGAGGCTGTTGGAAGAAGAAATTCCTATATTTATACTGCACTAATTTTCCTCAGCTTCTTAGCATTTTTTATTCACATGGGATGGGCACAATTTAATGTTCTTGCGGGAGGATATTAATAAGAAAAATGGAAGCAGTTTGCATCATTATGGTATTATGGTGTATGACAGCGGCCAAGTTCTTGAGTAAAATTCACAGTAAATTTTGAGAATTTCCTTAGACTCGTCTCTGCAGTGGCCCCAGGGATGTGTTTCTCAGAACTAGCTCTCTTTGTTCCTTGTGTGTGTGTGTGTATGTATAGTGTGAGTGTGTGTAAATATAGTGTGTGTATATATATATATAGTGTGTGTGTATATAGTGTGTGTGTACTCACCTAGTCGTGGTTGCTGGAGTCGAGTCACAACTCATGGTGTACTCACCTAGTTGAGGTTGCGGGGGGTCGAGTCCGAACTCCTGGCCCCGCCTCTTCACTGTTAGGTCCTCTCTTTCCCTGCTCCATGAGCTTTATCAAACCTCGTCTTAAAACTATGTATAGTTCCTGCCTCCACTACGTCACTTTCTAGGCTATTCCAATGCCTGGCAAATCTATGACTGAGGAAATATTTCCTAACATCACTTTGAATCATAGTAGTCTTCAACTTCCAACTATGACCCCTTGTTTCTGTGTCTCATCTCTGGAACATCCTGTCTTCGTCCATCTTGTTAATTTCTCGCAGTATTTTATATGTCGTTATCATCTCCCCTAACCCTCCTGTCCTCCAGTGCCGTCAGGCAGATTTCCCTTAACCTTTCTTCGTAGGACAGTCCCCTTAGCTCTGGGACTAGTCTCGTTGCAAACCATTGCACTTTCTCTAATTTCTTGACGTGCTTGACCATGTGTGGATTCCAGACTGGTGCTGCATTCTCCGGTATGGGATTGACGTACACGGTGTACAGAGTCTTGAATGATTCTTTACTCAGGTGTCGAAACGCTATTCTTAGGTTTCCCAGGAGCCTCCTGGTCCATCTCTCAGGACCCATGGAGAGATGTCCGGTCCCACCGCCTTTGAGGTATCTAGCTCACTTAGCAGCCTCTTCACCTCCTCTTTGGTTGTGTGAAGCGTGTCCAGCACTTATTGGTGTACCTTTCCAACTCGGTTTGCTAGTGTTCCTTCTGTGTCCACTGAAAATACTATCTTAAATCTCGTGTTCTTTGCAATTTCTTGTGATTTCCTTCCTCAGCCTGATTTCCTGGTATTTGACTGTTGTTTGCCTCTTGATGTGGCGGTACAACAGCTTTGGGTCAGATTTGGCCTTTGATGTTATATCATTCTCATATTACCACTGCGCCTCCCTCCTTATCCATGCATATTCATTTCTGGCTCTTTGACTGATCTCCTTATTTTCCTGGGTCTTTGTCTTCTTTACCTTCACCTTTGGGTGAACCTTCTTTACCTTCACCTTTGGGTGAACCAACAGCTCATCCATTGTTTTATTTACTGTTTTTTTCCCACCAGTTCTCTTTCCCACTCTACCTCATGCAGGAAATTCCTCATGCCTATGTAGCCCCATCTTTTGTAGTATCTCCTCCCTTCGTACACACGCTATTTCATTCTCCACTTTTAACTCTACAATTTAGTCGAAGCTCAGGACCAAGTGATCACTACCTCCGAGGGGCCTTTCGTATGTGATGTCCTCAATGTCTGAACTACTCAAGGTGAATATTAGGTCCAGCCTTGCTGGTTCATCCTCTCTCTCTCTCTCTCTCTCTCTCTCTCTCTCTCTCTCTCTGGTAGTGCCCTTAATATGAGGTTCTTCAGTACCTCTTTCATCTATGCTATCCACGTTTCTGGTCCTCCATGTGGCTCCAGGTTTTCCAAGTCAATCTCCTGTGTGTGTGTGTGTGTATATGCATGTGTGGGAGTTTATGTACTCACCTAATAGTGGTTGCAAAGGTCGATTCATAGCTCCTGACCCTGCCTCTTTGCTGGTCGCTACTAGGTAACTCTCTCCCTGTGTGTGTGTGTGTGTGTGTGTGTGTGTGTGTGTGTGTGTGTGTGTGTGTGTGTGTGGTGTGTGTGTGTGTGTGTGTACTCACCTAGTTGTGGTTGCAGGGGTCGAATCACAGCTCCTGGTTCTGCCTCTTCACTGGTCGCTAATAGATCACTCCTCCTGCTCAATGAGCTTCATCATACCTCTTCTGTGTGTGTACGTGTGTGTGTGTACGTGTGTACGTGTGTGTACGTGTGTGTACGTGTGTGTACGTGTTGTACTCACCTAATTGTACTCACCTAATTGTGGTTGCAGGGGTCGAGACTCAGCTCCTGGCCCCGCCTCTTCACTGATCGCTACTGGATCCTCTCTCTCTCTCTGCTTCCTGAGCTTTGTCATACCTCTTCTTAAAACTATGTATGGTTCCTGCCTCCACTACTTCACTTGCTAGGCTATTCCACTTGCTGACAACTCTATGACTGAAGAAAAAATTCCAAACGTCCCTGTGACTCGTCTGAGTCTTCAGCTTCCATTGTGACCCCTTGTCCCTGTGTCCCCTCTCTGGAACATCCTATCTCTGTCCACCTTGTCTATTCCCCACAGTATTTTGTATTCGTTATCATGTCTCCCCTGACCCTTCTGTCCTCCAGTGTCGTCAGTCCGATTTCCCTTAACCTTTCCTCGTACGAATTCCCCTTTGGGAGCTCTGGGACTAGCCTTTTTTGCAAACCTTTGTACTTTCTCTAACTTTTTGACGTGCTTGACCAGGTGTGGGTTCCAGATTTGTGCTGCATACTCCATTAGGGCCTAACATACACAGTGTACAGTGTCTTGAACGATTCCTTATTAAGGTATGGGAACGCTATTCTCAGGTTTGCCAGGCGCCCGTATGCGCACGGTTATTTGGTTGATGTGTGCCTCCGTGATGTGCTCGTGTTATGGTCACCCCAAGGTCTTTCTCCCTGAGTGAGGTCTGTAGTCTTTGTCCACCAAACCTATACTCTGTCTGCGGTCTTCTTTGCCCCCCCCAAATCTTCATGACTTTGCATTGGCTGGATTGAATTCGAAAGCCAGTTGCTGGACCAATGTCCAGCCTGTCCAGGTCTCTTTGCAGTCCTGCCTCACCTCGCCGATTTAATTCTTCTCATCAACTTCACGCATCTCGAACAGGGAACTTCAGAGTCTATTCCTTCCATCATGTCGTTCACATATATCAAAAATAGCACTGGTCCTAGAAAATGACCCCTGTGGGACCCCGCTCGTAACAGGCGCCCACTGTGATTCCTCTTCACGTACCATGACTCGTTGCTGCCTCCCTGTCAGGTATTCCCTTAAACCATTGCAGTGCCCTCCCTTTTACGTGCACCTGATCCTCCAGCTTCTGCAATTTGGGGGAACTGTGTCAAAGCCTTCCTGCAGTCTAGAAAAACGAATCTAAACCCCCCCTCTCTCTCGTGGGCTTACTTCGTTACCTTGTCATAAAACTCCAGGAGGTTTGTGATACAAGATTTGCCTTTTCCCTGAACCCATGCGGTTTTCATTTATAATCTTGTTCCTTTCAGGGGTTCGACCATCTCCTCCTGATAATCTTCTCCATGACTTTACACACAATACATGTCAGAGACACAGGTCTGTAGTTTAGTGCCTCGTTTTTGTTTTTCCCTTTTTTAAATATGGGGGCTACATTAGCTTCTTTCCCTTTCTCAGGTAGTTGCCCAGTTTCAAGGGATGTGTTGAAGATTGTGGTTAGAGGCACGCACAGCATCTCTGCTCCTTCTCTAAGACCATGGGAGATGTTGTCCGGTCCCCATCGCCTTTGAGGTGTCCCAAAGGGCAAATTAAGAGTTTTTCACCTCCTCAGTTGTTCGTATGTCATCCAACACTTGTTGGTATATTCCCTCTTGAAAGTTCCCTTCTGTGCTGTCTTCCCACAGCCCTTCCTGTCTCTACTGTAAAAACTTCCTTAAATTCCTGTTCAGCTCCTCACATACCCCTGATCATTTCTTGTGAGTTTTCCACCTTCTGTCCTTAATCTGATCACCTGGTCTTTGACTGTTGTCTTCCTCCTGATGTGGCTATACAACAGTTTCGGGTCAGTCTTGATTCTCGATGCTATGTCATTTTCATACTGTCGCTGGGCCTCCCTCCTTACCTGTGCGTACTCATTCCTGGCTCTGCGACTGATCTCCCTATTTTCGTGTGTTCTCTGCCTTCTGTACTTTTTCCATTCTCTATTGCACTTTGTTTTTGCCTCCTTACACCGTCGGGTAAAACAGGGGCTCGTTCTGGTCTTCCCGTTGTTACTGTTGCCCTTGGGAATAAACCTTTCCACTGCCTCCTTGCATTTTGTTGTTACATATTCCATCATTTCATTTACTGGCTTTCCTGCCAGTTCCTGTCCCACTGGACCTCCTGCAGGAAGTTCTTCAACTCTATGTAGTCTCCTCTTTTATAGTCAGGCTTTCCCCATTCAACTCCAGCTCTACTATGTATTCAAAGCACAGAACCACGTAGTCACTAGCTCCTAGGGGACTCTCATACTTGATGTCCTCAATATCTGAGCTGCCCAGGGTGAACACAAGGTCCAATCTTGCTGGTTCATCCTCCCCTCTCACTCTGGTAGTGTCCTTAACATGTTGGTGCATGAGGTTTTCCAGCAGGGGTAGAGTCATAGCTCCTGGCCCCGCCTCTTTGCTGGTCGATACTAGGTCTCTCCCCGCTCCTAGAGCCTTATCATACCTCTTTTTACAGCTATGTATGGATCCTACCTCCACTGCTTCACTCTCCAAAATATTCCACTTCTTGACAACTCAAGGCTAAAGAAATATTTCCTAACATCCCTATGACTCATCTGGGTTTTCAACTTCACAGTTGTGGTCCCTTGTTCCTGTGTCCTATCTCGGAAATATTCGAGCCCTATCCACCTTGCCTATTCCTCTCAAAATTTTATACATAGTTATCATGTCCCTCGTATCCCTCCTATCCTCTAGCGTTATCAGATTGTATTCCCTTAATTTCTCTTTATAAAACATACCCCTCAGTTCCAGTACTAGTCATATTGCAAACTTTTGCACGCTCTCTAGTTTCTTGACGTGTTTGACTAGGTGTGGGTTCCACACTGTTGTTGCATACTCTACTATGGACCTGACGTACACTGTGTACAGTGTCGTAAATGACTCCTTACTTAGATGCCGAAATGTTACTATCAGGTTTGCCAATTTCCCATGTGCTGTAGGAGTTATTTGGTTGATGTGAGCCTCAAGGGATATGCTCGGTATAATGCATATCCCAAGATCCTTTTCCTTCAATGAAGTTTGCAGCCTTTGATCCCCTAACCTGTACCCCGTGTGGACTTTTGTCCTTCCCCAATCTTCATGACTTTGTACTTGCTGGGGTTAAACTCCAGACTTGCAGCCTATCCAGATCTTGTAATCTTACATGATCCTCTCCCGCTTGTATTCTCCTAATCAGTTTTACATCAGCTAACAGTGACACTTTTGAATCTATTCCTTCCATCATGTCATTCACGTATACAAGAAACAGCACTAGACCTAGGACTGACCCTTACAGAACTCCACTCGACACATGCACCCACTCTGATACTTTATCACGTACTAACACTATCTGTCAGGTATTTCCTGATCCGGTGCAGTACTTTCCCTGCTATTCTGCCTGCTCCTCTAATTTTTGAACCAGTCTATTGTGTGATACTGTGTCAAAAGCCTTCTTGCAGTCAAAAAAAGATGCAATTTACCCATCCTTATCTCTCTCCTGTCTTCTGAACTCAAGTAGATTTGTGACACAGGATTTCCCATCTCTGAAGCCGTGCTGATTGTCATGTATGAGTCCAATCCTTTCAATGTACTCCACCACTCTTCTGATAATCTTTTCCAAGACTTTACATACTATACATATCAGTAACATTGGTCTGTAGTTTAACGCTACCTATCTGTCTCCTTTCTTAAAAATTGGAACTACATTTGCTGTCTTCCATACCTCAGGCAGTTGCCCAGTTTCAGTAAATTTATTGAAGATTGCCGAAAGTGGCACACACAGTTCCTCTACTCCCTCTCCCAGGACCCAAGGCGATATGTTATCTGGGCCCACCGCCTTCGCGGTATTTAGTTCACCTAGCGGTTTCTTCACTTCCTCCTTGGTTATGTGTATTGTGTTTAGCACTTGCTGGTACGCCGTTCCTCCTCCGTTTGCTGGCAGCATTTCTGTCTCTACTCTGAATACTTCTCTAAATCTTGTGTTAAGTTCTTCACGTACCTTCTTGGTCACTATTTGTGAGCTCCCCTCCATCTTTCCTCAGCCTGATTACCTGGTCCTTGACTTGTTTTCATCCTAATGTTACTATATAATAACTTTGGTTCAGATATGACTTTTGCTTCTATGTCATTCTCATATTGCCTCTGAGCCTTTCTCCTTATCCCTGTATATTCGTATCTGGTTCTTCTGTTCATCTCTTTGCTTTCTTGAGTCTTTTGTCTTCTATACTTTTTCTATGCTCTTGCACACTTGGCTTTGGCCTCTTTACACCTTCAGTTAAATCATGATCTCCTTACCAGTTTTTGTTACTCTTTAGTATGAATCTCTCCTTTGCCTCCCTGCACTTGATGTTCACTAGTTCTGTCATTTCATTTACTGTCTTTCCCTCCAGTTCTCTTTCTCACTGTACTATATGCAGGAATCTCCTGATGCCTATGTAGTCCCCTTTCTTGGAGTTTGACTTTTCCCGCCCTTCTCTTGCTGCTGCATTCTTCACTGTTAACTTTATAAGGTATACAAAACTCTAGACGTCGTGATCACTAGCGCCAAGGGGTCTTTCATGTGTGATATCCCCTATGTCTGAACTGTTTAAGGTGAATACGAGATCCACCTTTGCTACAGTATCCTCTCCTCTCTCTCTCTGGTTCCATTCCTAACATGTTGGTGCATGGAGTTTTTCAATACTGTCTCCAGCATCTTAACCCTCCACATTTCTGGTCCTCCATGTGGCTCTAGGTTTTCCCAGTCAGTTTCCTTATGATTGAAATTCTCCATGATTAGTAATTTTGCCCTATCCAAGAGAGCCTTTCTGGCCACTTCAGCTAGTGTGTCCACTATTGCTCTGTTGCTCTCGTCATACTCTTGTCTTGGCCTTCTGCTGTTCAGTTGTAGGTTGTGCATCACTTCCATCATCACCTTTGGAGCCCCAGTCTGAAATGTTCCTACAATGAAGTCATCTGCTTCCCCTCTGTCCATTTCTTCCATTTCCTCAAACCTCCACTGGTTTTTGATGAGCAGTGCCACTCCTCTGTTGCCTCCGTCTTCCCTCAGAATCTGATAACCATTTGGAAAGTTCACATCTGTTATCATCCTGTAAGTTTTGTCTCTGTTAGTGCTATAATGTCAGGGGATGCATCAATAATTCGTTCTTGTCACTCCTAACTTTTATTTGTTATTCCATCTGCATTGGTGTACAGTACCTTTAGCTTCCTTTTCAGTATTGTATTTTGGATGGTGGGAGAGGATGGTTTAGACTGGGGGTGTGGGAGGCTGCTGTGATAGTGAAATTTGTGCTGGGGGGGGGGGGGGGGGTTGCTGTGGAGTGTTTAGTTTCTGGCTATTGTTTGTTTGGTATGGGTGACAGAGGTTGAGAGGGTTCTGTAAGCATTTGCATTTGGTGTTCCCCCTGAGGATGAGCTTTCCTGTCTGTCGTTGCCTGCCCTGTCATTCTTTCCTTCCAATGATTTCTTCTTACTCTCACTCTGTTGTTCCCTTTCTTTTTGTGTTTTGTCTCCTTCTTCTTCTTCTTCTTCTGATGACCAGAGCTTTGGTAAGATGGGAAAGGAAGAAGGGTGGGTAAGGATGGAAATATTGGAAAAAGGGTGGGAGGGGGGGGAGAGGGAGGAAAATAAAAGATAATGGCCCAACCACTCTGGTGTTTAAATTTTAAAAAATGTTGTGAATTAATAAGATATTCTTTAAGGGGTATAATACTAACCCATCAGAGTCACATAGATATAATAGGTAATAAGTACATGACTCTGAATTGGTAGTAATTATACAAGTTGCAATTGCTTTTTTTTTTTTGCGATTGCACAACTGATATTTATACGACTAAAAGGCAATAATTTTCTGGCCGGTTTATAAGTTCGTGACAAAAAGCTTCTTAATGGTGGGTGTCCAACAATTTGTCAATAGCATAATTTTACGTTAGAAAGTTATTTAAATGTCTCCCTAATTGGGGGGGATGATTTTTCTCGTATACAAGAAGGGTTCTGGGGGTATCCAATTTCTTCATCAGGTGTGCTCAAAATCAGGGGTCGAGGGTAATATCTTTATGAATAAAACACGAACCCTTGTGGGGAGTCATTCTTTGAGTGGGGGGCGGGTTTTGGGGGTGAAAATCGGTGGTATTTATCGCTTGTATGGTGTTCTCTATGGGGCATGTAAGTTCTTGCTTGTTAAAGTTGTTTTTTTTTTTGGTGTCAAGGCATACTTTTATGCAGTAATATCTTGTTGTGTGTGAAATCTGCCTTTTTAACCTGCCCTCTCCCCCTGGTTCGGTAATAAGCAAGAGCACTATTTGGACCCTTTTGTAACCTAGCATGGGGCTTTTTTGTTAAAGCTTTGGGACACAAGGGATCGAGGTAAAGGTCTTATTACATTTTATAAGATGTCTTTTGAAATGTTGAGGGGCTTGATTGAATCGAAAGAGTCTGCAAAAGCCCCGATTTTGGGCTGGTTGATCTTTTTAGTTACTGAGATGTTAGTGGGCAGCTGTTTTTTCTACCCCAAAGATTTGTTAGGGTTTTTAAGGGCTACAGGTGTACCTTGTGGAGATACCCCCTTTATCTTCGAGGGTTGATGAAAAAACATCCTATCGTGCTAAAAAGGACCTTGTTCGCGAAGCTCAATATTCATTTTTTTCTATGACTCTCTCATCTTTATTTTCCGGGTTACTGGATTTTTATGAGACGACATAAATAACATCAACTGAAACTGTGTCACAATTGTGCATTAAACTCGGGTTTGGGGAAGTCGTTCACATAATGTTAAACAGAAGTGGACTGAGCAAAAACCTTGGGGGGACACCAGCGTTGGTATAAAAAAGGTTCTGTCGACTTGCCATAAAAGGGGGGAATGTTTTTTCTTTGAGTAAGAAATTATAAATTATTGGAGAAAAGTCCATTTAAAGGTCGGGTAGGTCAATGAGTTTGTATAAAAGGCCATCATGCCATAAGCTATCAAAAGCTTTATAAACATCTTGGTGGCAATTAAGGCAAGTTGCCCTGCTTTTTAGACTTGCCAGGCAAAATAACATTTATTGCATGTTGGTACCTTATGTGTTTAAACCCAAATTGTTTTTCAGTAAAAAGTATTAAACCCATAAGTAATTAAATCTTTTGGGAAATGACTTTCTCAAAATTTTTCCAGGGACTTCAAGAAAAGTATGGCTATATTCCCAGGTTGGTGGATGTCTTTATTGGGTTTGGCAAAAAAAAGATTTCCTGCGTTTAAAAAAACAAGGGGAAAATGCCCCTGAGGCCAAAGGGTTTTAAAGAATTTACCAAGGACTTTTGCAAATTTCTAGGTAGGTATTTATTTGTTTCTTGTTTTCCCAAAAAGGGCCGGGGGCTTTTTTTCTCTCTTCCAAAAACCCTGATTATTTAGTAATGTAAAGGTTGAAAGTGGGTGGGTATCTTAAAGAGTTGAAGTTCAGGTAGGTAGGGTTGTGTTTCCCCAAGTTTATCTCTCCATTCATTTAAAACTGATAATGATTATTTTAAAATTGAGAAGTTTTTTGTGAGGAAAATTTTCCCCCATACATCACCCATCAAATTGCCGGTCCTGTGGATCGTAAATTTTAATTTCAACTTTTTCATCCCATCATGAAGGGTATAAAACTAGGTAGTTAGGACCCTTGTGCTTTGCCCCAAAAGTTGTCGGATCTTACTCCAAATTTTGCTGGTTCACGTTTATTTTGAATACTTGAAGAACTAAAATTTTCAAATGTTCGTTTGTTTTGGACTAATCATGTTAATTAATTCGTCCCTTTAAATCGGTCAGTGTAGCTGGGGGGTTTGTCGCGTTTGAAATGCCTTCGACATTCTGTTGAAAATTTTTAAAGTGTCTCTAATTTCCTAGTAGGTTTATATTGTTGGATTCTTTGTGGAAGCTAATTTGACAAGTTGCATTAGTACTTCAATTATTCGATTGGCGGGACCTGATTGCACTAAATGCGTGGAGTGATTTTCCAAAGACACAATTTCTCCTCACCCCGAAATGCCCTGAAGGGGTCAAATCCTAGGGGGTTTGATGGGTTTAGGAGACATTTTTCAAAAGGGGAAGTTTGAGTTTATTATAACGGGTTGGTCAGATCCTACGTTTCCACCAGGAGAAAATAGCGTGAAAGAGTAACTCTGTTTGTCAGTAATATTGGGGTCCCTGGGTGAGGACCCAAAGTACGATTTGAAGAATGGGCCTTGAAATGACAATTTTTTTACTGTCATGATATTAAGAGTTGTTTTCCTTTTAAGTCACCCCGTGGAATACCGCCCACAGTTGAAGGGCAGGTGATGACATTAAAATTCTCCAGCTAAAATTGTTGGAAAATTTTTGCTTAAATCCTATGTAGAGGGAATTTCTCTATTATGGGTGTCCGGGGGGGAAAAAAACCGTTCCTATCACAGTTGTCCGAGACTTGTTAGTTTTTATTGCAAGAAAGTTTCTTCATCCCCCTGAATATTTTTAAATGTAACCTAATTTAACCAAAAGGCTAACCCCCTGAAGGGTCCCCTCTTTCTCCCAGTACAGTATCCAGTAATTTAATATGTTGATCGACTCTTGCAGCTGTCTGTAAAAGTATAACATCAGGGTTTTAGTTATGTGTTCAACCTCAAAAAGGGAACGGTTATTAAAAAAAATGTTGAACTTAAGTTGGGAAAATTGATTCCCCTTATTTATTTTTCCCTTTGCTGTACACCGTTCTGAAAGCCCGCAAAGTTTTCAGTGTTTATCTACACTATCCCTGCTGGCTCGCAAGGGGAGGAGGGGGAAATTTTGCGTGGATGCTTGTGTTTAAAAAGCCCCATCTTCACTAAGGGGGAGTAAATTAACGACTCTTAAAACGTTAGAGTCGTTAGAGTATCACAAAAAAAGGGAGCTATTTTTCATTTCTGGAAACGAGGCTCGTGAGAGTTATGGGGAGACTGTGTAGCTCCAAGGGGGAAAATTTGATAGGCAAGGTGAGTTACCTTGGGAAAGTTCCCGTTAACAGGGTCCTACAAAAGCGAGAGTAGGGCCCACTTTTTGGGGGTTGTTATTTAGGTGTTGATTTTCGGGTTGTAGGAGTTGACAACCTGGGTTTGGAGGAGGGCGATCCCGGAGGGTGACTTAGGCTTATTTTTAGATGTGAGATGGGAAAACTTCTTGTTATGAGAATTTTGGGTCTAATAGCCTTTACATTTTTTAGGGATAATGATGGGGGGATCCTTAGCCATTTAACAATCATTTAAAAACGGAGGAGTTGAATGTCACCACCTGCTGTTTTTTTTGGCCAAAAAAGTACATTAGTTGTGTTCTCGTTTTATCCCGTTGTGGATACCCGAGACAATGAGATGCGATGAAACCTTTTTGTTGTGTTGTTGTAAGTGGGGGGTTTGATTGGGGTGCTCCAAAAGGGGCAGAATTCCCCAAAATTGGAACCTTGGTAAGACCTAGGAGTCCCCCTTGACCAGGCAAGCTGGGAAAGGGTTTGGGACATGGTTGGCGTGCCTGGGAGTGGCTTCTTAGAAGTGGGTGTTTCTTGGCGTCAAGAATTTTCTGCTTTCCTTTTTTTTTTCAGGACAAATAGCAGAAACACTGGTTTTTCCCTTACAGAGGACCATTTGTGTATTTTTATTGGTACAATCACGATTCGAAGTTGGCCCCGAGCAAATGCTAAAATTTGCCCTTTTGTACTGCTTTGTTGTTGTATGACCAAAACTTCCAGAGAAATTTTTGGGCAATGTACTCTGGGCTAAAACATTTTAACCATTTTGACACCAAGTTTGGCCTCCTAGGGTCCGAGTATTAAATTTTAAAATTACCTTATTGTTGTTGGGATTCGAGAATTTATTGCTTTACAGCCCTAAGGTCGAATTCCGGTATTAAAGTTATCAACAATTTCATTAAAAGTGCTGTGTTTATAAAAAGTGATTCTGGCCACAAAAACCCGTCCTCTGAGCTTGTAGTGTCAGGGGCAATGGTGTAACCAGAGTCTTCATTTAACCAAACACAAGCTTTTTTAAATTGAAGTAACTCTTCTTCCGAAGAGAGGGGAAAAAACTGCTCCCGGTGGGTTTGAAAAACATCCCCTGGAGCAAAGTTGATTTTGGAGCAAATACTTTTAGAATGTCTTTTATGGGCATTTGATTTCCATCAATGCTAATTTCACGAAAACCTCGCCATGATGCCTGGGGAAAGGGGCTCTGGCAGAGGAGTTACTTACAAAAAAGGGATCTTTCCTTAAAAGTTAGCCCAAAATCTTTTTCAGCGACTATTAAGGTCAGCCCCCCAAAATACCTCCCCCGAGATGGGGGAAAGGGCCAAGGGAAAAACGGCGGATTTTAAAAAAAAAACACGGGGTACCCGATGGTCAAAAAGCCCTTTTGTTAACTCGCCCAAAACGAAGTTGCCCAAAAAGAAGATAGGGCAGTCAGAAGGATGCAAGTTTAGGGGTTACGTGTGGGGCCGTGTTGATTAGGGGGAGGGGGGGGGATGGGGAGGTGGGGGGATGGGGATAGAGGGGGGAAAAAGCAAGCAAGTACCGCCTTCCCCTTGGGGAGGGGGTCGAAGTGATGCAAACAAGTTCCTCTCGTTTGGTGAAGAATTTATCAGGATACCCAAAGTAAATTCTCGAGCAACAGTTTTCAGATTTGCTCAGCTAAAAGGCAGGAACGACGAGTCTTCTCTCCCGGGGCGGGCTGAACCTCGTTTTGTCTGTTTTTTTTCTATCGAAGTACATTTGATAAATTCTTGAGGCTTTAACATGGTTTTTTGTAAATTCCTTTCTGTAACTTTCTGTTTTGAAAGTCAATTTTATTGGGCGATTTTTTCCCTCTATACCCCCCCAGTCTGTAAAAACTTGTTACCTAGACTGTTCTCCTTTTTTGTTATTGCGATATCTCTTTAATTTTTTTCCCCCAAGATTTTTTTTTTTGTTGGTCTTCCCTTCATCACGAAGCCCTGAATAAAATTTAAAGACCTCTTCTCTCTCCATCCCCTTTTTTTTCCCCCCTATTCGGGCCCTGGTGGCCCGATATTACTTCTTCAAGGAATTCTTAGTCCCTCCCCCCCTTCAGTCCCTTTGCTGTCTGTTGAATTTTTTTTCCATTTCAACCCCTTGCTCCTTTTAGACCTCATCTTTATATCCGCTTCAGCACTCCAGTTCTTCCTCAAATTTTGTATCTTTTCCTCAGCGCTACACATCATAACCCCCACTTCTTTCTCTCTGCCAATAGCATCCCTACCTTTTTAAACTGCAAAAGCTCATTTAACTTTTTTTCCGATTCTTTATCCATTTTGCTCTTGAGCCTTTCTGCCCATTTTTCCCTATTCAGACCAGCATCCTCGGCTTCCTACCTTTACTTCCTCCCTTTCCAGATCCATTTTATCGTTTTCCTGTTAAGATGCTCTAGTTCCTGCAGCTTTGTGTAAAAATTGTGTGTGTGTGTGTGTGGTGTGTGTGGGGTGTGTGTGTGTGTGTGTGTGTGTGTGTGTGTGTTTTTAAATTTCCCGAACAGTGTAAAACATAAGGCTACTTTCACTACTTAGATCAACTTCGTCGTATAGATTTCTAGTTCCTGTCATCGCCTATTTTTTTGTGGTTGAATTCATGCTGCGTGATTAAAACCTTTCCTTTTGGTTAAATTTCACCTCTTCTTGCTACTTATGCAACGTTTTTTCTTTCTCATTTTGATGACGGACTGTAACTGTTATTTTTGCCTTACACTTCCTAATCTTGAATGTGCTCATTATGTAGCCAGTTGAATTTAACTATGTTCTTCACTCTCATTTCATCAATTTTCAGGTTTTGTCTGCTTAGCCCAAAGCTGCTACTCCTCTTCCTAAATTTTTTTTTTGCGACTCTTCTCATTACTGAATTCCTTCACGAAATTTTCCATCTGTTTTGGTCTCAGTGACAACACGATGTCTGGGTTGAAACTGATGTTCGTTTTTTTTTTTAATTCATTGTTCTTTCAATATTCCATCTGCATTATATACAATAATATGAACAAGTTTCTAAAAAATTCTCTAATTTTTTAGTACCTTCACATGTTCCTTGTCTTATGTGCACCTTGCAAAATGGATGGAAAGTGTTGAAGTGTGCGAGGTTAACGCCCGAAAGGGTCAGACTTATTGTTGTAGAGGTTTAAGAGGCAGTGAAAGGGGGAAGTTTGGTGTTCAGTTTTTATTTTTGTTTGAAAATGAAGTGGCCGTGAGGGGGTTTGAAAAACGGAGTCTACAAAATACCACGTGAGGGTTTTTGATGAATGTTGTTTGGGTGGACACTGCGCTTTGTCACGGGAAAATTCATAATCAGTTTTATGATGCAAAACCCAACCCGAACACCTCTTTCATCTAAACAGATATAACCGAAAATATGAAACGATAAGACAGAACACTGGAAATTAAATCATTAAAAAACCTTCTGATGAATGGGACACTGATGAAACTTTTTGGTATCTATTTTTACAACAAAAAATTTTTCACCTCCGTGATTTTCCTCAGCCCAAGCAGAAAGACTGGTCCAAGTGAGAAGGAATTTGGGTAATCAGTCCCTCACCCTGGGGTCGTGTGTTCAACCATCATTTTTGATGAAAGTGCAGCGTTTGTGCTGTACTTTTTATCAAGAGAGGACTGACCCCCAACGTTCCAAGCTGGGGGAAAATACTCCCTCTTTCCTTTGTTTTTCCCCAATTTCTCTGTTTGGGTGACGAAGCCACTGGGGGCAAGTCTTCTACAATAAAAAACCCCATTTATCCCCTTGTCGGTCTTCGGACATTTATATAGAAATTTTTTTAATCAGTGGTCTTTTATGTAAAATAAAACAGAGTATAAATATTCTAGGTAATAGAAGGCTTATGAGAAGTGAAGGGTTGAGCCCCTTTAAAAGTGCTTTTTTGCATAAAAAAAAAATACGGATGTAAAAGTGATTTAATTGACTTTTGAAAACTTTAAAAGGGAGAAAGATTCGAAATAGTGGCTGTAATAATTTGATAAACCCGTATGGAAAAAGGAAAAAATTCAACCTTCTTGGTCCCCCTTCAGGGTTTTTACTTGATCAGTGGTTCACATCCCCATTTAAATCATCTTTTCCCACCTACTCCATCCATTTAAAAACTCATTGACAAATTTCAACTGCCCTGCGTTAGTCGAGGGTAAACGAGTGGATGATTTCCCTGGGCGAAACACCCCGTAAGTACTGGTTAATTTACTCTCCCCCTTTATTTCTACACTTGCACAAAAATTTCGATAAAAGTTAAGGCGAGTATGAAATTTTTTTAAAATATTTTATTTTAAAAAATAGGCGTCATAAAGGGGGGGAGACTGATAATTGGGGAAGATTTTTGTTAGGTTTGAAGCCAAGTTTATGATTAGTTAAAAAGGGTTTAAAACTTTCAAGGACATTTGGTGTAAATGGGGTTTTCCTGAAATGAGGGGAACTGGACAGAGGAGTCGACCTGGAGACGTAAATCAAAAGAATTCTTTCCCCTGATGTCGCTCTGTAACATTTAAATTTTCCTTGAATAATGCTTTTTCCCTAGAAAAGATCTTTTTCTCAATTTTTACTATCCTCGTCTTTGCGAAAAGGCTGCAGGAAAATTTCCCACAACACCCTTTTAACCCCTAAAAACGTAGGCGACGCACAACCAAAAAAGAGGAAACTTTTGTCCCCCTTAAATTCAATTTTCTGTTGTAAAAAACATCCCCAAAACATTTCTCTCCAACCCCAAATTCTAAGTGTCGCCAAATGTTCCCTTTTTAACTACCCAAATACATGACAAGTAAGGATCCCCTTTAAAGGGTAAAAAAATAAAAGACTTTGATATAAAAAAATCCCTTGCAACGACTGTGACAAAATATACGTAAAAAACCCGTGGAGAAAACCCTCCACAAAACTTTTCGGAACACAAGTAGGCCAGCAGAAGGGGCCATTTGAAAAAACCCTCCCGTTTCACAAAAAAAATTTTAAATGCCACTTGCCCCAATTAAAAATGGCCGAGCAAAACTCATTGAAAATAAATGATTTTAAGACCCCAGAATTCGGGAAAACATTGTTTAATCAGCAAATAAAAGAACTTCACCCAAAAACAACGGGTTTGTGCAAATAGCGGGAGCCTTTTTTGTCGTAAAAAACTTCTTCGCTCAATTAGCCCACAAAAAGCAACATGTCCCCACTAAAAACCGCAGAGGAAAAAAGTTTTTGGGGAAGGGGGCTCCCTTAAATTTTTGGGTAAAGGGATACAGCCCCTTAAAGATCTGGAAGCTTTTAATTTCTCCAAATTTTGGGCCCAAAATTGACTGTTATCCTTCCCAGCTTTCCTTCGTAACCCGTAAACACTTTTTGGGGGGTAGGGAAAGGGAACCCCGGGGGCAGCAGGCACTACCCCAAACGCTAGGCACGTTCTGCTCAAATCCAAAACACATTTTTTAAAAAATTACTTTGGGAAGAAAAAAATTTTTTGGGAAATCTCAGATCCCCAATCAAAATACTTCCCAAAATGCTGCGGGCCCTTTTTTCCCCTCATTTGTGTGTGTGGGGTTTTGTGGGGTTTTTTGTGTGTGTGTGTTTTGTATAAAATTTAAATAAAAATATATATTTAAAATATATATATATTATATATATATATATATAAATTATATATTATTTATATATAAGTAGGTTGGTAGAAAAGAAACCCAAACCCAGGGAAGTAATTTACCTCCCGGGCCAGATGATGTGAAAAAAAAAAACCTGTAAATTTTGGGGCCTGGGGTAGGTTTGCTTTTTTCCTTTTTCGTTTTAAATTAAACATGGCAAAAATAACAGGGATATCTTTGCCATTTCCCCTACTTTAACCCCCCATTTGGTAACACACCCCCAAGACACCCCCCCACTTTTTGAAAAACAAAAAAAATTTTTAATTTAAAAAATCCCACTAGGGTTTTTTCCCCCCCCCCCAAATCCCCCCTTTGTTTTTTAAACCCCTTCTATTGTCCATGGGGAAGTGGGAAAAAAATTTTTCCTCCGTAAGCCCAACCCGTGTCTTTATGAGGGACAAAAACCCCCCGGGAGCAATGGGCTAGTAACCCCTTCTCCTGTATCTTTACAAAAAAAGGAAGGAAAAAAAAAAACTTTTTAAATTGGAGGGTGCTTTAAAAGTGCGTGGGGGTGTAGTGCGGATGACAAGAAACAGATGATTGCTGATGTTATGAATGAAAAAGAAGGGGGGATGTTTCCCGGCCCTAAACGAAAAAAAAGCTGTAGGGGTTGGGGAATTTCCCGTGGGGGGGAAATTTAAAAGGGATTAAAAACTGGAGATCTGGAGAGTTAGAGCAAAGGAAGGGGTAGCAAAAAATGTTAAAAAGTCAGTTTTGGAGGAGAAAAGAGAAATGAATGTGTTTAAAATTTAAGGGAAATTAAATTGGGGTTAAAATAAAGGTTGGATGCGGGAAAGTGGGCATAAAAAGCGTGTATGCACCGGAGAAGAAAAGGAATGAGAGGGAGAGAGAGATTTTGGGAGATGTTAAGGGGAATGTATAGGAGCCTTTTAACCAAGTGAGAGAGTTTAAATTTTTTTTGGGTTGGGGGCCTGAATGCTAAAAATAGGAGAAACTTTTAAGAGTGGGTGTGGTTTGGTAATTTGGGGGTGCCAGGTTTTAAATGATAATGGGAAACCCTTTGAATTTAACTTTGTATAGAAAGGGGGGTTTTTTTTGTTATAGGTTTAAAACAAATTTTTAAAGGGAAAAAAAAGGTTTAAAAAAGGGATACAAGATTTGGGTTTTAGGGCGAAAAGGGGCAGTAGTTTGTTGGATTTTGTATTTGGGAGATAAAAGGGCTGTTGAGTTTGGGCTTTAGGATGTTCCCTGTTTATTGAGGGGCCACCCCGTTTTATCAGATCACCTTTTTTAGTTGGTTTCTACACTGAGAGTAAAAGGTTAAAGGGATACAAAGGGAATAGAAGCATCAGGGGAAAAAGAGAGGTGGAAAGGGTTTTTAAAATTTAAAAAGGAGGCAGTAGGGTAAAATTTTAAACAGCAATTGGAGGTTTTGATGGGCTAATGAAAACAAAAGGGGAATGGGGTCGAAGAGGTATGGGGTAGGGTTTTTAAAATTTTAGTGTTAGAGTGTTCAGCAGAAATTTGTGGTTACCCGGAAAGGGGGGTGAGGAGGAAGAGGAGTGATTGGGTGGAATGTTTATTGTAGAGAGTTTTGTAAGGGGAGAAAAAGTTTGAATGAGAAGTTTTTACAAAAGTAGAATGAAAGCCCCGGGGGAAGGGGATTGGAAGGAAAAAAGAGAAAAAAGGTAAAGAGAGTGGGGAAGCAAGGTTAAAAAAAAGAGCAAAAAGGGGAGAGTGGGTGAGTTTTTATCAACAAAAATTTTGGGGAAAAAAAAAGAAAAAGTTTTGGAGTTTAAAATTAAAAAGGGAAAAAAGCCTAGAGAACAAATGGATTTGTCAGTTTAAAAAAAAGGAGAGGAGAGTTATTTAAAAGGGGAGTTAGAAGGGATTGGGAAGCATGGGGGGGGAATATTTGGGAATTGTTAAATGTTTATTTAAGATAGGGAAACTGTGATTTGTGTATAGGGCAAGGGGGAATTTTAAAATCTTTTAGGAGTGAGGAAGAGCCCCCTTTCGAGTGTGGGGGAAGTTCGTGAAAGGGATTTGGTTTAAAAAGAAAAAAGGGGGGATGGCAGCCCGGGGTTGGGGGGGATAAAAATAGAAAAGTTTTTTAAAAACAGGTGGGGGGTTTGTTTTGGTGTGGTTGGTGGGGAATTATTAAAAAAATTAAAGGAAGAGGGTAAGGGACCTAGGGGTTGGGGGAGAGAGCATGCATAGTTCCTTTTTTTTAAAAAGGCAAAAGGGGGTAAAAGAGAGTGCAAAAAATTTAGGGGATAAGTCTGTTGAGTGTACCCGGTTTTAGGGTTTTGGTTTTTGGGAGAGTTTTTTTAAATTTAAAGAATTAAGAGTAAGAGGAGAATAGGATTTTTAATGAACAAAGGGGGTTTAGGAAAGGTGGGGGGGGTGTTTGGACCAGGTTTTTTTACAGTGAAAAAAATTTTTAAATGAACAGTATTTAGGTAAGGCCCAAAAAGGTCTTTGGGGCCTTTTTTTTGGATTTGGAAAAAAGGGGTATGACAGGGGGGTTTGGGGGGCAATGTGGCAGATGTTTTTCAAGTGTATGGTAGGAGGTAGGGGTTTCTGAAAAACAGTGAAGAGTTTTTACGAGGGTATGAGGTCAAGTTAGGTATGTAGGAAAAAGGGAAATTTTTTCCCCGTAAAAATAGCCTTAGAAAGGATGTGTGATGTCCCGTGGTTGTTTTAAAATATTTTTGTTTGGGGTTTTAAAAGAAGTTAAAAACGGGGGTCTTGGCAAGAGGGGGTGGGTTAAAAAAATTTAAAAAATCACACACAAAGTGGGGTTGTCACAGCTGCTCTTTGTGATGACCCCCTGTGCTCTTGGGGATTCTGAAGGGGGAAACTGGGAGATTGGGGGATGAAAATTTTGGTTTGGGTGGCAAAAAAAAGGGAAAAAAAAAGGTGAATACAGGAAAGAGTAAGGTTTTTGAGGATAAAAAGATTAGGTGATGAAAGATTGAATATCAGATTGGAGAGAGAGAGTATGGAGGAGGTGAACGTATTCAGATATTTGGGAGTGGACGTGTCAGCGGATGGGTCTATGAAAGATGAGGTGAATCATAGAATTGATGAGGAAAAAGAGTGAGTGGTGCATTAGGAGTCTGTGGAGACAAAGAACTTTGTCCTTGGAGGCAAAGAGGGGAATGTATGAGAGTATAGTTTTACCAACGCTCTTATATGGGTTGTGAAGCGTGGGTGATGAATGTTGCAGCGAGGAGAAGGCTGGAGGCAGTGGAGATGTCATGTCTGAGGGCAATGTGTGGTGTGAATATAATGCAGAGAATTCGTAGTTTGGAAGTTAGGAGGAGGTGCGGGATTACCAAAACTGTTGTCCAGAGGGCTGAGGAAGGTTGTTGAGGTGGTTCGGACATGTAGAGAGAATGGAGCGAAAACAGAATGACTTCAAGAGTGTATCAGTCTGTAGTGGAAGGAAGGGGGGTAGGGGTCGGCCTAGGAAGGGTTGGAGGGAGGGGGTAAAGGAGGTTTTGTGTGCGAGGGGCTTGGACTTCCAGCAGGCATGCGTGAGCGTGTTTGATAGGAGTGAATGGAGACAAATGGTTTTTAATACTTGACGTGCTGTTGGAAGTGTGAGCAAAGTAACATTAATGAAGGGATTCAGGGAAACCGGCAGGCCGGACTTGAGTCCTGGAGATGGGAAGTACAGTGCCTGCACTCTGAAGGAGGGGTGTTAATGTTGCAGTTTAATAAACTGTAGTTGTAAAGCACCCTTCTGGCAAGACAGTGATGGAGCGAATGATGGTGAAAGCTTTTCTTTTCGGGCCACCCTGCCTTGGTGGGAATCGGCCAGTGTGATAATAATAAAAATAATATATATATATATATTATATATATATATATATATATATATATATATATATATATATATATATATATATATATATATATATATTTATAATATAATATATAATATATATATATATATATTTGGGATATTGGCAGTTTGGAGGGATATGTTGTGTATCTCTATACGTATATGCTTCTAAACTCTTGTATTCTGAGCACCTCTGCAAAAGCAGTGATAATGTGTTTGTGTGGTTGAAAGTGTTGAATGATGATGAAAGATTTTTCTTTTTGGGGATTTTCTTTTTTTTTTTTGGGTCACCCTGCCTCGGTGGGAGACGACCGACTTGTTGAAAAAAAAAAATATGTATATATATATATATATATATATATATATATTATAATATATTATATATATATATATATATATATATATATATATATTATATATAGTTATAGGTAGTAGGTTGGTAGACAGCAACCGCCCAGGGAGGTACTACCGTCCTGCCAAGTGAGTGTAAAACGAAAGCCTGTAATTGTTTTACATGATGGTAGGATTGCTTGTGTCCATTTTTCTGTCTCATGAACATGCAAGGTTTCAGGTACGTCTTGCTACTTCTACTTGCACTTAGGTCACACTACACATACATGTACAAGCATATATATATACACTACCCTCTGGGTTTTCTTCTATTTTCTTACTAGTTCTTGTTCTTGTTTATTTCGTCTTATCTCCATGGGGAAATGGGACAGAATTCTTCCTCCGTAAGCCATGCGTGTTGTAAGAGGCGACTAAAATGCCAGGAGCAAGGGGCTAGTAACCCCTGCTCCTGTATATATTACTAAATGTAAAAGGAGAAACTTTCGTTTTTCCTTTTTGGGCCACCCCGCCTGGGTGGGATACGGCCGGTATGTTGAAAGAAAGATATATAATGTGTGTGTGTGTGTGTATATTATAATTGCCTTACCATTTACAACCATCAGGCCATAGTATGGAGCAATACTGCATGAGGCCTACTGGTCCAAGATAGGCAGGGCCTTTACTAATGATATGTATCATTAGCCCACCCAAGTTGAAGTCTGTTGAAGTCTCGACGTACTTCAACTGACTCTTTACGTCATTATGTTCAGATAAGCATTTCCTCTCGCTCCACGTAGATGTGTTTATGACTTGATAAATCCCACTGTGGGCGAAACATATCTAACGAGGATCGCCTCATACTAGATTTTGTATTCCCAGTAGTATAGGTGTGAAACAAGGGTTTTAAACGTTGCAGCGACGAGGCTGGAACCAGTGAAGACACCATGTTTGAGGGCAATGTGTGATGTGAACACAATTCAGAGAATTTGGAGTTTGGAGATTAAGATTAAAAAGAAGTGAGGAGTTACCAAAAGTAATATTTTGAGGTCTGATCAGGGGTTGTTGAGGTAGTCGGACATATAGAAA
>NC_069423.1:42440905-42482778 GCF_026875155.1 Cherax quadricarinatus | reverse complement strand
CTTGTGATTTTTTTCCCCCTTCTGTCCTTAATCTGACACCTGTTTTGACTGTTGTCTTCCTCCTGATGTGGCTATACAACATTTCGGGTCAGTCTTGATTCTCGATGCTATGTCATTTTCATACTGTCGCTGGGCCCCCCTCCTTACCTGTGCGTACTCATTCCTGGCTCTGCGACTGATCTCCCTATTTTTTTGTGTTCTCTGCCTTCTGTATTTTTTTCCATTCTCTATTGCATTTTGTTTTGCCTCCTTCCCACCATCGGGTAAACCGGGGGCCTCGTTCTGGTCTTCCCGTTGTTACTGTTGCCCTTGGGAATAAACCTTTCCACTGCCTCCTTGCATTTTGTTGTACATATTCCATCATTTCATTTACGGGCTTTCCTGCCAGTTCTCTGTCCCACTGGACCTCCCGCAGGAAGTTCTTCAACTCTATGTAGTCTCCTCTTTTATAGTCAGGCTTTCCCCATTAAAACTCCAGCTCTACTACTTATTCAAAGCACAGAACCACGTAGTCACTAGCTCCTAGGGGACTCTCATACTTGATGTCCTCAATATCTGAGCTCCCCGGGGTGAACACAAGGTCCAATCTTGCTGGTTATCCTCCCCTCTCACTCTGGTAGTGTCCTTAACATGTTGGGGGCATGAGGTTTTCCAGCGGGGTTTAGAGTCATAGCTCCTGGCCCCGCCTCTTTGCTGGTCGATACTAGGTCTCTCCCCGCTCCTAGAGCCTTATCATACCTCTTTTTACAGCTATGTATGGATCCTACCTCCACTGCTTCACTCTCCAAAATATTCCACTTCTTGACAACTCAAGGCTAAAGAAAATTTCCTAACATCCTATGACTCATCTGGGTTTTAAACTTCCAGTTGTGGTCCCTTGTTCCTGTGTCCTATCTCGGAAATATTCGAGCCCTATCCACCTTGCCTATTCCTCTCAAAATTTTATCGTAGTTATCATGTCCCTCGTATCCCTCCTATCCTCTAGCGTCATCAGATTGTATTCCCTTAATTTCTCTTTATAAAACATACCCCTCAGTTCCATTACTAGTCATATTGCAAACTTTTTGCACGCTCTCTAGTTTCTTGACGTGTTTGGGATAGGGTGGGTTTTTCCACACTGTTGTTGCATACTCTACTATGGACCTGACGTACAACTGGGGACAGTGTCGTAAATGACTCCTTACTTAGATGCCGAAATGTTACTACGGGTTTTTGCCAATTTCCCATGTGCTGTAGGAGTTATTTGGTTGATGTGAGCCTCAAGGGATATGCTCGGTATAAATGCATATCCCAAGATCCTTTTCCTTCAATGAAGTTTGCAGCCTTTGATCCCCTACCTGTACCCCGTGTGACTTTTGTCCTTCCCCAATTTTTCATGACTTTGTACTTGCTGGGGTTAAACTCCAGACTTGCAGCCTATCCAGATCTTTAATCTTACATGATCCTCTCCCCGCTTGTATTCTCCCTAATCAGTTTTACATCAGCTAACATGACACTTTTGAAACTATTCCTTTCCATCATGTCATTCACGTATACAAGAAACAGCACTAGACCTAGGACTGACCCTTACAGAACTCCACTCGACACATGCACCCACTCTTTATACTTTAAACACGTACTACACTATCTGTCAGGTATTTTTCCCGATCCGGTGCAGTACTTTCCCTGCTATTCTGCCCGCTCCTCTAATTTTTGAACCAGTCTATGTGTGATACTGTGTCAAAAGCCTTCTTGCAGTCAAAAAAAGATGCAATTTACCATCCTTATCTCTCTCCTGTCTTCTGAACTCAAGTAGATTTGTGACAAAAGGATTTCCCATCTCTGAAGCCGTGCTGATTGTCATGTATGAGTCCCAAACCTTTCAAGTACTCCACCACTCTTCTGATAATCTTTTCCAAGACTTTACATACTATACATATCAGTAACATTGGTCTGTAGTTTAACGCTACCTATCTGTCTCCCTTTTTTAAAAATTGGGAAATACATTTGCTGTCTTCCATACCCAGGCAGTTGCCCAGTTTTTGATAAATTTATTGAAGATTGCCGAAAGTGGGACACACAGTTCCTCTACCCCTCTCCCAGACCCCAAAGGGGATATGTTATCTGGGCCCACCGCCTTCGCGGTATTTAGTTCACCTAGCGGTTTCTTCACTTCCTCCTTGGTTATGTGTATTGCGCTTAGCACTTGCTGGTACGGCCCTTCCTCCTCCGTTTGCTGGCAGCATTTCTGTCTCTACTCTGAATACTTCTCTAAATCTTGTGTTAAGTTCTTCACATACCTTCTTGGTCACTATTTGTGAGCTCCCCTCCATCTTTCCTCAGCCTGATTACCTGGTCCTTGACTTGTTTTTTATCCTAATGTTACTATATAATAAAATTTGGTTCAGATATGACTTTTGCTTCTTGTCATTCCCCATATTGCCTCTGAGCCTTTCTCCTTATCCCTGTATATTCGTATCTGGTTCTTCTGTTCATCTCTTTGCTTTCTTGAGTCTTTTGTCTTCTATACTTTTTCTATGCTCTTTCACACTTTGGGTTTTGGGCCCCTTTACACCTTCAGTTAAATCATGATCTCCTTACCAGTTTTTGTTTTCTCTTTAGTATGAATCTCTCCTTTGCCTCCCGCACTTGATGTTCACTAGTTCTGTCATTTCATTTACTGTCTTTCCCTCCAGTTCTCTTTCTCACTGTACTATATGCAGGAATCTCCTGATGCCTATGTAGTCCCCTTTCTTGGAGTTTGACTTTTCCCCGCCCTTCTCTTGCTGCTGCATTCTTTACTGTTAACTTTATAAGGATATACAAAACTCTAGACGTCGTGATCACTAGCGCCAAGGGGTCTTTCTTGGTGATATCCCCTATGTCTGAACTTTTTAAGGTAAATACGAGCCACCTTTGCTACAGTATCCTCTCCTCTTCTCTCTCTGGTTCCATTCCTAACATGTTGGTGCATGGAGTTTTTCAATACTGTCTCCAGCATCTTAACCCTCCACATTTCTGGTCCTCCATGTGGCTCTAGGTTTTCCCAGTCAGTTTCCTTATGATTGAAATTCTCCCTGATTAGTAATTTTGCCTATCCAAGAGAGCCTTTCTGGCCACTTCAGCTAGTGTGTCCACTATTGCTCTGTTGCTCTCGTCATACTCTTGTCTTGGCCTTCTGCTGTTCAGTTGTAGGTTGTGCATCACTTCCATCATCACCTTTGGAGCCCCAGTCTGAAATGTTCCTACAATGAAGTCATCTGCTTCCCCTCTGTCCATTTCTTCCATTTCCTCAAACCTCCACTGGTTTTTGATGAGCAGTGCCACTCCTCTGTTGCCTCCGTCTTCCCTCAGAATCTGATAACCATTTGGAAAGTTCACATCTGTTATCATCCTGTAANGTTTTGTCTTGTTAGTGCTTTTAATTCAGGGGATGCATCAATAATTGTTCTTTTTCACTCCTAACTTTTATTTTTTAAATTCCATCTGTTGGTGTACAGTCCCTTTTATTCCCTTTTCATTTATTGTATTTTGGATGGTGGGAGAGGATTTTTGGGGGAAATTGGGGGTTTTGGGAGGATGCTGATAGTGAAATTTGTGTGGGGGGGGGGGGGGGGGGGGGCTGGGGAAAGTGTTTAGTTTTTTTGGCTATTGTTTGTTTGGTATGGGTGACGGGTTGAGGGGGTTCTGTAAGCATTTGCATTTGGTGCCCCCCTGGGGATGACCCTTTCCCTGTCTTTTTCGTTGCCTGCCCTGTAATTCTTTCCTTCCATGTTTTTCTTCTTATCTTCATCTGTTTTTTCCCTTTCTTTTTTGTTTTTGTCTCTTCTTCTTCTTTTTCTTTGATGACCGGGAGCTTTGGTAAGAGGGAAAAAGGGAAGAAGGTTTGGGTAAGGTTTGGAAATTTTGGAAAAAGGGTGGGGGGGGGGGGAGAGGTAGGATTAAAAGATAAGTGGCCCAACCACTCGGGTGAAATTTTTAAAAAGTGTATGGAATTAAAAGATATTTTTTTAAAGGGGGTTTAAAATACAAACCCCATCAAGTCACATAGATTTAATATTTTTTAAAAATAAATGACCTTTTTTGGTAGTAATTATAAAATTTTGCAATTTTTTTTTTTTTCGCGATTGCAAAACTGATATTTTTTCGACTTTAAAAGGGCAATAATTTTCGGGCCCGGGTTTTATAAGTTCGGGGAAAATTTAGCTTCTTAATGGTGGTGTCCCAACAATAGTCAATGGGGTTAAATTTTTAAACGTTAGAAAATTTTATTTAAGTTGTCTCCCAAAATTGGGGGGGCGTGTTTTTCTCAATTTATACATAGAAGGGTTCTGGTGGTACCCAATCTTCTTCATCGGGGTAAGTTGCTAAAAATTTCCCCGGGTCGAGGGTAATCATTTTTTGAAAAAAAACGACGAACCCTCTGTGGGGAGTCATTTTTTTGAGCCCTGTGAGGCGGGTTTGATGGTGTAATCGGTGGTTTTTTATCGCTTGTATAGGATGTTCTCTATCTGGCATTTTATAGTTTTTTGCATTGTATAAAGTTGTTTCTTTTTTAGGGTTTGTCAAGGAATACATTTAGGGCCCAGAAATTATCTTGTTGTGTGTGTAAATCTGCCATTTTAACTCTGTTTCTCCTCCTGGTATCGGTAAAAAAAGCGAAGAGCACTTTCTGGACCCTTTGGTAACCGAAACCCATGTTGGTTTTGTTGTTAATAAAATTTGGGACACAAGGGTATTCGAGAAAAAGGTTTCTTTTATCATTTTATAAGATGTCTTTTGCCCATGTTGGGGGGGCTTGATTGAATCGAAAGAGTCTGCTAAACCGATTTTGGTTTGTGTTGTTTCTTTTTAGTTACTTTTGAGATGTTAGTGGAGCAGCCGCTTTTTCATACCCCAAGATTTTGTTGGGGTTTTTCTAATGGCTAAAAGGTGTCCTCTGAGGGGATCCCCCTTTATCTTCGAGGGTTTGGGATGAAAAAACATCCTTTTCGTGTTTCCCAAGGAAAATTTTTCGACGGCTCAATATTCTTTTTTTCTATGATTTCTCTCATATTGTATTTTCCGGGTTACTGGAGTTTTGGACGACATGAATAACATCAACTGAAAAACGGGTGCCCAAAATTTTGTGTCTTTAAAAATCTGGTTGGGGAAAGGTGGGTCAATAAATTTTAAAACCCAAAAAGTGGATGAGACAAGAACCTTGGGGGAAAACCCCAGCTGTCGGTATAAAAGGTTCTGCCCGACTTGCCATGAAAGGTGGAAGGGTTTTTTCTTTGAGTTAAGAAATTATAAATTACTCTGAGAAAAGTCCAGTTATGGTCAGGGTAGGTCAATGAGTTTTATAAAAGGGCCCATCATGCCAAAAGGGTATAAAAAGCTTTATGAACATTTTGGGGTGGCAATTAAGGAAAGATTGCCCTGCTGTTTTAGATTTGTTTAAAGTTTTAAAAAATTTAACTTTTATTGCATGTTTGGGTACCTCTATGTGTTCAAAACCCAAAATTTTTTTTCGGGAAAAACAAGTGATTAAACTCCATTTTAGTAATTAAAATCTTTTGGAAAAGCCCTTTTCAAGAACTTTCCAGGACTTCAAGTAAAATATAGGTTTTTATAGTTCCGGGTTTTGGGGGGATTTTCTTTTTTTGGGGCTTGGCAAGAAAGATCACCCTAGAAAGTAAAAAAAAACAACGGAAAAATTTGTCCTGGGGCACAAGAGGGCTTTAAAGATATTTCCCAAAGGGAAATGTTTGCAATTTTAGGTGGTACTTTTTTTTGTTTCTTGTTATTCAGAGGGGCCCAGGGGCTCAAATTTCTCATTCTTCCAAAAAACCTGACTTATCTTAGAAATGAAATTGGTCTGTAAGGGGGTTTGGGTTTATCTTCAAGAGTTGAAAAGTATCGATGGAAAGGTAGTGGTTGTAGTTTCATCCAAGTTCTCTTCTCCCCAAATTCTTTACAAAACTGATAATGATTATTTTTAAAATTGACGACTGTTATTGTGGGGAGAGAATTTTCTCCCATACATCACCCATCAAATTTTGCCTGGTCCTGTGGAAACGTTTAAGTTTTTAAATTTTAACATCTTCATCATCCCCATCGTGAAGGGGAAAGAACTAGGTAGTTAGGAGCCCTTTTGCTTTGCCCCTAAAAATTGTCGGATTTACCCAAAAAATTTTTCTGGTTCACGTTTTTATTGAAAAGGGTTGAAGAACTAGAAATTTCCCTTTGTCTCGTTTTTTGGGTTGGGTAATCATGTTAATTAATTGTGCCTTAATCGGTGCAGTGTAGCTGCTGGGTTTGGGTTTTCGCGTTTGAGATGCCCTTTGACATTTTTGCTTTATTTAAATTTTTTAAAGTGTCTCTAATTTTTTTTGTGGTTTATATTTTTGGTTTATCTTTGGGAAAATAATGACAAGTTGATTAGTAGCTTCAATTATTCCGGGTTGTGAGGGACCCGATTGCATCACAATTTCATTTGGGAAAGGGAAGGGTTTTCCCAAAAACCAATTTCATTCCCCACCCAGAAAATGCCCTGAAGGGGTAAATTTCCTTGGGTGTTAAATTGGGTTTAGGGAAAGGGACAGGTATTTTTAAAAAAAAAAAAGGAGAAGTTTGTAGTTGTTTTATAAAAGGGATATGGCAGGATCCCACGTTTCCCCCAGGGGGATATACGACGTGAAAAAATGTACAGTCTTGTTTGTCAGTACTAAAATCTGGTTGTCCCCGGGGGTGAGGAACCCAAAAAACGATTTGAAAATGGGCCCTTTAAATGAAAGTTTTTAGCTGTCATGATATTAAATGGGTTTTTTTCCCTTTTTAAAATCACCAGTTTGGAAAAACCCGTCCCCCAGTTGAAGAGGGCAGGGTGGTGAGCATTAAAATTTTCAGCTAGAATTGTTGGAATATTTTTGCTTAATATTCCCATGTTTGAGGAATTGGGCTCTATATATGGCTGTTTTCGGGGGGGAAAATCCAGCCTATTTACTTGGTTTTCCATGAGGGCGTTGTTTGTTCTATTTCAAAAATGTTATCTTTTATCCCCCCGAATTTTTTTTAAATGTATAGCCTAATTTAACCAAAATGGTTTTCACCACTGAAGGGTCCTCTCGATTTCTCCCCAGTTTCAGTATCCAGTAATTTAATTGTTTACGACTCTTGCGCTGTCTCGTTCAAAAGTATAAAAATCAGGATTGTAGTTATGTAGTTAACCTCAAAAAGGTAACGGTTATTTAAAAAAAAGTTAACAAAAAAATTTTTATTCCCCATTATTTAAATTTTTCCCTTTGCTGTTTCACTGGGTTCTGAAAAGCCCGCAAATTTTGTCATGTGTTTTTATCTACACTTTCCCCGCTTG
The DNA here is from genome assembly GCF_026875155.1 of Cherax quadricarinatus. Classification (NCBI taxonomy): domain Eukaryota; kingdom Metazoa; phylum Arthropoda; class Malacostraca; order Decapoda; family Parastacidae; genus Cherax; species Cherax quadricarinatus. The sequence goes on along the minus strand of NC_069423.1, from coordinate 42,475,442 downwards.
GGGGGCCCTCAAGGGGGGAGGGAAATTTTTCGTGGATGCTTGTGTTTTTAAAAATGCCCTCATCTTCACTAGAGGCAGTAATTTTTAAAAGGGCTTTTTAGAACGTTTGGTCGTTAGGAGTTTATCATCATAAAATGGGGTATGCTATTCTCAGTTTTTTGGAAAACAGAGGCTTCCCTGAGAGTTAATGGGGATGTGTACTCCCAAAGGGGAAAATTAGATAGGCAAGGTGGTTACCTTGGGGAAAAATTCCCGTTCAACAGGTCAGCTACAATAGCGAGATAGGCACCACTTTCTGGGGCCCTTGTTATGTTTTAGGGGGTTGCTTTTCGGGTTGAGAGGAAATTTACACCCCGGGTTTTCGGGGGGGGCGATCCTGGGCCAGGGTGCTTTGGCTTATTTTTAGTGTAGAGTATGGGATTTACTTCTTGTTATGAGGGAAAGGGGGGTCAAAAATAGCCTTTCCCTTTTCAGGGAAAAATGATGGGGGGTGATCCAAATTTGCCATTAAAAGATCATTTAAAACCTGAAAAGGAGAGTTGAATGGGGCACCACCTGCTGTGTCTTTTTGGGAAACAAGTAATTAGTTTTTGTTCTCTTTTTATCCCCGTTGGGGGAACCTGAGACATATGAGATGCGGGCTGAACCTTGTTTTGTGTTGTTGTAAAATGAGGGGTTTGATTGGGGGGGCTCCCAAAAGGGGCAGAATTCCAAAAATTGGAACCCTTTTGGGAGAGACCCCGAGGAGTTTCCCCCTTTATCCCGGCAGAGGGTGGGAAGGGGAAAAATTTGGGGGCATGGTTGGCGGTTTCCTGGGGAGTGGTCTTCTTGAAATGGAAGTTTCTTGGCGTCAAGAATTTTCTGCATTTCCTTTTTTTTTTTCAGGCAAATAGCAGAAAAAACAGATGATGTTTTCCATTACAAGGGGCACATTTTTGGGGGGAATTTTTTTTGGTACAATCACGATACGAATTTTTGGCCAGAGCAAAAACTCAAAAATTTTCCCTTTTGTACTTTCATTTGTTGTTTTTAAAGACCAAAACGTTCCAGAGAAATTTGGTCAGTGTACTTTTGGTGCTTTTAAAAAAATTTGGGAAACCATTTTTTACACACAAGTTTGGCCCCCCTCAGGTTTTCTCGAGTATTAATTTTAAAGTTACCTTATTGTTGTTGGGATTCGAGAATTTATGTGCTTCTACAGCCCTAAGGTCAGAATTCTCGGTATTAATGTTATCAACAATTTCATTAACAGTGCTGTGTTTCATAAAACTGTTGATTCTGGCCACAAACACAGTCCTCTGAGCTTGATAGCTGTCAGGTGCAACTGGTGTAACACCAGAAGTCTTCAGTTTATCCAAGACATCATGCTTTAGTAGTTGAAGTAACTCTTCTTCCGAAGAGAGGAGAAGTACTGCTCCAGCGTGGGTTTGAAAAACATCCACTGGAGCAACAGTTGAGTTGGAGCAAATACATTTGAGAATGTCTTTCATGGACATTTGATTTCCATCAATGCGTAATCTTACACGAATCCTCGCCATGATGCCTGGGAAGGTGCATCTGGCAGAGGAGTTACTTAACAAAAAGGTATCTTTCCTTAATGTTAGCCTAAAATCCTATTTCAGCTGACTTATGAAGGTCAGCCCCTAAGATAGCCTACCCTCGAGTAGTGAGGGGAAAGGGCCCAAGGCAAAGATCGGCTGGATTTTAAAAACCACACGGGCTACCAGATGGTCAAAATGCCTTGTGTTAACTCGCCAAAGCGAAGTTGCCGAAAAAGAAGAAGATAGGACAGTCAGAAGGATAGCAATGTATGTAGTGTGTTAAGTGTGTGGGCCAGTGTTGATGTATGGGTGAGGGGAGGATGGGGAAGGATGGGGGGATGGGGATGAGAGGGGTGAACAAGCAAGCAAGTCACCGCCTTACCCTCTTGATGGGATGGGGCTCGAAGTGACTGCAAACAAGTCTCCTCTCAGCTCTGGTGAAGAACTACTCAGGATAACCCAAGTAAATTCTCGAGCAACAGTGTTCAGAGTTGCTCAGCTGAAGAGCAGGAACGACGACGTCTTCTCTCCACGGTGGCTGGGCTGCAACCTTCGTATTTGTCTGTTTTGTCTCTATCGAAGTACACTTGATGACATTCTTGAGTGCTTTAACAGTGGCTTCTGTTGTAATATCCTCTTCTGTAACTCTTCTGTTTCGAATGTCAATTTGATTGGTCGATTTTTTCCCTCTAATACCCCCCGAGTCTGTAAAAACTTGTTACCTGAGACATGTTCTCCTTTCCTGTTATTGCGATGATGCTCTTTAATTTTTTTCCTCCCAATGATTTCTTTCATCGTTGGTCTTCCCTTCAGTCATCTGAAGCCCATGAATAATTAATGACCTCTTCCTCTCTCCATCCCATTTCTTTTCCCTCCATATCTCCTGGACACCCTGGTGGCCTGATATTACTTCTTCAAGGAACTTCTTAGCTCCATCCCCTCCTTCAGTCCCCTTGCTGTCTGTTGATATTTCCATTTCAATCACCTTGCTCCTTTCAGACCTCATCTTTATATCCTGCTTCAGCACATCCAGTTCTTCCTCAAATCTTTGTATCTTTTCCTCAGCAGCTACACATCATAACTCCCACTTCTTTCTCTCTGCCAATAGCATCCCTACCATTTTACTGCGAAGCTCATTTAACTTTTTTTCCGATTCTTTATCCATTTTGCTCTTGAGCCTTTCTGCCCATTCTTCCTATTCAGACCAGCCATCCTCGGCTTCCTTACCTTTACTTCCTCCCTTTCCAGATCCCATTTTATCGTTTTATCCTGTTAAGATGCTCTAGTTCCTGCAGCTTTGTGTAAAATTGTGTGTGTGTGTGTGTGTGTGTGTGTGTGTGTGTGTGTGTGTGTGTGTGTGTGTGTGTGTGTGATTTAATTCCCGAACAGTGTAAAACATAAAGGTCTACATCACTACTTAGATCAACTTCGTCGTATAGATTTCTAGTTCTCTGTCATCGCCTATTTTTTTGTGGTTGAATTCATGCTGCGTGATTAAAACCTTTCCTTTGTTCATTTCACCTCTTCTTGCTACTTATGCAACGTTTTCTTCTTCTCATTTTTGATGACGGACTGTAACTGTTATTTTTGCCTTACACTTCCTAATCTTGAATGTGCTCATTATGTAGCCAGTTGAATCAACTATGTTCTTCACTCTCATTTCATCAATTTTCAGGTTTTGTCTGCTTAGCAATGCTGCTACTCCTCTTCCTAAATTTTTTTTTTTGCGACTCTTCTCATTACCTGAATTCCTTCACGAAATTTTCCATCTGTTTTGGTCTCAGTGACAACTACGATGTCTGGGTTGAAACTGATGTTCGTTTTTTTTTAATTCATTGTTCTTTCAATATTCCATCTGCATTCATATACAATAATATGAACAAGTTTCTAAAAAATTCTCTAATTTGTAGTACCTTCACACTGTTCCTTGCTTATGTGCACCTTGCAAAATGGATGGAAAGTGTTGAAGTGTGCGAGGTTAACGCAGAAAGGGTCAGACTTATTGTTGTAGAGGATTAAGAGGCAGTGAAAGGGGGAAGTTTGGTGTTCAGTTATTATTGTTGTTGAGAAATGAAGATGGACCCTGTGAGGGGGCTGTTGAGAACTGGAGTCTACAAAATACACACGTGAGGGCTTTGATGAATGTTGTTTGGGTGAGACAGCATGCAGCATTGTCACTTGGATTCATAATCAGTTTTATGTATGCAGAACCAACCGCAACACCATCATTCATCATGACAGATATACACACGATAAGATATGAACACGATAAGACAGAACACCTGGAAATATAAATCATTCAAAACCATTCTGATGAATGAGACACTGATGCAACAGTTTGGTATCTATCTTTACAACAGAAAAGTTTCACCTGCCAGTGACTTCCTCAGTCCAACGCAGAGAAGACTGGTGCAAGATGAGAAGGAATTTAAGGTAATCAGTGCCTCAGCCTGGAGTCGATGTGTTCAATCCATCATTCTTGATGAAAGTGCAGCGTATGTGCTGTACATTTTATCAAGATTGATGGACTGACCACATCGATTCCAAGCTGAGGAAATGACTACCTCAAATTCCTTCTGATTTTGCACCAATCTTCTCTGTATTGGACTGACGAAGCCACTGGCTGGCTAAGTGCTTCTACAATAAAGATACCCATTTATCACCTTGTCGGTCTTCGGACCATTTATATAGTAAATTCTTCTTAATCAGTCAGGTCTTAGTTATGTGTAATAAAACAGCCAGTATAAATACTTGTCTAGGTAATAGAAGGCTTATGAGAATGTGAAGGTGTTGAGCACCTTAAAAGTGCTAATTTGCATATATAAATACCGGATGTAAAAGTTGATTTAATTAGACTTTCTGAAAACTTTAAATGGAGAACGAGATTCGAAATAGTGGCTAGTAATAATTCAGATAAACCTGTATGGAAGAGGAAAACTTCAAACACTTCTTGGTCCATCTTCAGGTTCTTACTTGACTCAGTGGTTCACATCCCCATTTAAATTCATCTATTCCCACCTCACTCCATCCATTATCTCATCTGACAATTACAACTGCCCTGCGTTAGTCGAGGCTAAACGAGTGGATGATTTCCAGTGGTCTGATACACCTCGTAAGTACTGGTTAATTTACTCTCCTCTTATATTGCTACACTTGCACATAAAATTGCGATAAATGTGTATAGGCGAGTATGAATTGTTCATAAAATATCTATATTAAAACAATATGGCGTCATAGTGGGAAGATCATGATAATTGGAAGATTTATTGTTAGGCTTTGAAGCCAAGTTTATGATTAGATTAACAAGGTTAAAACATCAAGGACAGTTAGTGTCATCGAGTTCCTGTATGAGTGTGAACTGGACAGAGGAGCTCGACCTGGAGACGTCATCACAGAATTCTTTCTCCCTGATCGTCGCATCTGTAACAGTGAATTCCTTGAATAATGCTCTTTCCTAGAAAAGATCTTTTTCTCAATATTACTATCCTCGTCTTTGCGTAAGCGACTGCAGGCACCATACACAACATCCTTAACTCACGTAGGCGACGCACAACCGAAAGAGGAAACATTGTCCTCTCTAACAACTCTGTTGTAAAACACATCTCCAACATTCTCTCCAACACCAAATTCTAAGTGTCGACCACTGTTTCCGCTACTATCAACTACATGACAAGTAAGGATCACCTCTAAGTAAAAAATCACGACAGTGATATACAAAATCCCTTGCAACGACTGTGACAAAATATACGTAGGAGAACCGTGGAGAAACCTCCACACACACATTTCTGAACACAAGTATGCCAGCAGAATGGACCATTTGAAAAATCCTGCGTTTCACACAAAAACTCTCACAGCCACTTGCTCAATTACAATGGCGAGCGACTCATTGACATAAATGATTTTAAGACCCAGAATTCTGGAAACATTGCTAATCAGCAAATCAAAGAACTTCAGCCAGAACAACTGTTTGTGCAACATAGCTGAGCCTCTTGTCGTGAAACTTCTTCGCTCATTAGCCCACATAGCAACATGTCATCCACAAAAACGACCGACAGAGGAGAAAGTTGTTGGAAGCTGCTGCCTTAATTGGTACAAGTGATACAGTCCCATAAAGATCTGGAAGCATTAATTTCTCCAAACTTTTGGCAAAATGACTGTTATCCATATCAGCATCCTTCGTCACGTGAACACATTGTGAGTATGGATGAATCATGCAGCAGTCGCACTAGCCCACGCTAGGCACGTTCTGCTCAAATCCAAAACACATTATTAAAAATACAATGGAAGAATAACTTGTATGACATCTCAGATCCCACATCTCAAATACTTCCCAGAATGCTGCAGGCATTTCCCCTCATCTGTGTGTGTGTGTGTGTGTGTGTGTGTGTGTGTGTGTGTATATAATTATATATATATATATATATATATATATATATATATATATATATATATATTATTTAATTATATATTATATATAGTAGGTTGGTAGACAGCAACCACCCAGGGAAGTACTACCGTCCTGCCAGATGATGTGAAACAAAAACCTGTAACTGTTTTGCATGATGGTAGGATTGCTGGTTTCTTTTTCTGTCTCATAACACGCTAGATAACAGGGATATCTTGCTACTCCTACTTACACTTTGGTCACACTTCACAGACACGCACATGCATATATATTATATACATACATCTAGGTTTTTCTCCTTTTTCAATAGCTCTTGTTCTTTTTTATTTCTTCTATTTGTCCATGGGGAAGTGGAAAAGAATCTTTCCCCCGTAACCCATGCGTGTCGTATGAGGCGACTAAAATGCCGGGAGCAATGGGCTAGTAACCCCTTCTCCTGTATACATTACTAAAAAAGGGAAGAGAAAAACTTATAAAATTGGGGGATGCTTAATGTGGTGGATGTAGTGCGGATGACAAGAAACAGTGATTGCTGATGTTATGAATGAAAAGAAGGTGGATGTCCTGGCCCTAAGCGAAACAAAGCTGTAGGGGGGTAGGAGAATTTCAGTGGGGGAAAAAAAAGGGGATTAAATTGGAGTATTGAGAGAGTTAGAGAAAAGGAAGGGGTAGCAGTAATGTTAAATGATCAGTTATGGAAGAGAAAAGGAGAATATTGAATGTGTAAATTCAAGGAATTATGGGGAAATTAAAGTAAAGGTTGGATGCGAGAAGTGGGTCATAATAAGCGTGTATGCACCTGGAGAAGAGAGGAATGCAGAGGAGAGAGAGAGATTTTGGGAGATGTTAAGTGAATGTATAGGGCCTTTGAACCAAGTGAGAGAGAGTAATTGTGGTAGGGGACCTGAAGCTAAAGTAGGAGGAAAAATTTTGAAGAGGTTGTGGTAGGTAAGTTTGGGGTGCCAGGTGTAAATGATTAATGGGAGCCCTTTGATTGAATTTGTTATAGAAAGGGGTTTAGTTATAAGGTATACATATTTTAAGAAAAAGAGGATAAATAAGTATACAAGATATGTTGTAGGGCGAAATGACAGTAGTTTGTTGGATTATGTATTGGTAGATAAAAGACTGTTGAGTAGACTTCAGGATGTACATGTTTATAGAGGGGCCACAGATATATCAGATCACTTTCTAGTTGTAGCTACACTGAGAGTAAAAGGTAGATGGGATACAAGGAGAATAGAAGCATCAGGGAAGAGAGAGGTGAAGGTTTATAAACTAAAAAGAGGAGGCAGTTAGGGTAAGATATAAACAGCAATTGGAGGATAGATGGGCTAATGAGAGCATAGGCAATGGGGTCGAAGAGGTATGGGGTAGGTTTAAAAATGTAGTGTTAGAGTGTTCAGCAGAAGTTTGTGGTTACAGGAAAGTGGGTGCAGGAGGAAGAGGAGTGATTGGTGGAATGATGATGTAGAGAGTAGTAAGGAGAAAAAGTTAGCATATGAGAAGTTTTTACAAAGTAGAAGTGATGCAAGGAGGGAAGAGTATATGGAGAAAAAGAGAGAGGTAAAGAGAGTGGTGAAGCAATGTAAAAAAGAGAGCAAATGAGAGAGTGGGTGAGATGTTATCAACAAATTTTGTTGAAAATAAGAAAAAGTTTTGGTGTGAGATTAACAAGTTAAGAAAGCCTAGAGAACAAATGGATTTGTCAGTTAAAAATAGGAGAGGAGAGTTATTAAATGGAGAGTTAGAGGTATTGGGAGATGGAGGGAATATTTTGAGGAATTGTTAAATGTTGATGAAGATAGGGAAGCTGTGATTTCGTGTATAGGGCAAGGAGGAATAACATCTTGTAGGAGTGAGGAAGAGCCAGTTGCGAGTGTGGGGGAAGTTCGTGAGGCAGTAGGTAAAATGAAAGGGGGTATGGCAGCCGGGATTGATGGGATAAAGATAGAAATGTTAAAAGCAGGTGGGGATATAGTTTTGGAGTGGTTGGTTGCAATTATTTAATAAATGTATGGAAGAGGGTAAGGTACCTAGGATTGGCAGAGAGCATGCATAGTTCCTTTGTATAAGGCAAAGGGGATAAAAGAGAGTGCAAAAATTATAGGGGGATAAGTCTGTTGAGTGTACCTGGTAAAGTGTATGGTAGAGTTATAATTGAAAGAATTAAGAGTAAGACGGAGAATAGGATAGCAGATGAACAAGGAGCTTTAGGAAAGGTAGGGGGTGTGTGGACCAGGTGTTTACAGGGGAAAACATACAAGTGAACAGTATTTAGATAAGGCTAAAGAGGTCTTTGTGGCATTTATGGATTTGGAAAAGGCGTATGACAGGGTGGATAGGGGGGCAATGTGGCAGATGTTGCAAGTGTATGTGTAGGAGGTAGGTTACTGAAAGCAGTGAAGAGTTTTTACGAGGATAGTGAGGCTCAAGTTAGAGTATGTAGGAAAGAGGGAAATTTTTTCCCATTTAAAAGTAGACCTTAGACAAGGATGTGTGATGTCACCGTGGTTGTTTAATTATTTATAGATGGGGTTGTAAGAGAAGTAAATGCGAGGGTCTTGGCAAGAGGCGTGGAGTTAAAAGATAAAGAATCACACACAAAGTGGGAGTTGTAAACAGCTGCTTTTGCTGATGACACTGTGCTCTTGGGAGATTCTAAAGAGAAGCTGGAGAGATTGGTGGATGATTTGGTAGGGTGTGCAAAAGAAGAAAATTAAAGTTGAATACAGGAAAGAGTAAGGTTTGAGGATAAAAAGATTAGGTGATGAAAGATTGAATATCAGATTGGAGAGGAGAGTATGGAGGAGGTGAACGTATTCAGATATTTGGGAGTGGACTTTGTCAGCGGATGGGTCTATGAAAGATGAGGTGAATCATAGAATTGATGAGGGAAAAAGAGTGAGTGGTGCACTTAGGAGTCTGTGGAGACAAAGGAACTTTGTCCTTGGAGGCAAAGAGGGGAATGTATGGAGTATAGTTTTACCAACGCTTTTTATATGGGTGTGAAGCGTGGGTGATGAATGTTGCAGCGAGGAGAAGGTGGAGGGGAGTGGAGATGTCATGTCTGAGGGCAATGTGTGGTGTGAATATAATGCAGAGAATTCGTAGTTTGGAAGTTAGGAGGAGGTGCGGGATTACCAAAACTGTTGTCCAGGGGTGGGAAGGGTTTTTTGAGGTGGTTCGGACATGTAGAGAGAATGGGCGAAACAGAATGACTTCAAAAGTGTATCAGTCTGTAGTGGAAGGAAGGGGGGTTAGGGGTCGGCCTAGGAAGGGTTGGAGGGAGGGGGGAAAGGAGGTTTTGTGTGCGAGGGGCTTGGACTTCAGCAGGCATGCGTGAGCGTGTTTGATAGGAGTGAATGGAGACAAATGGTTTTTAATACTTGACGTGCTGTTGGAGTGTGAGCAAAGTAACATTAATGAGGGATTCAGGGAAACCGGCAGGCGGACTTGAGTCCTGGAGATGGGAAGTACAGTTGCCTGCACTCTGAAGGAGGGGTGTTAATGTTGCAGTTTAAAAACTGTAGTGTAAAGCACCCTTTGGCAAGACAGTGATGGAGCGGGTGATGGTGAAGCTTTTCTTTTTCGGGCCACCCCGCCTTGGTGGGAATCGGGCCAGTGTGTAATAAAAAATAATATATATATATATATAATATATATATATATATATATATATTTTATATTATATATATATATATATTTTTATAATATTTTATATATTAATTTATATTTTATATATTATATTTTTTATTATTTAATATTTTTTATTTATATATATTTTAAAAAATTTTATTTTTTTAAAAATAAAATTTTTTTTTTAAAATTTAATATATAAAAATTTTTCTTTTTATTTTTTTTTTTTTTTTTATTTTAAAATTTTAAAAAAAAAAATTTTTTTTTATAAAATATATATATTATTTTTATATATATATTATTTATTATATATATATTTATATATATTTTTATATATATATTTTTAAGGTGTAGGTTGGTAGAGCAACCGCCGGGGAGGTATCGTCTCCAAATGAGTGTAAAAAAAAACCCTGTAATTTTTTTACATGAGGTAGTTTGTTGGTCCATTTTTTGTTCTGAAATGCAAGGTTTCAGGCGTTGCTCTTTACTTGCCTTAGGTCACACTCACTAATGTACAAGCAATTTTTCATCCCCTTGGGTTTTCTTCTTTTTCTTACAGTTCTTGTTTTTTTTATTTCGTCTTTTCTCCAGGGGGGAAATGGGCAGAATTCTTCCCCCCTAACCCATGGGTTGTAAGAGGGACTAAAAGCCAGGGCAAGGGGCTGTAACCCGCCCCTTTTTTTACAAAATGAAAAAAGGAGAAACTTTCTTTTTTCCTTTTTGGGCCCCCCGCCTGGGTGGGATACGGCCGGTTGTTGAAAAAAGATATTTAATGTGTTGTGTGTGTGTGTTATTAAAATTGCCTTCCCTTTTAACCATCGGCCCATAGTATGGGAAATACTGATGAGGCCTAGGGTCCGATAGGCGGGCCTTTCTAATGATTGTATCATTAGCCCCCAGTTGAAGCTTTTAAAGTTCGATATTTCCTGACTTTAGTCATTATTTTCGATGCATTTCCTCTCGCTCACGTAGAGTGTTTATAAATTGATAAACCCCACTGTGGGCGAAAACATATCTAAGAGGTCGCTATTTTAGATTTTGTATTCCCGTGTTAGGTGTGAAAAAAAAGGGTTTTTAAACGTTGCAGCGCGTGGGGGAAACCCAGGAAGACCCTTTTGAGGGCAATGTTGTGATGTGAACAAAATTAGAGAATTTGGAGTTTGGGTTTAAGATTAAAAAAAAGTGAGGAGTTACAAAAGAAATTTTTTGGGTTGATCGGGGGTTGAGGTGTCTGGACTATATAAAAAATAGATCAAATTAGGAGGAGGGAGAGAACTGTTTTATATACACTGGAAAACCCAGGGGACTGTCCCGAACTTGCGACAAAATCACTCACTAAAAAAGAAAAAGACTTGGCAGACGATGACCACCCCCCCAATGAAAGGGGGGTGTCACTGGTTAAGAGACCATCAGAAAGTGTCAGGGGCCCGAGACTGTTCAACTGCCTAGCACACATAAGGGGGATTACCAACAGACCCTGGCAGTCTTAAAGGGCTGGCACGGAAAAGCACCAAAGTCAGTTCCTGATCAGCCGGGCTGGGCTGTACTTTGGGTTTTGCGTGAGAGCAGCGCACCCTGGTTGATCAGGCCTTGATCCACCGGGAGGCCTGGTCCAGCCCGGGGCCGCGGGGGGGGACCCCGGAAACTTCCCCAGGTAAATCCAGGTCCCTGGGAGAGCTTTTATAACTCCGCGGGGGGAACAAGGAGGGTAGGGTTTGCCTAGTCTGGTGGAGAGAGGGAAAGTAAAGAGTTGATGAAAAGGGATTGGATATAAAAATTGCTTTCGTGAGCCTTTACCAAGGCAGAGACACTTGTTTTATGATCTGTTAAGGGTTTGGCATAATATCCTGTATCCAGCACCAGGCAAAAACAAACACTCTGCCTCCCCTCTTACCTCTGTTTAGACTTGATGCGCGGAACAATCTACTGAGTATGGTAATAGAAACTAAGCTCATAGGCAACTTTAAAAAAAAATAGACAAATTAATGAGTTAGAATAGATGGGATTGATTAGTACTTGAGGTATTTAAGGAAACTCTTGGGTGGCTTTGTATGGGCCAGTAGGCCTGCTGCAATCTTTCTCCATTCTTAAGTCCTTAAACCCGATTTGGAGTAAAAAAAAAAACAAACTTGAAAATGGTATGGCAATACCGGAAAAAGGCATTTATGTACTGAACATGACCTTTATTAGGGCAAATGTTTAGCCACGAATGGCTGCTGTACAGAAGTATCTTTTCCCACAAGAACACCGTTTTTTAGGGGTTCCTGGTGCAACGTTCTCTTGGCTTCACACTTGTCGCATCTACCCTCCGCCTTTATCTCCGCACTGTCCGGCCTCTTTCGTTATTTTGGGGGGTTTATACGGAAGGTTTTCAACGAAACCCTTTATTTTCTTCGCAGTCTCCGTTTCTTCTCCTAGGGTTTTCTGTTCCTTCTCACCCGTGAACAGCTGCTCGGGGACGAATCCCTTTATTTGTTTACAGAGACCCCATTTGGACAGCCTTAACAGGACACAGGCGGCGTCACTGGCGCAGGTTAGGGTTATGACACAATAGGGTTACTGACAAAGGTCATGTCACTACTGACACACCCCAGATGTACTGACCAAGTCGAAAGTCTGGACAGCAAGGCGCTTGACACACCACAGGTAGTCCTGACCAGCGCAGGGCGTATGACACAAGCAGATCGCTACTGACACAGCAAGGTCGTTCCGACCAGAAAGGTCGATACGACACGATAGGTTGCTATGACACAGGACGTCGCTACTGACACGGCCATATCCCTAATGACATAGTCAGGTCGCTATGGGACATACGAGTCGCTATTAATACAGGGCAGGGCGCTAAGACAAGGTTTAGATCGCTATGAACAGTACAGGTCGTATAAACCCCCGGTTGTGTCCTACCCACCAGGGGAAAGGGCGCTACTGACGCAGGCAGGCCGTACTACACAGCGCAGTCGATTTTGGGCTCAGGACAGGTCATTTTTGAGCGGACAGGTCGTTACTGAGACGAAAAAGGTCGTATGGCAGGAAAGGTCGTATGGACAGTACATGTCTTTTTGACACAGGTCAGGTAGCTTTTGAGACAGGAAAGGGCGCTATTGACAGGAAACAGGTCGCTGTTGAAAGGGAGGTCGCTTGAGCGGACAGGTGGTTGGCACGCAAGGTCGCTCTGAACAGCGCATTCGTACTGAAACAGGTCAGATCGTATGGCACAGGGGGCAGGTCGTACTGGGACGCACGGTCGCTTGGTACAGGACAAGTCGTATTGTACGGCTGTGGGTTTGTACAGGACGGTTATTATTGGTACGCACATTTTGCTATTTACACAGGACGGTCGCTACTGACACAGGACGGGGCCTCGACAAGGAAGGTCACTCTGACAGGAAGGTCACTACTGACACAGGGCAGGTCACTACTGACACAGGACGGTCACTCTGACGGACAGGTCACTACTGACACAGGAAGGTCACTTGACACGGACGGCACTACTGACCAGGACAGGTCATCTGACACAGGACAGGTCACTACTGACACATGTGTTCCCATTTACGTAAATTATCAACGTTCCTATATGTGTCATACTGGATTCTTTATTTAAATTCTCGTCTTACATATTTTATTGAATCTATAAACGCGGCCTTGTCATGGACCGGGCCAGGGGGGCGTCGTCCCCCTGAAGCCCCTCCACGTATACCTCCACGTATTTCCGTTTCCAAAATTAATATTTTTAATATATATTCTGCGATTGTAAAATGACTGATCTAATATAGATATTTCTACTGATAATTTTTACTACTAAATTAAGACGAAAAGGATTACAATAAGAGTATTAAGTCACAAATATATACATAGAATTTAACACAGGTTTGGATGATGTTAATGAGGGAACATGTTTATGTAACTGTTTAATTTATGTTTCAAAATCTGGACATAAACTCCGAAAGAAATATCTAAGTTCGTCGTATGAGTTTTAATAATGGCGGAGTAGGGAGAATTGAACTTCCTTGTTCAATAGAATGTTGTAGGCTTGTGTTCATTAGGATACATCCTATTGTATTTCTGGAGGCTTTATTGTCTTTCTCAGGCTGAGAGTGTCGTTAAGATTCCAATAATACATTTGCATTCCATGTAATAACAATTTGCCACAGCCAGAACTAAGTGGACATCGGGTGACTTCGGAGAAAACTTAAACTTTCCCTTATTTTTCGATGTTGAGACTCATTGGTCGTTCTGGAAACAAAACATTAAGTTCAGTTTTACAAATTTATTATTATTTTTAACTGTGATATGCTTTAACACGTCTTCCAGCATAGCAAATTAACTGGTGTGAATTTTATAAGATACCTGGAAGTCTAACCTTTTGAAAACCAGTCTCAAGGTGGGCGACGTCCCTGTATTTCCATAAGCGCTAAGGTTATTATTTTTTATTCACCTTTCTCAGACAATACAGTAAATTAGTGTAGCGCTGTGGCTTACTTTGTGTCTTCGCATGAAAGCCTTTCCATGTAGAGCGTAAGAGCGCCTCCTCTCACCAGCTTCAAGCTTTCAGTGTTGATCTATCATATTTAATGGAAGCTTCGAATTGTTATTAGGCCGTAAATGCCAGATTTCCAGTTTATATTCTTACGATTAAACTTTCAGTGCAATTATATTCTAATTAGAAGACTGTTCGGTTTGTTAATGGTGTGCGGAAGCCACTCTGTTAATTTGACTTTCACTTTTTTAGGGTACTTTTCTGCTCAATAAATTAAGACTGCAGTCAAGACTGCAGACATAAGAATGCAGAAAGTTAAGATTGCAGTCAATTAAGATTGCAGAAAGTTAAGATTGCAGTCAATTAAGATTGCAATCAACTGCAATTCCTCATGTTTCAAACTTTCAACACTGGTGTATTTTAATGTGCAAAACACATTGTGCTAATTTTATTCAACAAGCTTAGATATTAGATTCCACGCAACAAGTTTTCAGTGGCTTTACTGATAATCTCCAAATCCTCAAAACTGTTGTTTATTACTTCGAGGAAGACTTGGATTATGTCAGTTCTTGGCCCTCTGAAGGGCGATGATCAACATCTCCAGAGTCTTTGGAGTACGCTAAGGTATACCAGCTAGATTTCATCAGTGTGTTGAGCTAAATCTGAAAATGCTCAAGGTGTTGAACTTCAGCTCCTCGACCTCTTGGGAGAGATAAGTTACATGTCCTACGAAGAAACTGGGATCATGGAGTGTTACCTTTCTCGGTTCGCGACGAAACTAAAACATATCTTATTTCTTACATGAAAAAGAGCATTAAAAATAGAAAACTATGCTGCTCATTACAGGCTTCAGTTTACGTTTAAAAATATCGCTGAATTCAAATTTGAACTTAGTAACCTATAGGCAATAGGTTTGTCGTTGGAAGAGTCCAGTAGAATAACAAAGTACTGCTATATCTTTTGCCTGTAGCACGGTCCAGATACCAAGCAATATTACATTCAACGTACGTGGTCAATTACAAAATCCTATGAGGCAGATGTGAAGAACGTTCAGCACAGGCCACCAATTGATCCAAAGGATTTACCTTAACTGCCTTTACACATCAAGCTAGGCCTCTTAAAAACTTCCTCAAAGTTTCGACAATGAAGGTGCACGTTTCTCCTATCTGAAGGAGACGTTTCCCAGAGTCAGTGACACCATACTGAAGGAAGGTATCTTCATCTGCCCTCATATTCAAAAGGTACTAAATGATCCTCATTTTGAAAACAGTCTCCAAAATGCTGCACTGAGATCATGGGTGGTATTCAAGAACTCTTGTGCAGTTTCTTGAACAATCATCCCAGTGATGATCGCAAAAACTGTAGAAGAGGTATTAGCAGCATAACTACTGGGACGTCGGAAGTCCCTAAAGATTTATTTCCCTCATTCTCACCTTGAATTTTTCCCTTTATTATCATCATCAATCAATCAATCAATCAAGTTTATTCTCTATATGGATTACAATGCGGGGTTTACAGATTTTGGATATTGTGTGGTTTACATGTTTTAAAATACTAATTACAGAGGGGGCCACTAGGGCACCTAGCATGGCAAGGCATTTCGGGCAGACTTAGATTAATTCTAAGCCTTAATACCATAATCTGTAATAATTTAAAGTTAAGTGACTACATTCTAGTTCGTAAGTTTAGCAATGTGAATGCTTTTGTTTTGGCACAATACATAGTGTCTTTATTGGAGTATCATAGGTAAGCTTATGACTAGTTAGGGTTCATTATTTTAAGATTAAGATTCGTATTTCTGTGTTTATAGTCGAAGGTGAGTGAAAGTGTAAGTGTGAACCACCAGGTGGTTTACATGTAGTTAGTTGACGGGGTGTATCAGGGAGATAAGATGTTTTCTAACTGTAGTTTTGAAAGTGATGAATGTGTCTGCAGTTCTAAAGTTTTTAAGTAGGGTGTTCCAAATTTTAGGCCCTTTGACACACATTGAATTTTTGTAAAGGTTTAGTCGGACACGGGGAATGTCATAGAGTTGTTTGTGTCTGGTGTTATGCCTGTGGATCCTGTCACAACTATCAAGAAAGCGTTTTAGGTCAAGGTTAATATTGGAATTTAAGGTCCTGTAGATGTAGATTGCACAGTAGTAAGTGTGGATGTTCTGAACAGGGAGTAAGTTTAGATCTATGAAGAGTGCCGGTGGGGGTGTTGCCAGGGATGGGATTTAGTGATTATTCTTACTGCGGCTTTTTGTTGGGTTAATATTGGCTTTAGATGTGTTGCTGCAGTTGATCCCCAAGCACAAATAGCATAGGTGAGGTATGGATAAATGAGTGAATGGCGAGCAGGAATTATACAGCGCCTGTGGTGACGTGCGCGGAAGGCAATCAGGTTCAATTCAGGGAACTGGAGTAAAGATCCAACTCCCTAGATCAAAATCCCCTCACCAGCATCAGATAACCTCCCTTGAGGGGTTGACTTTTTCCCACCAAACTCGGCGACGTTAGTGATACACACCTTGAACGATTTGACAAAGACACAGCCATCATGGAAAGCAAATATCAGGAAAACTTTACGGCTAGTAAAATGGTCAACCGCTGCTGGATTTTAACTCCGGAAAGCATTAATGAACACAAGCCAAAAGTCTGATAACTGTTATGTAAATACGTTTTTATGACTGTAAAGTAATTTTCATATGCATAAATATAATAAATTTATGTTAAGAAAGATTAGTTTTGGCAATGCGTATACCACATCTAATAACAGTACAAAACATAATATCTGACTATCATGTGATTCTTCGAACTTGAATAAGCGAGACCTCTTCAAGAGGGGGGGGGGGCTCCTTGACGTGGCAAAGAGGCTCTTGGTAGAGGGAATTAGATCCTTTGGTCTCCTTCCTTAGACCGAACCTAATTACCCCCAATCCTCCCTTTGCTCCCTTTTTTCCCTTACCACCCCCTTCCCAACCCTCCCTTTTCCTCATCCCATTTGTAACCTTTGGGTCCTCTCCTCTGGCATTACGGTTTCTAGGAAGGGGGAAATGTGCCGAGGTTCATCCCGCTCCATGAGGTTTCCTTGGGTGTGGTGTAGTTTGCCATGGAATCTGGATTATCTGGAGGCACTCTGCTCCTTTCCCGGATTTTCAAGAGGTGGGCGAGGTGTGCTGCAGGTGGAGGGTGTATCACCAGAGGCTGCCTGTCGGTTCTGGGAGTTGGCAGCCGATGGAGGTATGCTTTGTGGCGAGTTTCCGACCACCCTCTCTTTTGTCCGCGGAGGTGGCTCAGTAGAGGTATATGTGAGGTTACTATCCCAGAGAGTTGGTATACTGGCATGATGGGTAGGGTATAGCATGGGTTCCACGCTGCATCTGCACTGCTCGCAGTCTCGAGATCCTCTCATGCCTTATAGTGACTGTCCTTCCGCTGTCCCTCTGTTTTTTTTCTTTCCTTTTCTTTTTTTTTCTTTAAAATTATAATAAGAAAGAACCATCATCATGGAGTCTTCTTTCCCTGATAACCCTCCTCCTCCCAGGCCTCTTTTTGTTACCGCATTTTGGTCTGACCTGGCTTCGTTATTGGACCATTCTCCAGACTTTCCCCATAACCCTGTACCTTCTGCTGGTGAAACATCGTCACCTGCTGCAGATGCGTTCTTGATCTCTTCTCTGCTGCCACCCATCTTGTTAGGTGATTTTAACGCTCACCGCCATAATGTTTTATATACAGGTACTCCCACCCATTTTGACTCTCGCACTCAGTCTCTCTCTTGCATTGATCATTCTATCTATCTGCTCCTCGTCAATCGCACTTGATTATGCTTGGACTGTTCTTCTAGATTTGCACGACAGTGATCACTTTCCTATTCTTCTTACTTTTACTATATATTCCCGACCACCTCGTAGTCCCTGTTGGCAATTTAGACGAGCGAATTGGGACTTGTACTGACATCTTACTGCTTTTTGTGGGGACCCTTCTTCGCTCTCTGTTGATGAGCTGGTGCACCAATTTTCGACGTTTTGATTACAGTGTCACGTTCTATTCCTCATACCTCAGGCAGGCATTCTCAGACATGCGTGCCTTGGTGTTCTCCTGTGTGCCTGTGCAGTGCGTTTGAAACATGCTGCCTGGGGCCGTTATCAATATAATCGGACCTCAGATCGTCTTTTGGTTTTTAAACGGGCTAGGGCAGTCGCTTGCCGCATCATATGCGACGCAAAATGCACTTGTTGGCAAGACTGTGTCTACCATTACCTCGACTTCCCCTATGTGTGCGGTTTGGAAGAAGGTACGGAAGATGTGTGGCAAGTACGCTCTAGACCCAGCTCCCGTTTTGCGGGTTGCTGGTGTTAGTGTTACGGAACTTCTTGAAGTTGCCACGAAAATTGGAAAATATCTTGTCTGTGTCTCCCAAGGGCTTCACCTCTGTCCCTCGTTTCTAAGTCAGGGAGCGATTGCCCTTGGATTTCATTTCCAATGGAATGGAGCCATATAACATACATCACACTCTCCTAGAGCTGGACTCCACACTCTCCACTTGTCGGCCATCTGCAGCTGGGCCTGATGATATTCATATCCGTATGCTACAGCATCTGCATTCTACAGCCCTTGCAGTCCTTTTGCGTCTTTTCAATCTTATTGTAATTGTGGGGTTCTCCCTCAGCAATAGAAATCTGCCATTGTCCTACCGTTTCACAAACCAGGCACCTCAGGGCTTGATACCTCGCACTATCATCCCATTGCTTTGACCAGTGTAGTTTGCAAGATGACGGAACAGTTGGTGAATAGATGTCTGATATGGTATCTGGAGACAGAATACTCTTCCTCCTCGCCAATATGGATTTCGCAAGGGCAGCTCTACTTTGGACTCCTCGTTCCACTTAGATACGTATGTGCGAAATGCCTTTGCTAATAAACACTCCATCCTAGCAGTCTTTTTTGATCTTAAGAAGGCATATGACATCTTAGGCGAGGTCCACTCCTTAGGCCTCCACGGTAATCTACCAACCTTCCTTGCCGCTTTCTTATCTGATAGACATTTTTGTCCTTGTTGGCGCCTCTCTTTCCTCAGACTTTGTTCAGGCCGAGGGAGTCCCACAAGGTTGTGTCCATAGCAATACCTTTTTTCTCTTGGCTATAAATCTATAAATGCCCAACCTTCCGTTCTTCAACCGCATATTTGATCGTAACTTTGTGGATGACTTCGCTATAGCTTATACAAGCGCTGACTGTCGCCTGTATAAGCTGTCCCTTCAGGATGCGATTGACCGAGTTTCCCATTATTCCACTTCCCTTGGATATAAATTTTCTAGTACGAAAACTCATTTCATTGCCTCCACTAGACGTCCTCTTGTCCCAGATATTCCATTGTTATTACACGGCTCATGTATTCTGGAATGTGATACGGTCAGGTTTCTTAGCCTTCTCTTCAATCGCCGGTTGACATGGAAACCTCTCATTTCCTCTTTGAAGGCAGCTTGCCATGGTCGGTTGGATCTCCTTAAAATTCTTGCGCATCGTTCGAGGGGAGCAGTTCGCCACACACTCCTCCGTTTGCATTCCACCCTACTCTTGTTCTAGCTGGATTATGGCGACCAAGTCAATTCTGCGGCTTCTCCTACATCTCTTGCTATGTTAGATCCCCTTCATCATCAGGGTCTACGTTTATGCCTCGATGCCTTTCGTTCATCCCCTGTTGAAAGCCACTGTGCTGAGGCGAATATTCATTCCTTAGCTGATCGTCGTGATGCTCATTGTCTTCGTTACTTTGACCGCTTTCATGATCTTCGTGTTCCTTCTACATATAGGTTGGTAGCAGATGTTCGGTGCCCCTGCTTACTCCGATCGTTTTCTCTTCATCTTCACTCACTCTGGACTTCTCTCCAGTTGCCTCCCTTGTATGTTCATTTAGCTTCTGCCTTTTCCCTTACCCCTTGGGAGGTTCATGTCTGTTCTCCCTTATTGCCGTGCGCCGAAGCTCTCCTACCTACGACTGCCTCTCGTTCTTTCTTGATCGCTTCCGGTCGCATGATCATACCGTCTCTGTTTATACAGATGGTTCTAAATCTTCTGACGGTGTTGGGTTCATGGCTGTGTTCCCTGACGATGTTGTCCGAGGTCATTTGTTAGGTTCGACTAGTATTTTTACCGCCGAGTTGTATGCTATCCTTAAAGCACTTCTTCATATTACGTATGTCTCCTTAGACTTTTGTGATCATTTCAGATTCCTTCAGCGCTTTACAAACCATTAAACAATTTGATTCCCCTTATTCATTGATCTTTCGTATTCAACTATGGTTGCGCGTGCGGCTAGCAAAAACAAATTCGTCATTTTCTGTTGGGTCCCTGGACACATTGATGTGCAGGGCAATGAACAGGTGGATGCTGCTGTGCAAACAGCGGTACATGATCTTCCTGTTTCTTATAGAGATATTCCGTTCAGGGATTATTTTCCAGTCATCTCTGCCGGTCTTCGCAGCCGTTGGCAACAACGGTGGTCGGACACGCACCATAACTAATTGCACTCTATTAAACCTCTTTTAGGTCTGTGGCCATTTTCTTATTAACTTTGCCATACTCGGGAGACTGTGCTCTTCCGTCTCTGCCTCAGCCATACTCGCCTTACTCATGGGTATCTCATGGAACGACACCTCATTCCTCTATTTGAGGTTTGTTGGGTCCCTATTTTGGTTCTTCACTTTCTTGTAGATTGTCCGGTTTACCAGCGAGCTCGCAGAATTTACCTCCACCGACGCCGCTGACCTACCACTCTTACCTTATCTTCCCTTCTTGCAGACGGTTCTGCCCTTGACTTAGTCACTTTTTGACTTTTTCTCAGCAACTGCTTTACTGTACGAACTTTGATACATAGCCCTTAGCGTCCCTTCCAGCCCTTTTCTCCTCTCACCTCTTATCCCCTCTCCACGTGGCTGTTTATAGCCCTAGCACTATTTTCTGCGATGCAACGCTGCATGACTCTTGTCGGTTTAGCGCTTCCTTTGATATAATAATAAATGGCCAAGATATTAATCAAAATATTTACAAAATCATTACGTGGTATAGACTAAATTAGCTCATTAGTGATCAGAATATCAGTTGGCTTAAAATAATTAAGGTTTTTGAACTGGATAATAAGTTAAATTACGTAGGCCATGAATCATTGGGTATCCCTTGAAAGTGGATACATATATCATTGTAGGATATTTCATTCTCCCAATGTTTTTATGCAGCAATTTGACAACGCCATTTTAGTGGTTTCAAAGTTTCAATATAAGTTTGTCCAGTTAAGAGAGGAGCACATTGTTATTGGATAGTGTAGGTGACAGTGTAGGTGACAGTGTAGGTGACAGTGTAGGTGACAGTGTAGGTGACAGTTTTCCGAATTTTCACATATATGTTAAGACATATCCACTGTCTGCCTTTGAAACCCTTATTACTAGAGTATAACAAGGCTCAGATTGTTTGGAGACTATGTAAGTGACACGTGGCCAGTTTTACTTCTAATTGGGACTTTTTTAAGCATAACTCCTGTAGAGTTTCAAGCATTCAAGGCTCATGTATTTAACCTGAATACAGATTAATTACAAATTTAAGCTGACCTGGAACGAATTTCCCCATTTTCAAACATTAAAGAAATTGATCACTGATTTTCTGGAATGCTGGAAAAATGCCCTTTTTGGTAGGTTTCAAATGTTCAACACTGGTGCAATTTTATCAAGGGAAGGTTTCCTTTGATGTTGCGCTTTGTAAGCTGCAATCTGCTCATTTTTTAAACCAAACTGGGATTTTGGTTTTCCGTTCGATGACCGCTGTAAGCGACTTCTGATTGGCTAAAAAGTGTTCATCTTTACATTGTAGATGGTTTTGGATTGTGGAAGTGAAATTCGAAGAAAATCTGCCAAAGTTTTAGTCGAAATTAGTTTAATGACTTTCACACAACAGCTTGTGAATGCCACTTCTGATCAGCTTCAAACCTTAAATGATATTTCTTACCTTGAGCAAAGATCAGGTTGGGTTAAGACACATGTACGACCATTTGGAATCTTCATTGATAAAACATATCGCCTATACAATGGTTTCTTCAGTCTAATAATGAGGAGTGATCATAAGCAGTAGGCATGTAACGAGGATGTGATCAGTCCATCCTGAGCATAATAATTTTGAGGTGATCAGTCCCTCAGCCTGAAGAAGAGCTTAGTAGAGATTAGTAAACTACCTAGGGTGAGGCGCAGGAAATCTTGAAAACGACAGAAGAGGTGAGGCCCACTAGTAAAAGTATGTAAGAATTGAGAGGCACCGTAGGAAGCCTAATGGACCATGCTAAGCAGGTACCTTTCAAATCCAACCTTTCTCACCCGTAACTCATGGGTCTACCTACCTACTGTTGATCCCCGGTATTCCGGGGATCAACGCCCCATCTACCCGGCCCACGACCAGGCCTCAAAGGGTAGGCAACAAAGCTGTCAAATATGTCCTATATATCGAGATACTGTGCCAAGCTACTGTGTCAGACAGGTATAATTATATAAATGATATATACGGTTAATCTCTCACAGCAGCTGAACGGTATCTTGGTACAGAGGACATCTACAACTTCATTGCCTACCCTGCTATTAGTGGGCCTCACCTCTTCCGTCGCCTTCAAGATTTTCTGCGCCTCGCCTTTGGCAGTTTATAAATCTCCACACTTATTCTTCAGCTTCACTCCCTGAAGGGAGGTTCCTTGATGCTGGTGAGGGGCTCTTGATCTTGGGCATTGAATATGTGCTCCACTCCCTGAATTAAGCCTGAATGCGTTCCATCCCCTCCCCAAAAGCGCTATATAATCCTACGTGTTTAGTGCTCTCTCCCATGATTATAATAATCTTCAGCTTCACATTATACCAAATTATGGAGTTAAACTCATCTCAAAACTACTACTTCGAGCGTTGTGGACTAATAATCACACCCTCTTCACATATAAGAACATAAGAATGGAGGAACACTGCAGAAGGCCTACTGGCTCATGCGAGGCAGGCCCTTATCAAAACAACCTCTACCTATCTCTTTTGTATTTGACTAAAGATTACTTCTCGACAGTAAATACATCAAACTATTGCACATCTGTATTACATACCATTTACATATAATAATCAGACTGTTATTGGACTGCATCAAGACCAACCTTCCAAATTGGTCGCTAAGCTGTTAATAAAGTGATTGAACATTAAAATGGTATAAAATACCGACAGATTGTTAGGTAAGACACATATGCAACAGTTAGGTATCTTCATTTCGAAACGTTTCGCCTACACAGTAGGCTTCTTCAGTCAAGTACAGAAAAGTTGATAGAAGCAGAAGATACTTGAAGACGATGTAATCAGTCCATCACCCTTAAAGTTTTGAGGTGGTCAGTCCCTCAGTCTGGAGAAGAGCATTGTTCCGTTGTCTGAAACAATATGAAGTTGAAGTGACAGGATGGAGCCTTATATATAAGGCTCCATCCTGTCACTTCAACTTCATATTGTTTCATACTATGGAACAATGCTCTTCTCCAGACTGAGGGACTGACCACCTCAAAACTTTATGGGTGATGGACTGATTACATCGTCTTCAAGTATCTTCTGCTTCTATCAACTTTTCTGTACTCGACTGAAGAAGCCTACTGTGTAGGCGAAACGTTTCATAATAAAGATACCTAACTGTTGCATATGTGTCTTACCTAACAATAAAGTGATTGTTCTGGCAAGCATTTCTTCCTAATTTCTTAACATATATGTCTTAAATGACTGCAGAGAATTTAAAATTGGATTTAACTATGGAAAGAAAAATAAAGGATACTGAAAGGTCTACGTTTTTCTGGTATTTTGAAGCTAAAAGTATTAATCATAGCGCTGCCCAGTACGAAATAATTTTAAAAATCATGTTTTTAAAAACATTTTTTTTTCCCTTGATTTATCATTGTATTTATAAATTTTAATTTCCTGTTAGAATTTCATTTCATATTTGAAGGGGATTTTAGTGACTGTTGGTTCATGAAACACGTACATAGTGTTTCAGTCTGTTGGTCCATGAAACACGTACATGAATAGTGTTTCAGCCTGTTGGTCCATGAAACACGTACATGAATAGTGTTTCAGCCTGTTGGTCCATGAAACACGTACATGAATAGTGTTTCAGTCTGTTGGTCCATGAAACACGTACATGAATAGTGTTTGTCTGTTGGTCCATGATACACGTACATGAATAGTGTTTCAGTCTGTTGGTCCATGAAACACGTACATGAATAGTGTTTCAGTCTTTTGGTCCATGAAACACGTACATGAATAGTGTTTGTCTGTTGGTCCATGATACACGTACATGAATAGTATTTCAGCCTGTTGGTCCATGAAACACGTACATGAATAGTGTTTCAGTCTGTTGGTCCATGAAACACGTACATGAATAATGTTTGTCTGCTGGTCCATGAAACACGTACATGAAAAGTATTTCAGTGTCTGTCCATGAAACACATGCATAGTTTGTGTCTGGTGGGCCATGAAACATGTACATAGAGCGTGTTTCAGTGTCTGTTGGTCCATGAAACACATGCATAGTGTTTCAGTGTTGGTCCATGAAACAGATGTATGTGCAGTGTTACAGTGACTGTTGGTCCATGAGACAAGCACTGCGTGTCGTGGTGTTATTTTGAGTTTCCATTATGGTACATGGTAAATATTTTATATAGCAGACTGGGTCGCGTTCCAGTACCTGGCCCACTTCAGGCTGTTGATCTACATCTCTTGGGCCTATAAAAAGTATTTATAAGTGCGAAATTTTCTGAATGTATTGGCTAAATCTCTTGGGTCTAATATAGGTATAGTTTTCCAGGCCCTGAGCCTCTTGTGAGGGATAAGCTACAATTTCTAGGTGTCTTAGGTACACTAAGCTGCAGTTGGTCTACTGTACACGGCTGTGATACAGTTACTATGTCTTCGTCCATTGAATATAGTTGGCTTGGAGTTATGTAATGTTAGGAGAGGTTTAGAAAGAAACGTGATCAGACACTGAGGCATATTTATTAGGAAAGGCATCAAGCAGCAATAGGGAAGGACACCTGAGAAAGTCGTCACTGTCATGTTAAGAATACACAAGTCGAGAATTCAAGATGGATAGATCTAGGAATAATAGATATCAGAAATAATAATATATGGGCTAATATGACTTAGACATATTAGTCCATAACAAAAAAAGATTTACTTGACAGTAATGTACAAAAAATTAAAAATATTCTAGGATTAACATGTGATACTTAGACAGCTACATTATTTCTTCAATTTGCTGTAAAAATCTACAAGTTAGTTAACTCTTTGTCACTGTTTTGCGATACACTGCGATTAGTTTCTCCTGCCACAGTGAGAGGTAAAGAGTCTTGCCCAAGATGCACTTGTAGAATATATGGAATGGGATTTCTCAGGATTTTCCTCAGCTGTATGAATTAAATATTTAAGCGTTTATACTTTTTATATATTTTCTGTTGACTTTGCTAATGTTTACGAAGCTGTGATCTCTGAGCAGAAAGGAAGGTGTCACAACTTGCACTTCACACACCAAGAAATATTCTTAATGCAAAATAATAAAACACTTCCAGATTAATAGCACTGCAATTTAGTCATATTAATAGCACTGCAATTTAGTCACATTAATAGCACTGTAATTTAGTCAGATTAACAGCACTGTAATTTAGTCACAATAATAGCACTGTAATTTAGTCACAATAATAGCACTGTAATTTAGTCACATTAATAGCACTGTAATTTAGTCAGATTAACAGCACTGTAATTTAGTCACAATAATAGCACTGTAATTTAGTCACAATAATAGCACTGTAATTTAGTCACATTAATAGCACTGTAATTTAGTCAGATTAACAGCACTGTAATTTAGTCACAATAATAGCACTGTAATTTAGTCAAAATTTAATAGCACTGTAATTTAGTCACAATAATAGCACTGTAATTAGTCACATTAATAGCACTGTAATTTAGTCACAATAATAGCACTGTAATTTAGTCACATTAATAGCACTGTAATTTAGTCACAATAATAGCACTGTAATTTAGTCACATTAATAGCACTGTAATTTAGTCAGATTAAACACTGTAATTTAGTCACAATAAAAAGCACTGTAATTTAGTCACATTAATAGCACTGTAATTTAGTCACAATAGCACTGTAATTTAGTCACATTAATAACACTGTAATTTGGTCAGGTTAATAGCACTGTAATTTAGTCAGATTAATAGCACTGTAATTTAGTCACATTAAGAGCACTGTAATTTGGTCAGGTTAATAGCACTACTTTAGTCAGAGAAGGAAGTGGCAGTGTAGGTAACAAAGAACATCAATAACAACCTCCTTTAGGTTACAGAGTTCCATAGATCAGTCAGGTATCAGGAAGGTTGTATTGCAATTGCAGAACAGAACATTTTGTCCTGTGATATTCCATGGTAAGACATTCCAGTGGATGTTATTTTTCTACGGATATGAAATTTAAAAAAACTCAGTTAATAGTTTAATATTCTCGGAATTTTTATACCGAATAGTGACATGTTAGAAAATTCCCACGAATCTAATTTTATCAGCCATCCTGCTAACTGTTATGGTTCACTTGTTATTCCAGTCACGGCGGTGTAACTCTTCATTCTTTGTTATTTACTGAATATATGACAGTTTTAGTTTAAGGACTATTATTCATGTATATGTGTGGGAAATCAGGGAAGTTACCTGATTCCCGAACCTAAGTCTTGGGAGGGGGAAAGGGAGGGGGGGGGGAGGTAGCTTGACAAGACAAGAAAATAGTTTAGGAAAAACCCTTTTGGGATGAGCGGGGAAGTTATTTAGGGGAAGAGTTGGCTGGTGAGAGGAAGGTTATGAGTGGTAGAGAGAGTACAAGGACTTAACCCAGTAGCTAATGGCTAGAATGAGAATCTGGAGACTGCCTAGTCCATGAACCTACATCTAGCTGTTGGCATATTTCTTCATCCACTCTTAAATTATAAGACTAATTTAATGATAAAGCTTCTATAGGCTAGTATATTATATCACCCAAGCTAAAATTTGACGGTGATATAGTTTAGTATCTACAGTTAATTTAACCACCTTACAAAAATTAAAGACATTTCGCCAGCCACCCAAGAGTGCTCACTGCCTACCCACGGCAGCCACAAAACAAGGCTACTTGTGAGTAGCGAAGCGGGTGACCGAATCTCGTCTAACCCTGCGGGTTTATTAGCAGCCTAGTTTAATAGGGTTACTTGCCCTATTCTAGGCTAGTGTAGTGACGAACTCTAACATTCGTTAATGCATTATAATGTAAATTTGACCACTCTTCATGGTCATATTGCGTACCGACGCTGCAACTTCTCTCTTGTAATAAAGTTGGTAGAATTACCGGCAATAGGGAAAGTAAAAGGACACAAGTGCAACTAATGTGACATTTTATTGTGGCAACGTTTCGCTCTCCAGGAGCTTTATCAAGCCGATGCAAACAGTTTGTATCGGCTTGACAAAGCTCCTGGAGAGCGAAACGTTGCCACAATAAAGTGTCACATTAGTTGCACTTGTGTCCTTTTACTTTACAACTTCTCTCTTACACAAACCATAGCACGGGCGGGGTAACAACCCACGATCAGAGAGTCATAAAACTCAAGACCAACGCATTAGCGGGTTCTAACCCCGCCCGTGGTGTGACTTGTTTACAATCGTGGAGAAACAGTGACTCATGCATATATATCAGTGTTCATAATTGGGATTGTCTACAAACCCCACACATCACGACGGTAAGTGCCCATTAACAGTACTGTTGAATGAACATTTATATGTATGTTACAGGGCTTGCCAAACGCTACCTCATCAGAAACCTACAGCCTAACACCCGGCTTATGGCCTGTTTCGTCTCCAGAGCTTGTCAAGCCGATTGCAAACAGTTGTATCGGCTATGAACAAGCTCCTGGATGGAAACGTTGCACATTAAAATGTCACATTAGTTGCATTGTATCCTTTTACTTCACAACTTCTCTCTGTACCCCGCCCGGCTATGGTTTGTGTAACACCCACGATCCAGAGAGTCATGAAACTCCAGACAACCGCATTAGCGGTTCTAAACCCCGCCCTTTGTGGTTTTGGTATGTTTACAATCGTGGCCAGAAACATTGCTCATGCATATATAGACATTGTTCTAATAGTGATATGTCTAACAACCCCACACATCACGACGGTAATTCCCATTTACCAGTACTATTGATGAACATTATATGTAGTTGCTGGCGCATGCCAAATCTGCACCTTCATCAGAAATACTACACCTACCACCCGAGCTTAACGTCCCTGTGTAAGAAAATCAGAGGTAAACATACTTAGTCTGATATGGAAGACAGATCTTGATTGGATCAATTAATGACTTGAATTGGCTCAGTTACCTAATCATCTTACAATACGGGCATGTCACAGACCGGCCCGGGAGCTTACCCCGAACTCTCTCCGTAAACTCCGGTAATACCTCAGTTCTTTACTAATGATGTTTTGAGATATATTTTAAAGGAATAAAAAAAGTAATTTTAAATGATGGTCAATGATAATTTTTACAAATATAGAATTAAGTTTTTCATAGAAGATCGACAGCCACTAAAATGTATCTGTATAAGGTCGACATTTCCCGTTTCAGCTGGATGTCCAGTGAATCAAGTTCTACTATGGATGGCCAGTTGATAATCCTGAAGTCTTTTGTGTTCAGAATAGATTTACTAGTCTTATCAGCATCCTAGCTCTACTAAATAAGTTCTTCTAAGTCTCTGTAGCTGTTAAAGTTAACAAAGACCGCAGATTAACCATACTTGTCTGATGGAGAGGAAGTACCAGAATTCTTGACAAAGGACGAGTTTATTTACTAAACGCAGCATTACCTAAGTTCTTTACTAAAGGATCCGCTAGCCACTTTACCTAAGTTCTTTACTAAAGGATCCGCTAGCCACTTTACCTAAGTTCTTTACTAAAGGATCCGCTAGCCACTTTACCCAAGTTCTTTACTAAAGGATCCGCTAGCCACTGTACGTAACACTGTGCTCATATGCCTTTAGTCGACGTTTCCCAGAAAATGTAAACAGCAATAAGACACATACATTCTACCGCTTTCATTTTATTGCATTAGTAGTAGTAGTATTATTTTGCTCTGTTTATGCGGATCTGTTGGATGAGTTACATTACACAGGTCAAGACTCCCAGGTGCTATGATACATCTCCTGTTCTAGTCTAGTTACCTGTAAATATAGTCTTCTATTTTATTATGAAGAAAAATATGTTACCACAAGTATTTCTGAATATTTGAAGAGAAATTTCAGGTATTTACGTTACATACACAGCTGGAGAGCTGGAGAGTTTGTGATACTTGGAGGAACTTCCACCTGCAGGTAAGGATACTTGCAGGAAGGTGACTATACTTGCAGGAAGGTGACTATACTTGCAGGAAGGTGACTGTACTTGCAGGAAGGTGAATACTTGCAGGGAGATAAATACTTGCAGGAAGGTGACTATACTTGCAGAAGGTGACTATACATGCAGGAAGGTGACTATACTTGCAGGAAGGTGACTATACTTGCAGGAAGGTGACTATACTTGCAGGAAGGTGACTATACTTGCAGGAAGGTGACTATACTTGCAGGAAGGTGACTATACTTGCAGGAAGGTGACCATACTTGCAGGAAGATGACTATACTTGCAGGAAGGTGAATGCTTGCATGAAGGTGAATACTTTCAGGAAGGTGAATACTTGCAGGAAGGTGAATACTTGCAGGAAGGTGAATACATGCAGGAAGATAAATATACATGCAGGAAGGTGAATATACATGCAGGAAGGTGAATATACATGCCTGAAGGTGAATATACATGCCTGAAGGTGAATACTTGCAGGAAGGTGAATACTTGCAGGGAGGTGAATACTTGCAGGAAGGTGAATATACATGCAGGAAGGTGAATACTTGAAGGAAGGTGAATGCTTGCAGGAAGGTGAATACTTGCAGGGAGGTGAATACTTACAGGAAGGTGAATATACATGCAGGAAGGTGAATACTTGCAGGAAGGTGAATACTTGCAGGGAGGTGAATACTTACAGGAAGGTGAATATACATGCAGGAAGGTGAATACTTGCAGGGAGGTGAATACTTACAGGAAGGTGAATATACATGCCTGAAGGTGAATATACATGCCTGAAGGTGAATACTTGCAGGAAGGTGAATATACATGCAGGAAGGTGAATACTTACAGGAAGGTGAAGACTTACAGGAAGGTGAATACTTGCAGGAAGGTGAATACTTACAGGAAGGTGAATATACACGCCTGAAGGTGAATATACATGCCTGAAGGTGAATACTTGCAGGAAGGTGAATATACATGCAGGAAGGTGAATACTTTCAAGAAGGTGAATACCTGCAGGAAGGTGAATACTTGCAGGAAGATGAATACTTGCAGGAAGGTGAATACTTGCAGGGAGGTGAATACTTTCAGGAAGGTGAATACTTGCAGGGAGGTAAATACTTACAGGAAGGTGAATACTTACAGGAAGGTGAATATACATGCCTTAAGGTGAATATACATGCCTGAAGGTGAATACTTGCAGGAAGGTGAATACTTACAGGAAGGTAAATACTTGCAGGAAGGTGAATATACATGCCTTAAGGTGAATACTTACAGGAAGGTGAATACTTACAGGAAGGTGATAACATGCAGGAAGGTGAATGCTTGCAGGAAGGTGAATACTTTCAGGAAGGTGAATACTTGCAGGAAGGTGAATACTTGCAGGGAGGTAAATACTTACAGGAAGGTGAATATACATGCCTGAAGGTGAATATACATGCCTGAAGGTGAATAGACATACCTGAAGGTGGTATAAACCTTGGTAATAAATACCGACAAGTTGGTTTAGAAGGACACGTAAGCAAACACTATAACATATTTATTAGAAAACGTTTCGGTCCTGGGACCTTGATCACTTCTAACTTAAAAGTGATCAAGGTCCCAGGACCGAAACATTTTCTAATAAATATGTTATAGTGTTTGCTTACGTGTCTTTCTAAACCATAGCTGAAGGTGAATACTTGCACGGAGGTGAATACTTGCAGGGAGGTGAATACTTATAGGAAGGTGAATATACATGCAGGAAGGTGAATACTTGCAGGGAGGTGAATACTTGCAGGGAGGTGAATACTTGCAAGAAGGTGAATATACATGCAGGAAGGTGAATACTTGCAGGAAGGTGAATACTTGCAAGAAGGTGAATATACATGCAGGAAGGTGAATACTTGCAGGGAGGTGAATACTTGCAAGAAGGTGAATATACTTGCAGGAAGGTGAATACTTGCAGGGAGGTGAATACTTATAGGAAGGTGAATATACATGCAGGAAGATGAATACTTGCAGGAAGGTGAATACTTGCAGGAAGGTGGATAATTGCAGGGAGGTGAATACTTGCAGGGAGGTGAATACTTACATGAAGGTGAATATACATGCCTTAAGGTGAATATACATGCCTGAAGGTGAATATACATGCCTGAAGGTGAATACTTGCAGGAAGGTGAATACTTGCAGGGAGGTGAATACTTACAGGAAGGTGAATATATATGCAGTTAGGTGAATATACATGCAGGAAGGTGAGTATACATGCAGGAAGGTGAATACTTGCATGAAGGTGAATATACATGCAGGAAGGTGAATACTTACAGGAAGGTGAATATATATGAAGGAAGGTGAATATACATGCAGGAAGGTGAATATATTTACAGGAAGGTGAATATATATGAAGGAAGGTGAATATACATGCAGGAAGATAAGTATACATGCAGGAAGGTGAATACTTGCAGGAAGGTAAATACTTGCATGAAGGTGAATATACATGCAGGAAGGTGAATACTTACAGGAAGGTGAATATACATTCAGAAAGGTGAATACTGACAGGAAGGTGAATATACATGCAGAAAGGTGAATATACATGCAGGAAGGTGAATACTTACAGGAAAGTGAATATACTAGCAGGAAGGTTAATACTTACAGGAAAGTGAATATACATGCAGAAAGGCGAATACTTACAGGAAGGTGAATATACTTGCAGGAAGGTGAATACTTACAGGAAGATGAATATATATGCAGAAGGAAGGGGAACATGCAAGGAGAATGTACTTGAAGGAAGGTGTAAATACTTGCACGAATGGATATATGTGTACATGAGGGAAGATATATGTACTTTCAGGTATGAGTATAACTGGACCATCTTCTAACCCACAGCCGGTGAGGAGTCAGCAGCAGCGGTGCAGAGTGGCGTGACGGCGCTGAGAGCGGACACGGGTGTTATGTGGGCGTGTGTGGGTGTTATGTGGGCGTGTGTGGGCGTTATGTGGGTGGCCACCCTGGTGGTTACTTGCCTTGCGTCTGCATCCCAACTCACCTGAAGAAACGTAGGTACGGTGATGGGTTTTCTATTATATTTACGTTTAAATCCTGCTGTGACGAGTGGCAACAATGATAGAATAAGCTGTAAGTGGGACGGTAATGCTGACAAGACGCAGGTAATGACACCTGTTGTCATCCCTAATAGAAGGACAACTAACATAGACACCTATGTAGTAGGAAAAAGGACACAGGCACAACTAATGGCATTTTATTGTGCCAACGTATCTCCTGGAGCTTAGTCAATCCAGTAATGGCTTAATAAAGCCAGTAGCTAGACTTGATAAATCACTAGAGGCATACATTGCCGCAATAAAATGCCGCATTAATTGTTCTGTTGCCTAACATATTTACGGTAATTCTACCAATATTATTACAATGTATAGTAATTAGAGTCAGGTGACTAGCGAGATAGTGGGTTAAGGTACCAGGAGAGCCATGCGTTGTAACTAGATATCAGGTGATACCTAGTGACTCTGGGCAACATCCTATTTACCCGGCTTCTAGGTGTCCTGTAACTACTAGACATTTGTGATATCTTGTTAATGGCAGCAATTAATATGTCTGTTGAGCATAGACCAATATGTCTGTTGAACATAGATTAGTATATATGTTGAACACTGAACAATTTTTTAGTGTTGAACATAGGCCAGTATCTCTGTTGAACATAGACTAGTATTTTTGTTGAACATAGGCTTGTATAAATGTTGAATGTAAGCTAGTACCTGTGTTGAACGTAGACTAATATCTGTGTTGAACGCTGGCCAGTACCTGTTGAACACAGGTCAGTATCTGTTGAACACAGGTCAGTATCTGTTGAACACAGGCCAATATCTGTTAAACACAGGCCAATATCTATTAAACACAGGTCAGTATCTGTTAAAAACAGGTCAGTATCTGTATTGAACATAGACCAGTATTTGTATTGAACATAGGTCAGTATCTGTATTGAACATAGGTCAGTATCTGTGTTGAACATAGGTCAGTATGTATTGAACACAGGCCAGCATATATGTTGAACACAGGCCAGCACATGTGTTGAACACAGGCCAGAATATGTGTTGAACACAGGCCAGCATATGTGTTGAACACACGATAGTATGTGTGTTGGCACAGGCCAGTATGTGTGTTGAGCACAGGCCAGTATGTGTGTTGAACACAGGCCAGTATGTGTGTTGAACACAGGCCAGTATGTGTGTTGAACACAGGCCAGTATGTGTGTTGAACACAGGCCAGTATGTGTTGAACACAGGCCAGTATGTGTGTTGAACACAGGCCAGTATGTGTGTTGAGCACAGGCCAGTATGTGTGTTGAGCACAGGCCAGTATGTGTGTGAGACACAGGCCAGTATGTGTGGTGACACAGGCCAGTATGTGTGTTGACACAGGCCAGTATGTGTGTTGAACAAGCACTATGTGTGACACAGATATATGTGTGTTGAACATGGCCAGTATGTGTGTTGAACACAGGCCAGTATGTGTGTTGAACACAGGCCAGTATGTGTGTTGAACACAGGCCAGTATGTGTGTTGAACACAGGCCAGTATGTGTGTTGAACACAGGCCAGTATGTGTGTTGACACAGGCCAGTATGTGTGTTGAGCACAGGCCAGTATGTGTGTTGAGCACAGGCCAGTATGTGTGTTGAACACAGGCCAGTATCTGGGTTGAACACAAGCCAGTATCTGGGTTGAACACAGGCCAGTATTGGTTGAACACAGGCCAGTATGTGTGTTGAACACAAGGCCAGTATTGGGTTGAACACAGCCAGTATTGGGTTGAACACAGGCCAGTATTGGTTGAACACAGGCCAGTATTGTGGTTGACACAGCCAGTACTGGGTTGAACACAGCCAGTATCTGGGTTGAACACAAGCCAGTATCTGGGTTGAACACAAGCCAGTATCTGGGTTGAACACAAGCCAGTATCTGGGTTGAACACAAGCCAGTATCTGGGTTGAACACAAGCCAGTATCTGGGTTGAACACAAGCCAGTATCTGGGTTGAACACAAGCCAGTATCTGGGTT
>NC_069423.1:42298405-42435905 GCF_026875155.1 Cherax quadricarinatus | reverse complement strand
AGTATTAGTTTTTAAAAAATAAATAATATGAAAAAAAAAGGCCCCAAAAAAACATTTAAATATTTTCAACGATCTTTGTTTCATTTAGAAAATTCATGAACTATTGTTGCCGTCAATTAAAGTTGATGTTGTTAACAAGGTAAGTTGTGAACCTGAACCTAGACATAACCTTCTACAGTCCTTATATCAATATTAGTTTGTGTCCTGTTTCAAATAAAAAATAATGATATGACGCTCGCATAATGAATTTATACATATAATTACACTTTACATAGGAGGGAGTTTATCCACAACTTTAGACAGTGATTTCTTATATTCCTAACATACATGTATTATAATCTGATCCTGTGTCTAATGTCAGTGAAAATAACAAATCTTACATTTTCTCTAGTATATATTCTATTGTAACTGCTTTTATATAGTTAAGATATTTACCTGTTTTTAACTTTTAAATATAAATAATACTTATCACAAGAGCCCCAATGGAAATAAGTCACTTCGTCCGACTTTTTGGGGTTTCCCGGGTTCTCTATACATATGCTGCTATGTATGATAATCTGGGTAACTGTATGTGTGTATACCTGAATAAACTTACTTGGCTAAAATTTTAACTTTCTCACCACCTTTCAGGGTAATGGCGGTGTCATTATACAAGTGAATCTACCTTGCCTTTCTTCAGAGAAAACATTATTGTCTTTTAACAGGCGTCGTGACCATCCTTAAACCTTTTGAATATATAAATATAATCAAAGATTTTTGAAAACTAACATTGTTTTCTCTCCCCCAGACTGCCATCCCAGCATGAGGCTCCTACCATACCACCAGTGTAGTGTGCCTTATATTTTTCTAGGTGTTTCCTCCAAGTATTGTAATAAACTATATATTTCGAGAAATATACATTTTCTTAACCTGAAATTCCTGTCTTGATAATATAACACTATATCCAGAGTGAATGTATAGGGGTGTATATATTACAGCATATTCCAACATATTTTGCGAGTAAATAAGGGTTTCTCTCACGCTGTTACATCATTTAAACCGAATCTATTTGCTGTAAAATTTTCAAATGGGGACTGTTCTAATTATATATGCATGTGGTATGCAAAGAGTATGTTACAAATTATTCGGCGTATGTCACACTCCCATGTAGGCTACCTCCGAACCAGTGAACCGGGTGCCAAGGGTTTAAGGATCACTAGGGCACCTGTCGTTAAATCAGTACCTTGGTTCATTAACCAATCACAGGCAAGCCCACCAAAGCTGAAGCACCATGGTTCACTTGCGGTAAGCATTGGCAGACTTGCCTACCTGCTGGTTGAGTACAGTGTACTCTGGCTTCTGCTTTGCCATCTGTCACCGTGGTGTACACATTTTATCTATATATATTGTACATAGTATATATATATCTATATATAGAGGGTGAAGGTAAAATATACATTATAATCTGCGTAGTCTGTGTGATCCAATTCCCATTACGGCAAGGTCTCGCAGGCCTTTTATTACCTGTGTTAGTAATAATGCCCTTATATATATATATATATATATATATATATATATATATATTATATATATATTATATATATATATATATTATATATATATATATATATATATATTTTATTTTATTAATATCACACTGGCCGATTCCCACCAAGGCAGGGTGGCCCGAAAAAGAAAAGCTTTCACCATCATTCACTCCATCACTGTCTTGCCAGAAGGGTGCTTTACACTACAGTTTTTAAACTGCAACATTAACACCCCTCCTTCAGAGTGCAGGCACTGTACTTCCCATCTCCAGGACTCAAGTCCGGCCTGCCGGTTTCCCTGAATCCCTTCATAAATGTTACTTTGCTCACACTCCAACAGCACGTCAAGTATTAAAAACCATTTGTCTCCATTCACTCCTATCAAACACGCTCATGCATGCCTGCTGGAAGTCCAAGTCCCTTGCACACAAAACCTCCTTTACCCCCTCCCTCCAACCTTTCCTAGGCCGACCCCTACCCCGCCTTCCTTCCACTACAGACTGATACACTCTTGAAGTCATTCTGTTTCGCTCCATTCTCTCTACATGTCCGAACCACCTCAACAACCCTTCCTCAGCCCTGTGGACAACAGTTTTGGTAATCCCGCACCTCCTCCTAACTTCCAAACTACGAATTCTCTGCATTATATTCACACCACACATTGCCCTCAGACATGACATCTCCACTGCCTCCAGCCTTCTCCTCGCTGAAACATTCATCACCCATGCTTCACACCCATATAAGAGCGTTGGTTAAAACTATACTCTCATACATTCCCCTCTTTGCCTCCAAGGACAAAGTTCTTTGTCTCCACAGACTCCTAAGTGCACCACTCACTCTTTTTCCCCTCATCAATTCTATGATTCACCTCATCTTTCATAGACCCATCTGCTGACACGTCCACTCCCAAATATCTGAATACGTTCACCTCCTCCATACTCTCTCCCTCCAATCTGATATTCAATCTTTCATCACCTAATCTTTTTGTTATCCTCATAACCTTACTCTTTCCTGTATTCACCTTTAATTTTCTTCTTTTGCACACCCTACCAAATTCATCCACCAATCTCTGCAACTTCTCTTCAGAATCTCCCAAGAGCACAGTGTCATCAGCAAAGAGCAGCTGTGACAACTCCCACTTTGTGTGTGATTCTTTATCTATTAACTCCACGCCTCTTGCCAAGACCCTCGCATTTACTTCTCTTACAACCCCATCTATAAATATATTAAACAACCACGGTGACATCACACATCCTTGTCTAAGGCCTACTTTTACTGGGAAAAAATTTCCCTCTTTCCTACATACTCTAACTTGAGCCTCACTATCCTCGTAAAAACTCTTCACTGCTTTCAATAACCTACCTCCTACACCATACACTTGCAACATCTGCCACATTGTCCCCCTATCCACCCTGTCATACGCCTTTTCCAAATCCATAAATGCCACAAAGACCTCTTTAGCCTTATCTAAATACTGTTCACTTATATGTTTCACTGTAAACACCTGGTCCACACACCCCCTACCTTTCCTAAAGCCTCCTTGTTCATCTGCTATCCTATTTTCCGTCTTACTCTTAATTCTTTCAATTATAACTCTACCATACACTTTACCAGGTATACTCAACAGACTTATCCCCCTATAATTTTTGCACTCTCTTTTATCCCCTTTGCCTTTATACAAAGGAACTATGCATGCTCTCTGCCAATCCCTAGGTACCTTACCCTCTTCCATACATTTATTAAATAATTGTACCAACCACTCCAATACTATATCCCCACCTGCTTTTAACATTTCTATCTTTATCCCATCAATCCCAGCTGCCTTACCCCCTTTCTTTTTAACTACTGCCTCACGAACTTCCCTCACACTCACAACTGGCTCTTCCTCACTCCTACAAGATGTTATTCCTCCATGCCCTATACACGAAATCACAGCTTCCCTATCTTCATCAACATTTAACAATTCCTCAAAATATTCCCTCCATCTTCCCAATACCTCTAACTCTCATATATATGTGTGTGTGTATTATATGAGAGAGAGAGAGAGAGGGAGTGGTAGGAGAAGACGATATTCCAACACCTTCAGGGAGAACCTTGAGTTTTCCCAGAAGCAAGTTTATTCTTTTGTCTAAGGATGAGGGTCCCCATCACAATTCCATAGATGGTACCTCCCTAATATATATATATATATATATATATATATATATATATATATATATATATATATATATATATATATATATATATATTATATATATATATATATTGGGATTGAAGGGATCAAGTCAGAAATGTTAAAAGCGTGTGGGGATATATTTTTCGAATGGTTGGTGCTTTTATTCAATAAACGTATGAAAGACGGTAAGGTCTCTAAGGATTGGCAAAGAGCATGAACAATTTCTTTGTATAAGGCCAAAGGGGACATAAGAGTGTGTAGAAAACATAGGGGAGTAAACCTGGTGAGCATTACTGGTAAGATGAATGATAGTTATTATTGAACGAAGGGTAAGACGGAAAGTAAAATCGCAGATGAGAAGAGAGACTAATGAAAGGGTAGATGCACTCATCAAGTTGTGGTTGTAGGGGTCGAGTTATAGTTTCTGGCTGTGTGTGTGTGTGTGTGTGTGTGTGTGTGTGTGTGTGTATGTGTGTGTGTGTGTGTGTGTGTGTGTGTGTGTGTGTGTGTGTGTTTCAATGTATGTTTCAGTGTGTACTCACCTAGTTGTGGTTGCAGCTGTCGAGTCACAGCTCCTGGCCCAGCCTCTTTACTGGCCCCTACTGGGTCACTCTTCCTGCTCCATGAGCTTCATCATACCTCTGCTTAAAGCTATGTATGGATCCTGCCTCCACTATAACACTGCCCAGACTATTCCACTTCCTGACAACCGTGCGACTGAAGAAATACATCTTAATATCCCTGTGATTCATCTAAGTCTTCAACTTCAACTGTGACCTCTTGTTGCTGTGTCCCATCTCTGGAACATCCTGTCTCTGTCCACCTTGTCGATTCCTCTAGGAATATTATGTCATTATCATATCCCGTCATCTTTCCTGTCTTCCAGTGATATCAGCTCGATTTCCTTAAGTCTCTTAGCACCATAGCTTCGGGACTAGTTTTGTTGCAAACCTTTGCACTTTAATTTCCTTACATGCTCGGCTAGGTGGGGGGTTCCAAACTGGTGCTGCATACTCCAATATGGACCTAACGTTCACAGTGTACAGGGACCTGAACGATTCCTTATCAAGAAATCGGAATGCTGTTCTTAGGTTTGCTAATGTGCGCCTCACGGGATGTGCCGGGTGTTATACTCGCCCCATGATCCTTTTACTTGAGTGAGGTTTGTAGCCTCTGGCCTCCTAGACTGTACTCCGTTTGCGGCCTTCTTTGCCCTTCCCCAATCTTCATGACTTTGCACTTGGTGGGGTTGAACTCCTAGCTCTAGTTGCTGAACCAGGGCTGCAGCCTGTCCAGATCCCTTTGTAGCTCTGCTTGGTCCCCGTCCGATTAAATTCTTCTCATCAATTTCACATCATCTGCAAACAGGGACACTTCGGAATATATTCGTTCCGTCATGGTCACAAATACCCGAAACAGCACCGGACCTAGGGCTGACCCCTGTGGCATCCCGATCGTTGCAGGCACCCACTGTGACAACTCGTCACGTAACATGACTCGCTGTTGTCTTCCTGACAGGTATTTCCTGATTCATTGTAGTGCCTTCCCTGTTATCCCTGCCTGGTCCTCCAGCTTTTGCACTAATCTCTTGTGGAACTGTGTCAAACGCTTTCTTACAGTCCAAGAAAATGCAATCTGCCCACCTTTCTCTCTTGTCTTACTGTTGTCACCCTGTCACAGAACTCCAGTAGGATTGTGACACAGGATTTCCCGTCCCTGAAGTTATGCTGGCTGTCATTGATAAGCTCATTCCTATCTAGGTGCTCCACCACTCTTCTCCTGATGATCTTCTCCATGACTTTACATACTATACGTGTCAGTGACACTGGTCTGTAGTTTAATGCTTTTTTAAAAATTGGGACTATATTTGCTGTCTTCCATACATCAGGTACTCTGCTCCCTCTCTCAGGACCCATAGAGAGATGTTATCCGGCCCCATCGCCTTTGAGGTATCTAGCTCGCTTAGCAGCCTCTTCACTTCTTCCTCGGTTGCATATATTGTGTCCAACACTTGATGTACCCCACCTCTCTCTTTCTGGAGTCCCTTCTGTCTCCTCTGTGAACACTTCTTTGAATCTAATGTTGAGCTCCTCGCATACTTCGCAGTCGTTTCCTGTGACCTACCCTCCTTCCTTCCTCAGCCTGATTACCTGGTCTCACTAGTGTGTGTGACCCAAAACTATCCTACCGAGTTTATCTTCCATACTAAATGTTAAGTGCTGTGTGTATGATAATCACTCCAGAGCAGGGTTTGTATCCCCCTGTTACCAGCAATACAGGGCCAAACTCTGATCACTCAACATGCAACTATAACAAGGGTGATTTGTACATCAAACCTGCAGAGGTATCGTCTGGGATCCCGGCTCTTCCAGTGTGTGTGTTTGTCATCTTGTGTGTGTGTGTGCATCAATGTACGTGTTTCTATGTGTGTCAATGTGTGTGTCAGTGTGTGAAGCATATTAGTAAACACCGTTCAGATCAAGGCAAGGAAGTTTTCGTTGCATTTATGGATTTGTAAAAAAAAAAAAAAAAAAAAAAAAAAACGTACGGAATGGTGGATAAGGCAGTAATATTGCAGATGGTACAAGTGTTTCGTATAAGTTGTAGGGTACTGTGAGCAATAAAGAGTTTTAAGGAAATAGTGACGCTATGTGTTGGCTCCACTATTGGCTGGCTTAAACTGAATTTGATGCAAAGATTTAATAGCTCGTGTGTGTGTGTGAAGTTTCACATGAGCTGCCACCTGAGGTGATCTCTGGTAAAACATTATTTGCTAAACTCCTCCATTTTAGGTGTCTCAATTTGAAATCCCCCAGTAGCAAGGTGTTTGGGGCAAGAGTTAGGAGATCTTCCAGGCAGTGGTCAATTTTCAAAAGCTATTCCTGGAACTGCTGGAAAGTTGCATCCGGAGGCTTGTACACAACCACAATGACAAGGTTTTGGTTTTCAGTCTTTACTGCCAAAACTTCAACTATATCATAATAGTTCTGAACAAAAAAGCGACTCTGTGATGTACAGGCCAACCCCCCTCCCCCCATGTTTCCTGTTTGATCTTTCGCATCTGAATAGCTTATTACCTGAGATCCATATTTCGTTTTCAAAATGATCCTTTATGTGGGTCTCTGTGAAGGCCGCAAACATTGCGTTCGACTCTGTGAGCAGTCCCTTGATGTAAGGTACTTTGTTGATGGCTTTAGACCGGGTATGTTTGCAAAGATAAATGTCATTATATTGATGGAATGTAGTGGGGACATTGCTGTCATTAATATCTCTTGTTTTGGAGGGGAGGCCACTGACTGCCCCTCCATTCTAGAAGTATTTTTAATCAGTGTAAGATTTCTGTCATTCCTTGGCAGTCTTTGTTGCTTCCTGGCACTAAAAAAACATCCATCTTTGGAATGCTTTTGGCTTCCTCCCTTTTGTTTCACATAGTCTAAGTGATCTGTATCTTCTTTTCTTTTTCAGATATTCCGTGTCTGCAGATACCCAAGGCATAACAATTTGCATAGATTGGGTTTCAGTTGGCCAGGTTTTTTTTGTGGGTGTGTTCCCCACAGTCTACAACCCCTGAACTAGCATCAGTGCTTCCACCAGTTTTTACTGGTAATGTGTCAACACTAATCCCTGAAGCACCTTCACCTTTCATTCCATCTTCAGTAGTATTGTTACCTTGTACATTTGGAAACTGTATAACGTTATCTTTACCTGTTTCATCACCAGGGCCACTATCTGCACCTGGTGCAGTATCCTCTAGGACAGCACCAGGACTCTTGGTACACTGATATCCTACCTACATCATAAAAAGTCAGGTGTTGTTGGGTGGCAGCGAGGTGTAGTCTCGCCCTCATACAGCTTCCTGTTAACCTTTTATTTATATAGGTTCTTGATAATGTGAGAAGTCACTAAAGAGCTTCGAATTTCGCTGTCTGCGTGTACTGTAATAAAAAGTATTTAGTTTTCAGTGTTTTAGTTTTCAGTGTTTTAGTTTTCAGTGTTTTAGTTTTCAGTGTTTTAGTTTTCAGTGTTTTAGTTTTCAGTATTTTTTATAGTTTGTGTCCCATCAAAATTTTTCATTCTGGTACACTTACATATCTCCTAGCAAGCTAGCAAGTGTAAAGGTCTACTATGGAATTAATTGGTTTTAAAAGGTGTACTGGTAAAATTTGACTAGCGTGTTGAGTGACCTGGTGCAGTCCAGCAGCTTCTACGTGTTGAGTGACCTGGTGCCCTCTGGCAGCTTCATGTTGAGTGACCTGGTGACCTCTGGGAGCTTCTACGTGTTGAGTGACCTGGTGCCGTCTGGTAGCTTCTACGTGTTGAGTGACCTGGTGCCGTCTGGTAGCTTCTGCATGTTGAGTGACCTGGTGACCTCTGGTAGCTTCTACATGTTGAGTGACCTGGTGCCCTCTGGTAGCTTCTACATGTTGAGT
Source organism: Cherax quadricarinatus (assembly GCF_026875155.1). Classification (NCBI taxonomy): domain Eukaryota; kingdom Metazoa; phylum Arthropoda; class Malacostraca; order Decapoda; family Parastacidae; genus Cherax; species Cherax quadricarinatus. The sequence continues at coordinate 42,427,773 of NC_069423.1, read as the reverse complement.
GACCTGGTGACCTCTGGTAGCTTCTACATGTTGAGTGACCTGGTGACCTCTGGTAGCTTCTACATGTTGAGTGACCTGGTGCCGTCTGGTAGCTTCTGCATGTTGAGTGACCTGGTGACCTCTGGGAGCTTCTACATGTTGAGTGACCTGGTGACCTCTGGTAGCTTCTACATGTTGAGTGACCTGGTGCCGTCTGGTAGCTTCTACGTGTTGAGTGACCTGGTGCCGTCTGGTAGCTTCTACGTGTTGAGTGACCTGGTGACCTCTGGGAGCTTCTGCATGTTGAGTGACCTGGTGACCTCTGGGAGCTTCTGCATGTTGAGTGACCTGGTGCCGTCTGGTAGCTTCTACGTGTTGTGTGACCTGGTGCCCTCTGGTAGCTTCTACGTGTTCAGTGACCTGGTGCCCTCTGGTAGCTTCTACGTGTTGTGTGACCTGGTGCCCTCTGGTAGCTTCTACGTGTTGTGTGACCTGGTGCCCTCTGGTAGCTTCTACGTGTTGTGTGACCTGGTGCCCTCTGGTAGCTTCTACGTGTTGAGTGACCTGGCGCCCTCTGGTAGCTTCTACGTGTTGTGTGACCTGGTGCCCTCTGGGAGCTTCTACGTGTTCAGTGACCTGGTGCCCTCTGGTAGCTTCTACGTGTTGTGTGACCTGGTGCCCTCTGGTAGCTTCTACGTGTTGTGTGACCTGGTGCCCTCTGGTAGCTTCTACGTGTTGTGTGACCTGGTGCCCTCTGGTAGCTTCTACGTGTTTGTGTGACCTGGTGCCCTCTGGTAGCTTCTACGTGTTGAGTGACCTGGCGCCCTCTGGTAGCTTCTACGTGTTGTGTGACCTGGTGCCCTCTGGGAGCTTCTACGTGTTCAGTGACCTGGTGCCCTCTGGTAGCTTCTACGTGTTGTGTGACCTGGTGCCCTCTGGTAGCTTCTACGTGTTGTGTGACCTGGTGCCCTCTGGTAGCTTCTACGTGTTGTGTGACCTGGTGCCCTCTGGTAGCTTCTACGTGTTGTGTGACCTGGTGCCCTCTGGTAGCTTCTACGTGTTGTGTGACCTGGTGCCCTCTGGTAGCTTCTACGTGAGTGACCTGGTGCCATATGGTAGATTCTACGTGTTGAGTGACCTGGTGCCCTCTGGTAGCTTCTAGGTGTTGTGTGACCTGGTGCCCTCTGGTAGCTTCCACGTGCCGTGTGACCTAGTGCCCTCTGGTAGCTTCTACGTGTTGTGTGACCTGGTGCCCTCTGGTAGCTTCTACGTGTCGTGTGACCTGGTGACCTCTGGTAGCTTCTACGTGTTGTGTGACCTGGTGCCCTCTGGTAGTTTCTACGTATTGTGTGACCTGGTGCCCTCTGGTAGCTTCTACGTGTTGAGTGACCTGGTGCCTTCTGGTAGCTTCTACGTGTTGTGTGACCTGGTGCCCTCTGGTAGCTTCTACGTGTTGTGTGACCTGGTGCCCTCTGGTAGCTTCTACGTGTTGTGTGACCTGGTGACCTCTGGTAGCTTCTACGTGTTGAGTGACCTGGTGACCTCTGGTAGCTTCTACGTGTTGTGTGACCTGGTGCCCTCTGGTAGCTTCTACGTGTTGTGTGACCTGGTGACCTCTGGTAGCTTCTACGTGTTGTGTGACCTGGTGACCTCTGGTAGCTTCTACGTGTTGTGTGACCTGGTGCCCTCTGGTAGCTTCTTCATGTTTGACCTGGCGCCCTCTGGTAGCTTCTACGTGTTGTGTGACCTGGTGACGTCTCGTAGCATTTTACAACTTGAAATTTTGGACTTCTCTGTATCACTGTACTTAACTTTTTCTATTGTTTTTACTAGCTTAACCCCACCAAATACTGTAGTGTCACTGTTGTTAGCTCTAGTAGAGCGACTGGTGCAGAAAATTTGCTGGAGAAGTATTAGCTTTGTGTTGTGTATACTGCGACCACAGGTAACTCTGCAATGTTTACGTATATCCACCAATAACTGTATACTTCTCGTATTTGCAAAAAAAAAAAAAAAAAATCTCGATTGTTTCTCACCCCACCACACCAAATACTGTGATGTCACGGCTGTTAACTATTCTAACACTAATTAAAATTATGAGGAGGGAATTGCTTTGTGTTGTGTATACTGCATTCACTGTTGTGTATATTGCAACCCTCATGGAAGGTTTCTTGATGCTGGTGAGCAGCTCTTGATCTAGGGAATTGGATCTGTGCTCCAGTTCCTCTGGCATTGTGGAAAAACAGTTTATCTGGGGGGAATGTGTACACTGTGATGTGGTGGTCATCAGATATGGATGGAAACAAATATCTAGCTAATATCCATGTAATATCCAAGCTTCTTAATCTAGTGATACATTTTGATATACACAGACTAAATCTAATTGAAATCCTTCAAAGAGAACATTAAACTAAAAAATTCTAAAGCACTGGGAATTGCAGGCTCTGTACTATGTCTCCTCAGACCTTCAAGGAAGATCTGTGTAGTTCTCAATGGGACAGAGTCAGCAAGACAGCGTGCTTGGTCATTGTTATGGAATGTCTACTTCAATGACCTTCTTCATCTCATCCCAGAATCCTATGCATATGCACACGACTGTACTCTGACATTTACTTATCCTAGAGAGAAAATGCTAGCTACTGTAAGCTACGTCAATCACCAGCGAAGAGCTACGTTAGCCTGGGGAAACCGATTGCAGGTAACATTTGCTCCTGAGAAAACACAGATGATGATGGTCTCTAGCCACCATGATGGTAATGCCGAGCAGTGGTACGTATGCATGGAAGAGTTTTTGTACCTAGGGATGAATTTGATATCCTTGGGGTGAAATTTTACTCCAGGATGACCACGAAAAACCACATTGTAAATCTTGCAAGCACAGCGGCCAGGAAGCTTACAGGACTTCGATGTATCTCGCATCTGCTGGACGGTAGAGGTTGCAAAAAACTATACGAAGCACAAGTACACTCACACCTTTTGTATGCTCCACTTTCCTGGGTTACCTGGCCCCCTTCTCATGTGCGACTGCTTAGCAGAGCTGAGGACAGAGCAAGACGATATTCTTTTTCAAAGTTCTGATTCATTCAGAACTTTGTGCCTGTACTCCTGGTACAGGCACATAAAAGATCATATATGTTGTTTTAACCTAAGATAACCAAATACAATCAACCACTGTAACATTTAGCTGGTCAGAATAAACATTCTCCAGTTATTACACAGAAGACAATTTGCTTAATATAACTTGCATATGATAACTTACACAGCCTGATTCCAAGAGATTATTTCACTGAGAAAAACACATCAGCATTAAATGTTTAAAGCTGTCCAGAAGATGCATTTTGTAGCTATAACACAAATTCCATCAATAGATGTGTCGACACACTTTGAAGTCGTGAAACATTTCATCCATTCCATACGATGCATGCTGTATAGCCCTTGTGGCTTAGCGCTTCTTTTTTGATTATAATAATAATCCATACGATGCATCAGCCATTGAAGGGTGATAAATATCAAAATGGTGTACAATATCGACAAGTTGGTAAGACAGACAGGCAATATTTAGGCATCTTTATTCGAAACGTTTCGCCTACACAGTAGGCTGCTTCAGTCGAGTACAGAAAGTAGGCAGGAGCGATAGAGATGTGAAGACGATGTAATCAGTCCATCATCGAATGTTGAAGAAGTGTATAACTGTTCTATTTTAGTGAGAGGAGAGCGTGAAACCCGTAGGGCTAACATGGGAATGAGAGGCATTCAAATTTAATCCAAGCAAAGGAGAGGTAAGTGCAGATCCTTGGATCAAGACCCCCTCACTATCATCTGGACAAAATAATGTAATAATTTAAAGTAATACTATAAAGTTTTGAGATTAAAAGTAACAAAATGGCCTCTACACACTATTAAAAGTAACAAAATGGCCGCTACACACTATTAAAAGTAACAAAATGGCCTCTGCATACTATTAAAATTAACAAAATGGTCTCTACACACTAATAAATATACCAAGCTACGTGTAAGTAGGATTCTACAACACTGAAGGAACATGTAAATTTTTTTTGGAGTGATAAAAAAATTGAAAAAATTATGGAAAAAAAATGTTACCGAAAAATAGTGCATAATTCGGGCAACATGTTGATGTAATTCGTTTGTTTCTATCTTATTTCCAAGTATGTTTTCCAAAAATGTAATTTTTTTTTGTTCTTGCTGTCATCAAAAAGACATAATGGTAATTCGTGTTTTGTTTTTCCTCGAGAAATTACGATTTTTATGATTGTTTCATTCTAAATGTGTTGAGGTGTGCAACATACTGAAATGTGGCGCGCGATGACCATAGAGTTTTACAGAAAACGTAATATATGTATAACTCAGGAATAAGTTATTGAAATTATTTTTCATTTTTGGCGAAAAGTATTTATAGGAGTGTCTTGATTTTTGCACACTTTATTGCTTAATGATGGTTCTAATAGCATGTAAAGGGGATTTGCAATATTTTTTTACCGCTTTGTTTTTATTGATTTTTTTTTTACCAAAAAAATGTCAACATTTTTTATTATGCAATCTATTGGCATTGTCGCTCAAACGGGATTAGTACCAAGATTATTTAGCCTTTATTTTTCATCTAATGTCAATTAGAGCATTGTACATCTTACGAATGTTGTACATAAGGGAGAGTTTTATGCCCTATTGAATAGGGCACTATTTTTTCCGTCTATTTTTTTAAGGCATAAAGTCACTACAAATACAGTGTGTAGGCTTCAAATGCTGCTTAAATTACTGTAAAAAATTCATTGAAATTGGGCAAAAAAAATTATTTTGCTAGCACGCTCCTGAAATTTTGAAGCCGATCAGAGGAGCAAGTCTACACCTAACACATGGAAACGAAATTTGGGATTGACCTGTGTATCACTGTACATAGAACACTCAGGTCTGCAAATAGTTCTATGAATCTTGCCCAAGAAACATTACACAAGAATTAAAAATTTGAAGCTGATGGAATAAGGAATTTTCAAGTAATGAAAAACCATAAGTAAAAAAAAAAAAAAAGAAAATGCTGCTGAGAACATTGCAAAAATATTAGGAAAAGTCTCTCCTTGTTCAACTTAAAAACGCCACAAAATGACGAGTTTTTATTTTTCAGTCCATTTTTTTGTCACTTTCGTTGTATTTAAAAATCTCGAGAAAGAACGAAAAGGCACAATACCGTCACTGAAACAATACACAAATAACCGGCACATAAAGAGGGGTTTACCACAACGTTTCGGTACAACTTCGACTATTTGCAAACATCGCCTAAGCTTGTCTTGAGGAAACAGAGGTGGAACCCTGAAGCCCATCCGATGAATTATTCTTCAGTTATAAACTATACCACGGGTGGGGTTAGAACCCGCAATCAGAGAGTCTTCAAACTCCAGACCGACGCCTTAGCCACTGGCTTCAGTAACATTCATCCCAATAACGGTCTGGAGTTTTCAGACTCTCTGATCGCGGGTTTTAACCCCACCCGTGGTATGGCTTGTTTTCAATCATGTCATTACGATTTCGTGAGTCTTCAGTTACGTCACGGATTCCAACGATTCCAATTTCTTTACAATTGTTCTACGTGAACAAGTTTGCCTGCTAGCGAGGGAAACTTAATGGGTACTATTCTGGCCCTAAGATGCACCAGCCATTTAATCCTGAATCCATTCAGAAGAGGTAAACTAGATATTAATTAAACGTGATATAACAGGAATCAAAATTTCACAATACTTTCCGTATTAAACGGTCAAATTTCTGCCTGCATATTTTAATTTCACTTTGTCATTGTCAAATTAGAAGGTAACGTTTTTGAAGATTTGAAGCTCTGCCAGTGAGGGTTTTGGAAGTTGTACCAGCTGTTCCAGGATGCTGGGAATAAGTTCAATAATTTTGGTAACGAGTTAAATGCCCATGCCATTTGTTCCAAGAATTTGGTCCTCTTTACCGAACACAAACGTTGAAAATTTGAAGCCTACTGAATGAGTTTTTCTCGAGTTATGAGTGAAATAAAATCGAAATGTTAGAAGAAGGAAAAAAAGATAGTCAGGCTAGCTATTAAATGTTTCTTGTCCAAGATACTTAAAGAAAGTGATGTTCAGTGAAAGTGTTTATTACAGTTTATTATATAAACATTATCTCTTAGGTCACAGTAGGATTCGAACCTACACACTGCATCAAAGTACGTAGTACTTAAACCACTCAGCCAGATCCCATAATAGAACATTATGATGCAAAATAATCACAGTGAAAAATCAGTGAAAATCCAAGGGCTTTCGTGATCTCTCGCTATTCCTTGATAATGTGAGAGATCACAATGACGCTTAGAATTTGACAGTGGCTTCATCAGTCCATACAAAGGACTGATGTATAGGCTGATGAAGCCACTGTGTGGCGAAACGTTTCCTCATTAAAGATACCCAAATGTTGCACACGTGTCTAATTTATCAGCTTGTCGGTTCTCTGAGCATTTACCTACAGTAATCATTGTGTACTGTGGCATTCTGGCGACTCATGGGAAGACTTAAGTCAACAGCATGACAAGTTTCTCCACTCAGATGCTTCTCCAGTTTCCTTAAGCCTAAAGCGATTTTTAGGCTTAAATTACCCAGAAATTCTCTGCATAACAATGAGCTTTCTGTATGCACGCAAAAATGTCACCCATCTCTGTACAGACATTGTATGATTACTAATGGTGAGTCAGTGGGCCGCCCAGCCCATCATCACATAGCCCAACAACTGACTTACCAGTGCGCCACCCGACCCACCATTAGACAGCCCACTCCCTGACCCACCAGTGGGCTACTCGACAAACCCTTTGATGATACAGTTTTCTTTCACTACGAAGAAAACCGAACTCCCACAACAAATTTTAGCTAAAAATTAGACAGAGAATCCATTTTCCTTCTCGGGTGTCCACCAAATCGCGTACCATAGGAAAATCAAAATATTTATTTAATATTAACATAAACAGAAGCAAAAGAAAAAACTGGTCTTCGTGTCATATTGCCTCTTTCAGGGTTTGAGGCGGTGTCTAGGAAATTTGAAATTTTGGCTAGAAATATTCAAATAAATGATATAAGTGATGTTTATGTCTGCTTCAGTTGTTCGAAAATGTGTCCCACAATCTCAAAACACGTTTTCAATTATGCTTTTATTGTGATGCGTATGAAAGTGGAATGAAAAATGTCCCACGACCCAGTTTTGCTAAAAGAAGAAGGAGAGTTTAATGTAATTAATCTTGTTGCAAGGAACGGGAAGACAGCATTAGTTCCTCAGCATCAGTTCCTCAGCATTAGTTCCTCAGCATCAGTTCCTCAGCATTAGTTCCTCAGTATCAGTTCCTCAGCATCACTTCCTCAGCATCAGTTCCTCAGCATCAGTTCCTCAGCATTAGTTCCTCAGTATCAGTTCCTCAGCATCACTTCCTCAGCATCAGTTCCTCAGCATTAGTTCCTCAGCATCAGTTCCTCAGCATTAGTTCCTCAGCATCAGTTCCTCAGCATTAGTTCCTCAGTATCAGTTCCTCAGCATCACTTCCTCAGCATCAGTTCCTCAGCATCAGTTCCTCAGCATCAGTTCCTCAGCATCAGTTCCTCAGCATCAGTTCCTCAGTATCACTTCCTCAGCATCAGTTCCTCAGAATCAGTTCCTCAGCATCAGTTCCTCAGCATCAGTTCCTCAGCATCAGTTCCTCAGCATCAGTTCCTCAGTATCACTTCCTCAGCATCAGTTCTTCATCAGTTCCTCAGCATCAGTTCCTCAGCATCACTTCCTCAGCATCAGTTCCTCAGTATCAGTTCCTCAGAATCAGTTCCTCAGTATCACTTCCTCATCATCAGTTCCTCAGCATCACTTCCTCAGCATCAGTTCCTCAGTATCACTTCCTCAGCATCAGTTCTTCATCAGTTCCTCAGCATCAGTTCCTCAGCATCACTTCCTCAGCATCAGTTCCTCAGTATCAGTTCCTCAGCATCAGTTCCTCAGCATCACTCCCTCAGCATCAGTTCCTCAGCATCACTTCCTCAGCATCAGTTCCTCAGTATCACTTCCTCATCATCAGTTCCTCAGTATCACTTCCTCAGCATCAGTTCCTCAGTATCAGTTCCTCAGCATCAGTTCCTCATCATCACTTCCTCATCATCAGTTCCTCAGCATCACTTCCTCAGCATCAGTTCCTCAGTATCACTTCCTCATCATCAGTTCCTCAGCATCACTTCCTCATCATCAGTTCCTCAGCATCACTTCCTCATCATCAGTTCCTCAGTATCACTTCCTCAGCATCAGTTCCTCAGCATCACTTCCTCAGCATCAGTTCCTCAGTATCACTTCCTCATCATCAGTTCCTCAGCATCACTTCCTCATCATCAGTTCCTCAGTGTCTCTTCCTCATCATCAGTTCCTCAGCGTCACTTCCTCATCATCAGTTCCTCAGCATCACTTCCTCAGCATCAGTTCCTCAGTATCAGTTCCTCATCATCAGTTCCTCAGTATCACTTCCTCAGCATCAGTTCCTCAGTATCACTTCCTCATCATCAGTTCCTCAGCATCACTTCCTCAGCATCAGTTCCTCAGTATCACTTCCTCATCATCAGTTCCTCAGTATCACTTCCTCAGCATCAGTTCCTCAGTATCACTTCCTCAGCATCACTTCCTCAGCATCAGTTCCTCAGCATCAGTTCCTCAGCATCACTTCCTCAGCATCAGTTCCTCATCATCAGTTCCTCAGCATCAGTTCCTCAACATCAGTTCCTCAGCATCAGTTCCTCAGCATCAGTTCCTCAGCATCTGTTCCTCAGCATCACTTCCTCAGCATCACTTCCTCAGCATCACTTCCTCAGCATTAGTTCCTCAGCATCACTTCCTCAGCATCAGTTCCTCAGCATCAGTTCCTCATCAGTTCCTCAGCATCAGTTCCTCAGCATCAGTTCCTCAGCATCAGTTCCTCAGCATCAGTTCCTCAGCATCACTTCCTCAGCATCACTTCCTCAGCATCACTTCCTCAGCATCACTTCCTCAGCATCACTATAGGTCATGGACTTTTACTAACCAAACTTGCCTTAAAGATGTTTTTCTACGCAGATAATTTTCATGGATATCAAAGTCCAGTTTTATTGAGAAAAAAAATAACATTTAAGTAGGGAGTAAATACGAGGCAGTGTGGAGCCCACAGCCTCTGATGTGGCTCCTCTTTGATCTTTATTAAAAAATATAATGTTTTTCTATGTAGCGATAAACATTCTGCTCAATTTGACCAAAATATAATTTATTCACACACACACGCACATACACACACACATACACACACACACACACATACACACAACACACACACACACACATTTTCTTGGACTGCAAGAAGGCGTTTGACACAGTTCCACACAAGAGATTAGTGCAAAAACTGGAGGACCAAGCAGGGATAACAGGGAAGGCACTAAAGGGAACAGGGAATCTTGTCAGGAAGACAGCAGCGAGTAAAAGGTGTGGCGAGGTGTCAGAGGGGGGCACCTGTGCCCAGGGGGGGTCCCACAAGGGTCAGCCCCAGGCCCATTTGCTGTTTCTGGTATTTGTGAATGACATGAGGGAAAGGAATAGACTACGAATTTTGTCCCGGTTTGCTGATGCGTAAAGTGATGAGAGAATTTTCATTCAATCGAAGCCCAGAAATACAAAAAATCGGGGACAGACGCAGACCTGTCCAGAAATTTGGGCTATGGGTTCAACCCCCCCCAAAGTGCAAAGTCATGAAGTTGGGGAAGGGGAAAAGAAGACCGCAAGGACAGTCTGGGGCCAGAGATAAAAAATCTCATCAAGGAAAAAGTCTTGGGGTGATATAACCCCAGCCATCCCTAAAGCGCACATCAACCAAAAACCTGCAGCATAGGGCGCCTAGAAAACATCAAAACAGCTTTCCGACACTTTATAAGGAATCGTTCAAAACCCTGTACACCGTTTGTTAGGCCCATTTTGGAGTTGCGGCCCCAGTTGAAACTCACACCTAGCCAAGCAGTAAAGAAAAAAAAAGTCAAGGTTTGAACAAGGCACCCCCAGAGCTAAGGGGTATGTACTACGAGGAAGGTTTTGGGGAAAACGACCCGACGCATGGGGCAGGAAATAGGGGGGACATGATTTAAACATACAAATTTTAGAGAATTGAGGTGGACAAAGCGGATGTTTTTAGGATGGGACACGCAACAAGGGGGCACATTGGAAATTAAGACACAGATGAATCACAGGGGTGCTAGAAAGTATTTTTTCAGCACAGAGTAGTCAGGGAATGGAAAGTTTGGAATCATGTAGTGGGCAGGGTCCATACATTGCTTTAAACAAGGGTTTATGAAGCCACAGTTCAGGGAGTGACCTTGAGCGCCAGTAGAGACGGGCCAGGAGCTTGGACTCGACCCGCAACCCCAACTAGGAGACAACTATGTGAAGTGAGTACAAAACACAACAAGGACCTTGTAGCGACTAGCGATGAGGCAGGCCCGGAGATGAGCTCCCCCCACAACCCAGAGGGAAGTACATATAGGGAAGGATATAGGGGATTACACACAACACTGGCAGTTCAACCATGCCACCTGGACAACCCCTGGCGGTAACAAATGCCCACCTGGACAACCGGCAGTGTAAAAACCATGCCCCCGGGACAACACTGCGTGAGAAAACCATCCCCACCTGCAACGGGTGTGTTTCATCCCCGCCAAAAATTTTAATTTAATCATAATCACAATTTCAATAACCCCCACGTGCGGGTAGACACATCCCAGAACAAGACCTTGATAACACTGACTATCATTATTTACAAATACATTTCCCCCCAAACAATGACTTTTTCGTCCGTGTAAAAAATTATGATCAGGGAGGGTACAAATAATCACCAAGGGCGAATAAAAACTCGTAAAGACGTTTCAGTCCGACTTGGTTTATTAAGTCAGTCAGTGTGATGACTTACCAGTGGTGACCGTATTTAAACTCGTGGTGACTGTCTTAACCAGTGTGACCGGTACTTAACTCGGAAGAAGTGTTTGTGTCTCTCCGTGGACTGAACCCAAAAGATCCCCTCCCAGTAAAGGAAGATTGAGAGTACGAAGATGGGATCGGCGATTGAGGAAAACAAAGGTTTCGTAGTATCCTCCGGGTTTGAGTCCTCAGGCAAAAAGGGAACGTGGTCAGTGGCTGGACAGCATGGGGCCAAGTTGACGATAAAGAAGAATGGAAAGACAGAAACGATGAAGAAGAAAGAGACTGCTGTGGAAACATCTAATGCATTCTCCGTGCTACCCGATGAATGTGAGTCGACTACTGGGAACGTCACGACGAATGACACCAAGGAAGGTAAGAATATTGTTGTTTGGGATAGCCAGGTTAGATACATGGACAGGGCGTTCTGCTTGAAGGAGAGGAGTAGGAGACAGAGGGTTTGCTTTCCTGGAGCTGGGATGGAGGACATTGTTAGCCGGCTTGACAACATCATGAACGGTAATTGGATCAATCCTATTATTTGCCTCAGTGCTGGAGGCAATGAAAGTTCAGGACAGCTATAGACATAATTAGGAAGAAGGGGGAAGGGCCGCCCTGTTATATGTGGCATTTTGCCAAGAAGAGGTGTTGGTAATGAATGGTTGTATAGAGCAATTGGTATTAATTGTTGGCTGGATAAACACTGTAAGGATAATGCAGTACCATTCATTGACAATTGGGACAACTTCTATGGCCGAAATGACATGTATGCCAGGGATGGGGTTCACTTATCCAGGGCAGGTGTGGGTTTTCTTGCTAGCTCAGTTGAGGGGGTTGTTAGGACTTTAAACTAGGATTAGTTAGAAGTATGAGTTTAGAAATGATAAATATTGAGTATGGATATATTAACTTATGCTCTCATATTAAGAATCTTAATAGTAACTGTCATGGAGTAACTCTGGGTAATGATAATTGCAGAAATTGTGTAAAAACAAAGATGAATAGGAAAAATGTGCAGAAGAAAAAACATATGATGGTATTTTATGCTAACAGTCGAAGTGTAAGAAATAAAATTAATGAACTACGTTTGGTAGCATGTCCTGGGAACTTTGATATCATTGCATTAACTGAAACGTGGTATGATTTAAAGAGTCGGGATATGATTGCTGAGTGTAATATTCAAGGGTTTAAGTTGTTCCATGTGGATAGATGTAATGGGAAGGGGGGAGGAGTTGCATTATGAAAACAGTTCAGTACTGTTTTCTGAAGCAATGCGTAACAGAGCCTACCAGGGGTAATAATTTGCTAGACCTAGTCTTGTCAAATAAGGAAACACTCCTAAATAATCTGGAGATCACTGAAGAGCTTGGCGCAAGTGATCACAAATCCACCACTTTCAGCATTAAATGGGAATACAAGAATAATGATAATACAGTAAAAATCCCTGATTTCCGTTCTGCCGATTATAATGGACTTAGGGAACACCTGTCTAATCTTGACTGGGGTTATCTAGCTAATGATTTTATTGGCGATGATCATACTTATGATTATGAAGGGATCTGCTTTTATGATTTTTTTAATAATGTACACCGTGCCCAGAGTATATTCATTCTCCAGAGAGAAATTAGGTCTAATAATAACGATTCCAAATTGGTTAACAGTAGGCTAAAGCATCTATTTGGGGAGAAAAGGGGAATTTATAGGCGCATCAGAAGAGGAGAGGTTGACCTTACTGACCAATACATTCAGCTTAAAAGAGAAGTAAAAAGGGGAATAAAAAGGCTAAACGTGACTATGAAATTAGAGTTGATAATGAATCAAAGTCTAATCCAAAGGGGTTCTTTCAAGTGTATAGGACGAAGGTGAAAGAAAAAGTAGGACCTCTGAAAATTGGGAATGGACAGCTGACGGATAACGAACTGGAAATGTGTTCCTTATTTAATGACTATTTTTGTCAGTTTTTACACAGGAAGATGTAAATGAGATTCCAGTAATTAACAATTATTTAGTTCCTGATGAATTTAAATTAACTAATATTACTGTAACGAGGGACATGGTTATTAAACAGATAGACAAACTGAAGCAAAGTAAGTCCCCGGGACCCGATGAGTTGTTTTCCAGGGTACTTAAGGAATGCAAGATGGAGCTTAGTCAGCCATTAACGAGTGTGTTTAATGCGTCCATCCTTACCGGTGTTGTGCCAGAGTTGTGGAAGATAGCTAATGTGGTTCCTATATTCAAATCAGGGGATAAGTCCGTTCCTTCAAATTACCGTCCAATAAGCCTGGCATCTATAGTGAGCAAGTTATTAGAATCAATTATAGCTGACATTATTAGAAGTCACCTTGGAGAGCATAACTTGATAAATGAATCTCAGCATGGATTCTCGAGAGGTCGTTCCTGCCTGACAAACTTACTGACGTTCTTCAATGGAACATTTAAGGCAGTTGACAGTGATAAGGAATATGATATTGTTTATTTGAATTTTAGTAAAGCCTTCGATTGAGTACCTCACAAGAGACTCTTAAGAAAAGTGGCAGCTCATGGTATAGGAGGTAAAGTTCTAGCATGGATAGAGGCATGGCTTACCAATAGAAAACAGAGAGTTACCATTAATGGAGTGAAATCTGAATGGGGATTAGTCACTAGTGGTGTTCCACAAGGATCAGTTTTAGGCCCTCTCTTGTTTATAATTTACATTAACGACCTTGATGAAGGGATTACGAGTGACATGAGTAAGTTTGCTGATGATACAAAGAAAGGCCGTATAATTCACTCTGAGGAGGATAGCAATGAACTCCAGGAGGATTTAGACAAATTTATGTCTTAGTCTGAAAAATGGCAGATGAAGTTCAATGTCGATAAGTGTTAGGTACTAGCCCTTGGTGGTAATAAATGGTATAAAATACCGACACAATGGAAATATAAACACAAATGCAGTATAATGTGATCCTTTATTGACAACGTTTCACCCACACAGTGGGCTTTCTCAAGTCACACACGGATCTACCTGGGGTTGGAAGGTACGAGAGTATTTATAGTCAGAATGTTGAGGTCAGGTGAAGAATGCTGCATCTGATGATCCACCGGGTGGGGTTATAGAGTCTTGGGTAGCTTGGCAGGGGTATTGGACAAGTTGTAGACCTTCTGCAGTGTTCTATGTTCTTATGTGGGATAGCGATGAAGAAGTTTTTTGGCGAGTGGTTCAGCTATGTTATAGAAGCCATTGTTCTGGTTGAAATTGTTGGTTATAGAGATAAGCGATGATTCCAGGATTCTTCTGTATTGAGTGTTGTCTTCTGTGGCTATAAGTCTTGAGTTTCTGTAGTTAATTAAATGGTTGTGTGAATTGCGATGCTGTACACAGGCATTCCTTGTATCGTCAGTCCTGCTTGCATATTGGTGTTCTGAAATGCGTGTTTGGAGGTCTCTTGATGTTTCGCCCACATATAATTTGTTGCAGTCATTACAAGGGATTATGTATACCCCTGCAGAGGATGGAGGCTTGTCCTGTCTATTACTGGTGATGTCCTTGATGGTCGTGGTTGTGGAGGTAGATACTTGGAATGATGTTTTGGCAAAGATGTTGGAAACATGTTTGGCAATGGAGTTGTTGGGGAGGACTATGTATCTCTTCTCGGCAGTGTCTTCATCGCTATCCCACATAAGAACATAGAACACTGCAGAAGGTCTACAACTTGTCCAATACCCCTGCCAAGCTACCCAAGACTCTATAACCCCACCCGGTGGATCATCAGATGCAGCATTCTTCACCTGACCTCAACATTCTGACTATAAATACTCTCGTACCTTCCAACCCCAGGTAGATCCGTGTGTGACTTGAGAAAGCCCACTGTGTGGGTGAAACGTTGTCAATAAAGGATCACATTATACTGCATTTGTGTTTATATTTCCACTAGCCCTTGGTAATGAAAATAACCCTCGAAGCTATAATCTAGGTGAAGTAGAGCTTGATCATACAGAATGTGAAAAGGACTTGGGGGTCGTGGTGAGCAGAAATCTAAAGCCAAGACAGCAGTGCCTTAGTGTGCGCAACAAGGCCAAAAGATTACTTGGATTTATCTCAAGACGTATAAATAACAGAAGTCCAAAAGTTATTTTACAGCTCTATACATCACTAGTGAGGCTTCATTTAGATTATGCTGCTCAGTTTTGGTCCCCTTACTACAGGATGGACATAGACTCATTAGAGAACATACAGAGAAGAATGACTAAAATGATTTACTGTGTAAGGAACCTCCCGTATGAAGATAGACTTAAAGCCTTTAATCTCCACTCTCTGGAGAGGCGTAGAATGAGGGGAGATATCATTGAAGTGTATAATTGGATGACGGGCATAAGCAACGGAGATATTAATAAAGTACTGAGGGTGTCGAACCAGGTAAGAACCAGAAATAATGGATTTAAATTGGATAAATTTAGATTTAGAAAGGACATAGGTAAGTACTGGTTTTCTAACAGAGTTGTAGATGCGTGGAACAGTCTTCCCAGTGGGGTGGTAGAGGCTAGGACCTTGTGTAGCTTTAAAAAGAGACTGGACAAATATATGAGTGGGAGGGACTGGGTTTGATTGGTATCATTGGGTACGGGAGTTATTTCTTGGGTAGCTTTGGGTAGAGGTCGTTTTGATAAAGACCTGCCTCGCATGGGCCAATAGGCCTTCTGCAGTGTTCCTCCATTCTTATGTTCTTATGTTCTTATGTTCTTAAGATGAATTTTGCTCACTGAAGCCTGAAGACAGGTGCTGTAAATGAACACATCTGCACATGTGCTGCACATGTTCTATACATGTGCCTTATACATTTGTCTGCATTGTATAACGTTAATGTAGTATTTCTTAAATGTTATAGCACCATCGAGGATTCTTGCTTCATTCTACAACCCAGTGCTAACATCAAGCCAACTCTTGGGCCCCGCCCCTCTGTAACGATATCTTCAGTTGCTGCACATCTATTTGGGATCCAGTATACATAGATTCATCCTTATAACACTGCGTGAGACTGGTCAAGGCTAAAGGACTGATCACCTTTTAATAAAATAACAAGTGTGTAAGTAAGAATATTCATCATTCAGAAGGATCATTTTAAAATAAGTGTATGAAATCTAACTGCATAATAAGAAATCTGCAGAAAAGAATACTTTGTACGTTGTAAACAAATCTCTCACTACTCATCCCTTTTTATAAACTGGTATATATTTGGCTTTATATTTTAGAGCTTAAAGCAGCTAGAGAATTCTCATGCCTGTGGGATTAATGTTTATTTGATCATATAAGCAGTTTCCTTACTGAAAAACATTAAAACAGCAAAATTTAATTTGTGCCAGACATAATGTTACCTTAGTGTCAGGTATTTATGAGATTAGAGAGCAGGCGAGGTGGGTAGGGGAGGTGGGCAGGTAGGGTGGGCAGATATGGTGATTAGGCAGGATTGTCTGGAAGGATGAGAGGGTAAGGCAGACAGGTAGAGAGTAAGGCAGACAGATGTGTTTGTGACTTGAAAAAGCCCACTGTGTGGGCGAAACGTAGTCAATAAAGGATCACATTATACTGCATATGTGTTTATATTTCCAGAGTGGGCAGGTATGGTAGGATGGTTGAGTAGGGACGGTGGGTGAGGAAGGTGGGCAAGTAGGGTGGGCAGGTAGTATGGGCAGGGAAGGTAGGCAGGTAGCGTGGGATGGTAATTTGGGCAGCTAGGATGGGCAGTGAATGGAGAAAGGTAGGGATAAGCATGTAATGCAGGTAGTTAAGTATAGTGGACAAGCATTGTGGACAGGTAGACTGGGCATGTAGAGTCGACGGGTAGAGTGGGCAGACAGGGTGGGCTACCAGTGTGGACAGGTAGAATGGGCAAGAAGGGTGTGGAGGTAAGGTGGGCAGGTATGGCGGACAGGTAGAGTGGGCATGCAGGGTGGGCAGGTATGGTGGACAAGTAGAGTGGGCAGGCAGGGTGGACAACCAGTGTGGGCAAGTAGAATGGGCAAGAAGGGTGGACAGATAGGGTGGGCAGGTAGGGTGGACAGGTAGAGTGAGAAGGCAGGGTGGGCATGTAGAGTCGACAGGTAGAGTGGGCAGGCAGGGTGGGCAACCAGTGTGGACAAGTAGAGTGGGCAAGAAGGGTAGGCAGTTAGGGTGGACAGGTACAGTGGGCATGAAGGGTGGGCAGGTAGAGTGGGCATGAAGGGTGGGCAGTAAGAGTGGGCATGAAAGGTGGGCAGGTAGATTGGGCTGGCAGTAATGCTAATTTAAACATACTTTATCAAGGACAACCTTGTGCAAGAATGGTATATAATACCGACAAGATGAAATTAAGACACATGTGCAACATCTGGGTATCTTTATTGTAGACGTTTCGCCATCCAGTGGCTTTATCAATACAAATTCTAGGACATAGCTTGAAGACAGTAGGACTATATACAGAAGATGAGGTAATCAGTCCCTCAACCTTGGAGTAGGTGCGAAGAGCACCATAGTCGTGGAGATTCTGAAGCAGAAGAAAGGAGCCTGGCGCTTATATAGTAACGTTAGGTGTAGCAGACGAGGGCATAGTCACTGGTAGGCGGGATTCCCCAGTGGAAGTAGGTCCTTCCCAAAGCGATGGGATAGTTGTAGTAGTAGTTGTCGTAGTCGTGAAGCTTATGTACATGTCCTCAGAATCAAGATTCCATGATGTTGCAGTGTCTGACAAGTTGTGCAAGAATGGTATATAATACCTACCAGTGACCTACCCGCCTACCAGTGACTATGCCCTCGTCTGCTACACCTGACGTTACTATATAAGCGCCAGGCTCCTTGCTTCTGCTTCAGAATCTCCACGACTATGGTGCTCTTCGCACCTACTCCAAGGTTGAGGGACTGATTACCTCATCTTCTGTATATAGTCCTACTGTCTTCAAGCTATGTCCTAGAATTTGTATTGATAAAGCCACTGGATGGCGAAACGTCTACAATAAAGATACCCAGATGTTGCACATGTGTCTTAATTTCAAGGACAGTCACATTCGTCGCTCAACCTTTGGGACGAGCGGACGTGAGCTGAGCCTGCCCTCTGCTGTCATCCGGTGACAACTTGGTTTTCTCAAAATGGCGCAGCCGACAAGAAGAAGGGTAAACACTGTCGGCATAGAAGTGTGCGTGGGCTGTGCATGCCCACTCAGCTCAAGTTGTTATTACCTGCCATCAATCAGGGACACATACGGCATTGCCCAACGAAGAGCTGTATGGTGTAGCCTTGAACGGGCATATAAATTTTTTGTTAAATATCTCAATGCAAGTGTATATGGCTGAATAGTCGCCAGGTTCCAAGATCTTTGTGTACCAGTGAATCCTGCAGTGACGGTAAGCTACATAATGTGTCCCGCCATTAAACGTGGGTGAAGATAATAAAAGTACCCTTTGAGCTAATGAGGCAGACCTACGTGCTGTCTGTCGAGAAGTTTTGGGACTGTTTCATATGGCGACATTGGGGAAATGGAAGGAAGGATCGTAGTCTGGGATCCTGAAGGATGTTTTTCATTAAAAATGACATTGAGGCATCCTAATTCCCTTCCTATTATATTCCTAGAAAAGACTTCAGGACTCAAGTAATGGTGACTTAACCAGGCAACAACGTACCTGTCGATATGCCGTGCTATGATCACATTGCTGTGCCAGTGTGTTTAAACAAGAAGGTAACAACAGCGAAGGAGTCACCTAAGGAGGCATCAGAGGACCTTTGAGACGTTGAGATTTGGCACGACCTGAGTCGGTTTCCTTGAACCAGGCTGGAGTGTGGAGGTCGAGGAGGCTAGAGGAGGAAGAGTGTGTACTCTTCCGAGAGAACATCACTCTGCCGGCAGGCACCGGAGACCAAAGATGTGGTGTCACTGGGGGGGGGGTGAGGACAGGCCGTGGAGGCTACCATTGATTCCAGTCTTCCACGACCTGTTAGGGACCCCAGGAAGGTCACCGTTAGGGGCTTGTGGGTGCCCTGGATGCTCTGGGGTTTTACCAGTTGGTGAGAGGGGGGGAGGCCTGTCCAGAGACCCAGGTTGAGGCCCCTGGGTTGCAAATTGGCACGGTGGGTGAGGAGGCGAAGTGCACGGGGATGGATTCCAGGAGGAGAGCTGGATAAGCTTCGAGTTCAAACAGGGTGAGTGAGGGGTACTGTGCCCTCGGACAGTGGACGATTGGATGTGCTCACTCCGGCACAGCGTTCGTGCAAAAAGGGTGTGGGCTGAAAGTGGTTGAGCATTGACCTGGGGGGTCCGGGGCAAGGGGCATGTGAAGCAGATCACAGAATGTGATTGAAGATCAGGGCGTATAAAGGGGAAGGGGGATAAAGGTGTGCAGATACGTAAAGGCAAACCTCCATTGACAAACACAAGATTCTTCCTCTATCCAAATGTTTTAGAACTAAAATGGTCTGCAAAATTCTAGAAGTGTGAATGTTTTCATAGAATGCTTCATTAGGTATGGTGAAGAAGTACGTGATGGCAAGAGCGACCAACCATAACAACCGGTTGATATGTTATGATTGAGGGTATACTGAAAAAAACGGCACCCATTCAAACGAGAATGAAATGAGGAGTGGTTCTATTTAGGTGAGGGAGGCTAGCCCGTTTTACTGTCCACACATGGGGGTGAGAGGGGGGTGAGGGGAGGTTTATAAGAGTGGATTGACAAGGGAAGAGATAAAGGGAGGGTTGGGGCTTTGTGTGTGTTTAATGGTCGGGCGGAGGGGGGCAGTCGAGTGAAGAATGCGTTTGTACGTGAAGTGTTGGTGTAATCACTTAAGGTCGCTTCCAGCATTAGCTGAGGTGGGGGGACTGGAATTGCGTATACGCGCAAGAGTGGAACTCTAGGGAGCAAGGTATATTGTTTCTGGCGTTCAGGGGATATCTCTGTTAACCGGTGGGTTGGTGGTAATGTAGATGGGGGGGCGGCGTGGAGTGCAGCACACCTTTGTGAGGCAGGGGTATGCTGCACGCTTGGGACATGATCATACGTGACAAAGGAAAAGCGTGTGCGGAGTGTAAGGGTTATGGGATGTCTTTTATTTCTGATCATAAGCAGGTGTTTTGGTGGAGTTGGGATGGGAGGGGCGCGCCGAACAAGGATAAAGTTATTGGAAATTGAATGTTCGGATGCTTCAAATGTGAGGGGAGGGTCCTAATTTTTTTTTTTTGCACAATGGTGGAAAGGCTTATGAAGGGATGGAAGATCAATGGGGATGTGTGAGATGGTGAGGATGTGACGCGAAGACGAGGATTCGAAGTTTCTATGTTCAGACATGGGTGAAGGCACGAGAAATCAGTTGGCTTATGGCTTATTAGGTATCTTGAAGGGCAGTTAAGAGATCATGAAGAGAGGAGAGGGGGGGGGATGGGCGCCCTGTGGCTGATACATAGAAGGAGTGAAGGAACGCCATAATGGAAGTCGCCCAAACACACAAGGTTTGAATGCGGCAAGGTGTATTTATAGGGAGGATGGAGGAGTCATGTGGGGTGATAGACCCACGGCGTGAGTCCTGCGAGGCAGGGGCGCCGGCGAGCGTTGCAATGGAAATGGTAGGTTAGAGCGTTCTATGAGGACATAGAAGGTATAGGGAGGGACAAGATTATTGGTTGACTATATCGGATACGTGATCAGGAGGTAATGTTGATTCTTGGCTTAGGCACATATAGGGAGTGTGGTGTGCGAGAGGGGGCTTTAAGATATACATGGGGGATGGGTGCGGAGTGTGCTGGACAGGACGACAGGGGAACAGTTACAAGTGGCCAATTGTGATGGAGGACTTAGAGGTGACGGCTTATCAATGAGTATGAGTCAATGAATAAGCGCAAACACGGCGTGAGATCTAGACGAGCTCTGAACCACAGCGGTAGTCATTTTACATACAGCATTGGGTGAGTATTAAACATATGATTTTATTGGTGAGCATATATAGTTTAATATCATAAAAGAGAGGGGTGCGTTGGGTGGGACCTTTGCAGGCGACAGCACTAGTAGTTTTGTATATCTCAAAGGTGAAAGTCCGTCCCATCCAAAGTGAAGAGATTACCGGATGATATCACTCAAGCGTGGCAGACTACAAACTTTTTTGCACAAAAATTTAGGGTAATCGTATAAAAAAGGTAATTGGAAAGGTAAAATAGTGTGGGGGTCTATATGGGAATGTTCCGAGGGGAGATCAATGTAAAGGGGCCATGGGGGTTATTAGAAGGATAAATTGAGGGTCACAGAGGGGGAACGTGGGGTATGGGCGTTGTTGGAGAACGGCATATGAGCCAGTGGTCGCGAGTGAGGCTCCTTGGAGAATCATAGAGTGGCAAGGTTCGGGGAGGACATTGGAATTGGGCACGTACTATATATCGGGGAGCTGGGATGTTTGTACAGAAAAATGGGAGGGTGGGGTTTGCATGTGAAAATGGGCAGTGATTAGAGGCAAGGTTGCCCGTTTCACAAATATTTAATTATGCATGTTAACAGAATCCGTTATATAGGGCAGTGGAAAGTTCATACAGAGGGGTAAGGGAGGACATACGGAGGGGGATTCCCAGTTCAATAGGTTACGTTGATGACAACAACTGTGTCCAAGTGAGTGGAGGGAGGGATTGGAGGTCTGGAGAGAGTTAGAGATCCGTTTTGTGCTGCAAACTAGGTATGGCATGAATGAGCATAAATCTAAGCTCAAGATATTGGGGTGAATGGGGATGGCAGGAGGGCGGGGTGGGGGTGAGGTGGAGTGTCGTGGACCGGGTGAAAAATTGTGGATTGTGTATATGGGAATGCTCAGAATGGCGAGGGAGAATAATACAAAGGTGTTGTAGAATATGTATTGTGAAGCTTGACAGGAATTGAGGACCGACACATCTTACGCTACACCAGAGGGTCATTGTGGTTCAATGTGGCTATTGTACAGAAAATATGGCATGTGGGCAGCTATGTACCCTTTGGTGTAATGGGGATGTCGCGAGATTGCTGAGCAGAGTTTTCCGTTATATCTGGGGTTCGGGATGCGAAGGTTGGAAAAGAGAGGTGGTAACACTTCCGGTGCTTGGGAGTGCTGGGGTTAATTCTTTGGACAGAAGGTTGAAGTGTGGTATCTGGTGGAAACATGGGTTGCTAAAAGGCACGTGGGGGAAGGGAGTGGAGGGTTGGGGAGCTGCAGGAATCTTTCTGAGATGGGGAAGGGAACTAAGATTTAGAGATGTGAGGAGTTGTTGTCGTCCTATTGATGAGGTCAGAGCGCCGAGAAAACGGGCGGGTAGGGTCATGGATAGGAACGAAATGGCCTAGGTGGTAGTGGCAACGGAAGATGTACCCTAGTACGCATTTGAAGACCAATTATGGGGCCGATTAAAAGGGTTACCATCCGGCCCACCTGAGGGAGGTAATGTATGGTTTCTTCACGATATTGCCGTCTGGGGTTGTTACGAAATAGGCGAATAAGGGAGGTGTGGGTGATGACAGGTATTTGTGTGGTATAATGATCCACATTTCATGTAGTTTATTTTTGTGAAATGCCTATGGATTGTGCGGGAATGGTTTAGGGACAGTAAATCCGAATGAGGGGGGGGAAAGGGTTGACGGTTTTGAAGCGTGCTAAGTTTTAGATGTAGGTGGGTTTGTGGTAAAGGTTCAAAGGCAGGGCATACTTAATGGTTGATTTGTGTATATATCATGGGCAATGAGAGACAAAAGGGGCGGAGGCACGTAGATGGACCATAATTAGCAGCATCCATTAAAAGAACAAAGTGTCGCAACAGGGAATATATTGTAGGAGGTAGGAGAGGGATTTCTCGAGGGCTACAGGGACTTTCTGTTGAGGGGATTTAATGGTTCTTATACGAAGAGTCAGGGTGCATTGAACTGCTGCCTACCCCAAGGGGGGGGGGGTGTTGCAGAGGACGATTGTGTGAGTGTGAGTGGACTTTGTGTAGGAAAGGATGTAGAGGTCATAATCAATCAATGTGATAAATAATGTAATGTGCATGGTGAATTGTATAACACCGATGATTATAATTTTTCTAAGGATTCCTTCATTTTTAGTAAAGGAAGTACAATAAGCATGTTAGTATCTAAGAATATTATAACCTGTAATTATCCCATGTCTACCTATATATGAAGCAATGTATCCTTGTCATAATAATAGGATTATACCTGTTTTTTAACTATGGAAAGTTTTGGTTTTTTATTTAAATAAGATCCTTGCCTGGGGTGTTTTTGCTTATATATTGTTACAGATTTTTTTTTCACATTTTCATTATATATGTTCAAGTGAAAGAGTTTTTGATCTTGTGAATTGCCATGTGAAACTGTTCATTTTTTATTTTTCATATGGGGGGGTAGGAGTTAAGTAATCTCTGCAATAGCAGGTCAATGATAATCACATGTCATATTTTAGATGTCTAAGTTGTCCATTCTCTGTAGGATGTGATGTATAGAGTTACTCCGGCCGTGTAAATAAACGTCCGCAGGAGGGAATAATGTGTAAATTTATTTATTTATTATTGTGTAGGTTTATTGTGTAGCGTGTTTTTAGGGTGATATATAAGATGCTAATTACTATCAAAACTTTGGTGGTTATGAGTGGTGACGGCAGAACAGTTACTAGCATTGTGGGGGGGGGGTTGAAGTGTGCAACGATATTAATAATTACCATAGGGTATATGAGGGTAGGGTGGATTGTGTTCTATGGTGGATGTGAGCCATCAGTATCAACATTCCTTGTATTATAGTGTCAGCCGTTTAGCTGGCTGGGATTGTGTTTAATATAAATATAGGGTCATTGAAAGTTTTTAATGCTTTTGCAAATGTGTATGTATAAGAGTTTTGTCACTGTGTATTTAAGGAGAAATGGCACGTTTTTTCATGGGTGGGGGGGGGGGGAAGTGTAAGCTTTACAGTGTGGTTGTATGTGTATGTGTGTGTATGAAATGTATAAATAAATATATCTAATATATATATATATTATGAAATATGTTGTATATATATGTATATATATATAATATATAAAAATAAAATATACTAAATATATATATACAAAACACAACACACACACACACACACACACAAACAAACAAACACAAACCATATAACACACACGGAAACAGAGCCCCCCAATAACCTGAGGCCGCACCGACCGACCACTCGGAGATTGTCAAATCTAGCGCCGTCATAACAGACCACACCAACTGAGCAACTTCAGTAACTTGTGGACTGTCCCCGTTGATTATAAAGAACCCACAGTCCTGTAATCTTGTAAACCAAATGATTATAACCCAACAAATTATTGAACCTGAGTTTAATAAAAATCAAATAAATAAAAAAACAAAATTCAGGACAGCCTTGAAAACACTAACGATACTCTCTAGTACCTTGATCAAACACCTTGGTTATGCATGTAACTCTCAAGCCCCTTTGATAAAAACACCTCGATTATACCACGTTTCTCTCAAGCACCATAATCAGTAACTTCATTACATAATACGTTGTAAAAGTTCGCCACTGTAATAAATATTTTCTCTGCTAAGTATCTACAAGATCAACAGAGCGACGTAATCAGCTTGTCCAGCATCATGGGAACCACAGCCTCGGTACTTCCTAAGTACACATAACCGTATTTAGGAACATATTATTTTCAGGCGATGTAACTAAGTCTGGATGGGAAGCATTTGTAAATGAAAAAAAAAGTTCTTCCTTTTCCTATCACGATTTTCCTTCAATGCAGTGAATATATACGTCTTCCCTCATGCATTAGCTTGACTTCTAAGAAGGGGCGGAGATCATCAGTGAACTGACCCTCTGAACCGTGAGGTCAGCAGAGTGCACAGGCACTGTACTTCCCACATCTAGAACTTAATTTATTTGTACCTTAGAGCACTTTTAATTGCTAGTCCCGCTTTCCTTTAAGAGGAGTTCACTTAAATCAAACAAACATTCACATTGATCCACCTTTCTCACATATTATCATTGACTATACAGGTAGAGCACCGCCGATCATTTACACCACCAAGCAGGAACACTTATCTGGGACGAGGTATTGTTTCGCCAGTTTGTGACGTAGCAAGCAACCACGAAAACACACGCTGAGAGACACATCTGCGTGGTATCGTGACTTCACCAGAATTTAACATCTACACATGAAAAACAACTATCATATCCTAAAACAGGAGAATGTAATCATATGAGGATATGCAAAGCTATGCGTTGGATTAACCTCTAGAAGCCTGGATCACAGGCTTCTAGAGGGACCACAGGTGTACATGACGATGACCAGAACAATGCATGTGTCATTCATTATAATTGTTGACATCATGTTACGATGTTGAAAGAGCCCAGACCTATCATGTTGGCAGGATGTACGTATTCAGTTACTGTAACCTCAAACACTGAAGCCTAGAACACTGAAGCCAAGAACATTGAATCCCAGAATACTGAAGCCAAGAACAATGATGTCCAAACAATGATAACCAAAATAATGAAGCACAGAACAATGAATCTCAGAACACTGAACCCCAAAACACTGAACCCCAGAACACTGAACCCCAGAGCAATGAAGCCCAGAACAAAGAAGCCCAGAGCAATGAAGCCAAGAAAAGGAAGCCAAGAACACTGAAGCCAAGAACATTGAATCCCAGAATCCTGAAGCCAAGAACAATGAAGCCCAGAACAATGATGATCAAAATACTGAAGCCCAGAATACTGAAGCAAAGAGCAATGAAGCTCATAATACTTGCAGCTTTCACTGTTTTTGAGGTTCAATTTAATTTTCTTGCACTTGTTCCCACCCTCTGTTGATTGTTACACACACACACACACACACACACACACACACACACACACACACACACACGTGAATTTCCTGCATGAGGTTCAGTGGGCCAGAGCACTGGTAGGCAACTCAGTAAATGAGGTGATTGGAATATGCGGCAACAATATACAAGGAATCTGAGGAGAGGTTTGTATCCAAGGGTAACAGAAATAACGAGAAGGCCAGGATGAGCCCTTGGTTCACTCAAAAGTGTAGAGAGGTCATAACCAAGTGTGCAACAGAATGGTAGAATTATAGAAGGCAAAGAACCCAAGAGAATGAGGAGAGCAGTCGTAGAGCAAGAAACGAATATTCACAGGTAAGAAGAGAGGCCCAACGACAATAAGAAAATGACATAGCAGCAAAAGCCAGATCTGAACCGAAGCTGTTGAACACCCACATCAGGAGGAAAACAACAGTCAAGGACCAGATAATCAGGCTGAAGAAGGAAGAGGGGAGATCACAAGAAATGACCGAGAAGTATGTGAGGAGCTCAAAATGAGATTCAGAGAAGTGTTCACAGAGGAGACAGAAAGGACTCCAGAAAGACGGAGAGGTGGGGTCCACCATCAAGTGATATACACAATACATACAACCGAGGAAGAAGTGAAGAGGCTGCTGAGTGAGCTAGATACCTCAAAGGCGATGGGCCAGATAACATCTCTCCATGGGTCCTGAGAGAGGGAGCAGAGGCGCTATGTGTACCACTAACAACAATCTTCAACACATCTATCGAAACGGGACGACTACCTGAGGTATGGAAGACAGCAAATGTAGTACCAGTTTTTAAAAAAGGAGACAGACACGTATGCAAAGTCATAGAGAAGATTATCAAAAGAGTGAAGGAGCAAAAGTCAAGCGAAACCTCATTGAAACATCTATTAAAATCCTTTGATCTACGTTGGTCAAGTGAGTTGCCGGTGATTATTCCAGTGCTGATCTTAAATAATTTATGTTTCACTCTCACACAATTTAAATAATATCTTTTACCTATTTTAAAAGATTATTACTAACACGAATATAGTTTTTAACTTACATTAACTTGTTTTAACTTACTTTCTGTTAATTCTGCTAGTTTAACAACGTTACTACTTGCCATTCTTTGATCATTCCTGTTTTCACTTCCATTAATCCTTCATCATTTCTGGTAGCAGTTTCTGCCACACTTTGTTTATTATAAAGAATAGGTCTTCCTAACTACCTGTCTTTTTTCTCCTTTGTTATCAAGTTTCCTTTTACCTTCGTTTATTATTTCGCTTGCTGCTTCCGTATCTGCCTTCAGTTTCATTTGTATTTTTCAGTAAACGAAGAATCCTTGACAGTTGCTAAGTATAATTTGTTCAGCAACTGAAAGTAAGGAGGCCTGGTCACAGACCGGGCCGCGGGGGCGTTGACCCCCGGAACTCTCTCCAGGTAAACTCCAGGTAAACCCAACTGAGGCTCTGATATTATGGTAATAGGATCATTTGAGCCCATAAGAGGATTATTCACTTTCATAATCAATTCCGAAATCATTAAAAGTGTGAGTATGTACTGATGTTAATTAATTCATTATGAATTAGCCTTTATTAAGTTCTAATTAGAAATGAACTCTGATTATCAATAAACGCCATAAAGCTCTAAATACGTAATATGATTGCTGTGAAAAGAATAATGATTATTATATTATCATTAGCTAAATTGCAATTAGCCGATTATTCCAGAAGACATAGAATAATTTCATTACCAAATAATAATAAACAATGCCAATGTAGCATTTACGATACGTATTATTTTGCAAAACGATATTTAGGTGGAAATGAGGTGGTCATTGCAAGTGTGGTCAGGCAAGTAATGTCGTTAATAGGGATGCAATTACTGCTACGATAATTCATAACGTCACCGAAAATGTAAATGTTATTTCTAAATTACGTGCCATTAGGTGATTTATCTACAAAATACTAAAGCAGCGATAGTTAAGCCTGTTAGTGAAAAATTATAAATTGAATGAGGTACAGATCTTGCCAGCCTCAGAGGATTAATAATCTTCCAGGCGACAGAGAGAGGATTCCCTCAAGTGTATGGAGATAATATCTACACCTCAACGTAGGGGACGTTGAGGTGTAGATATTATCTCCAGTAAAGAGAGAAGATTTGTCAAGTTGTCCCTGATTAACTGGACGCAATATTTGCGGCAGATCTGCTTAGTTAAGTTAGTGTCAGTCACATTTAGATGGAAGACGCCCATCTTCACTTCTCTTAAAGGAAGGCTCAGTCAGGGCTTCTGCACTGCCACTCACACACGCCACAAATTATATGTATTCCTGTCGCTGCACGATCCACGAAAGGTGTCGTCACTTGCGATAATTCTGTGGAATTTTTCTTGCGCCTACCTCTGTGATTCCTGCGATGATGGGGCAGAGGGACACTATTAAATGCTCTTGGGTAGTTGCGCACTGCTTTCATGACTCATGTGGTTAGCGATTTGCTGCGTCTTTCATTAACTGCAAGACAAACATTGCCGAACAGGAGAAGGTTGCGTCAAACCTTAATGGTGCCTCGGGCTTCTAAGTTGGTGGAACCTCCATTCACCTGCTTAAGAAGGTCTGTGAATTTCCCTGCCGCATATGGACGAGCCACTTTAGGAATGTGAAATAAGGTACTGCTGACAACTGGTGGCATAGGCTTAGCAGCTCAGCCTGCCCCTTCATTATTCTCTCACTTGATGGCCCCTTCTCCTAGGAACAATAACTCCCCTCCGCGGCTTATCTTTCACTCTGCTCGCTGTGAACCCATTTGATTTCCTAATAAATCTGAAGCTAGTCAATCGGTGGTATTCCTCCTACGTCTACGGTACCCAGCAAGAAATCGCAAGGCCAGACCCGGCGCATGAGGCATTTTAAAACAGTGGTGGCAACGTTTTTTTCAGCGGCAGAGTGAGCCTTTGTTTTCCGGGATGGAGAGGAACAGAGCCGGTCACCGAGCCACATCCAAGGCACCCGCTGGCTTCTTGAGTTAGCAGTTTGGGCATTCTGAAGATTGGCCCACATATTCCTTGCAGTTTCAAAGGTTTCCTTGAAACAGCAAGGAATATGAGGGACAATCTTCAGATTGACCACCACACTGCTGAGTTTGGACATTGTCGTCACGGCGTCTTCCCGGGCCCAGCAGTCACGTGTACACTTCATCTGCCCTGCAGCATCTCAGCGCTTCTCTGCAGCCTTCTTCTGCCTCCTACACCGTCCCTACGCTCGTCACTCTACAAGAAGTCGAGGTGAGGTTGGATGTGTCTGGCCCCAAACGTGTGCCCTGCTTAAGCTCTACCTGGGAGCCGGCCTACCCTAGGCGACGTCAGCCCACACCAGCTGTCTCCTCTCTCCTCTCTTCGTTCCAGTGTCCAGCCCGCAGTCTGCATGTGTTGCTGAACTACCTGTGTTCTTCAAGAAGCTCTACCCAGTTTGTCCACGTGGGAACCCAGTTGCCTTAGCCCCTAAGCCAGGCTATTAATTCTTAATTTTTTCCCCAATGTAAAACTTACAGTAAATACTTAAGAAATTGTTTACAGCCCTCTTTCAGTTTCATAACCTTGCATCCCGTTCTAGTGCTATTTTGTGTCGAGTTTTTGCCTTGTTCGCCTGCGTGACCAAAGCCGCAGCCAGCCAGCGTGTTCGAACACACTCGCGGAGTGTTTGCATACAACGCTGCTGGTGCATAAGATTTTCGCCGTGTTTCGTTACACTTGTCCTTTCATAGAGTTCTGCGTCTTTACCTGTAATTCCCAAGCTGTGCTCGTTCATCTAACCTCACAGAAGAACCCCATAACGACACAAGAGATTACAGAGGTATGTACAGCTTCAACCCAGAGTTCACCAGTGCACAGCTGATAAACCCAGTACCGTCAGCCCTTCATACCTGCATACCTGTGCGTGTGCACAGACCTCCCAGCAATCAAAGTTAAGTAAACAGTGACTTGTCTAGCATTTCCTAGCATTTTGACACTATTTAATTGTTCTGGACACTAAATACAGCCTTTGCTGAAGCCATTCTTTCAGTGAATTGTTCAGCGATGTTATTAATCAGCTTGTAAAGCCTATATAAACTTTGTACACCTTTCACTTACCTGCAGTATTGTTCCATTTCGCACTTACAGTTTTGCACTTTTGCATTTATATTTCAGCATATTATTTTGCAACTTGCACACCAACTTATCATTATTTGCTGTTGATCAAAATTGTTCAGGGTGCTACCCATACTTTATATAGTTTGCAAATTATTTTCATGTGCTATTATTTTGATTGTTGCCTCTGCAAGCAGTCACAAACTGTACACACCCTGCACATCTTTCATTCATTAATTCCTTGTCAAATAGTTATTGCGTTATTGCACAGTGTTCTTATTAGTTTTTCTAGTGTGCAGTTATCTCAATTTGTGTAAGAAAGGTATAAAATACCGACAATATGAAAGTTAAGACACATGTGCAACATCTGGATATCTTTATTGTAGACGTTTCGCCATCCAGTGGCTTTATCAATACAGATTCTAGGACATAATAGGAAGACAGTAGAACTATATAGTTCTACTGTCTTCCTATTATGTCCTAGAATCTGTATTGATAAAGCCACTGGATGGCGAAACGTCTACAATAAAGATATCCAGATGTTGCACATGTGTCTTAACTTTCATCACAATTTGTGTCTAGAAGCATATTTTTCTCAAGTTATCCATATTTACTTCTTCTAAGACTTGACTTTGTTTTACCATTGTCTGCTAAACTGTATATATTATATTTGTTATTGTTTATGCGGCACCGGTTCCTGTCATTGCAATTTTCAGGAACCTGTTTATTTGCATATTATTAATTTTATTTTTTGTGGAATTTAGTATTTCTTGGTACAGCTAATTTTTGTGATTTTTGGTACTATTTCATACTCTGCTAATATAATTTTCTTTGTCATCTTACTTTCCTGCAAGTGAATTAATTTTTATTTTGCATTCCAATCTGCAACTGCCAGAACCTGCAACATTTTCATGTGTGTTAGGGAAGGCTGCACTATATTTCAGTGTTTTCTGCAATTATATATTTTGTTGTATACGCAAATTTTTGCCCATCTTGCTATCATAATTTTGCAGTTAATTTTGCCAGGTTTTGCAATTGCTAATTCCCTCTGCATTATTTTGTGAAATTTCCTGTTGCTCATTCACTTGCATACGCTTTCTTACCTTTGATTTTCAGAGTGTGCAATTTATTTTATTGTATTCCCAAATAATTTTACTAATTAAGCAGTTTATCAAGTAACATCGTGTTGTGTTCTCTCAGACTCTGTGTGAAGGTACAGCTACTTGCGTACCATTTCAAGCTCTTGTCTACTTACCTCACTAGTAATCTTTTTACGGTCGTACACAATAAACACCCAAGAAGGTACTACCGTCCTGTGGTAGTACGTTGGTAGACAGCAACTACCAAGGGAGGTACTAACTTACTATGGTAGAAGGTTGGTAGACAGCAACCTCCCAGGGAGGTGCTACCGTAGTGTGGCAGAAGGCTGGTAGACAGCAACCACCCAGGGAGATACTACCGTCCTGTAATAGCAGGTTGGAAGACAGCAATTACCAATGGATATACTACTGCACTGTGAGAGTAGGCTGGTAGATAACTAAACAGGGAGGTACTTCTGTCCTGTGGAAGGAGGTTGATAGACAGCAACCACTCAGGCAGGTCCTGCGGAAGTAGGTTAATAGACAGCAACTACCCAGGGGAATACTAGCGTCCTGTGGTAGTAGGTTAGCAGACAGCAACTGCCCAGTGAGGTACTACCGTCCTGTGATAGAAGGTTGGAAGTCATCAACCGCCCAGGGAGGTACTATTGTGCTGTGGTAGTAGGTTGGTAGACAACAATACCGTAATGTGGTAGTAGGTTGGAAGACAGCAATCGCTCAGGGAGGTACTACCGTCCTGTGGTAGTAGGTTGGCAAACATCAACTACCCAGGGAGGTACTACCGTACTGTGGTAGTAGGTTGGTAGACAGCAACCATCCATGGAGGTACTACCTTCCTATGGTAGGTTGGAACACAGCAACCACCCTGGGAGATAATACCGTCCTGTGGTAGTAGGTTGGTAGACAGCATCCGCCCAGGGAGCTACTACCGTCCTGTGGTAGTTGGTTGGTAGACAGCAACCACCCAGGGAGGTACTACCGTCCTGTGGTAGTAGGTTGGTAGACAACCACTCAGGGAGGTACTACCGTCCTGTTGTAGTAGGCTGGTAGACAGCAACCACCCAGAGAGGTACTACCGTTCTGTAGTAGTAGGTTGGTAGACAACCACTCAGGGAGCTACTACCGCCCTGTGGTAGTAGGCTGGTAGACAGCAACCACCCAGGGAGGTACTACCGTCCTGTTGTAGTAGGCTGGTAGACAGCAACCACCCAGAGAGGTACTACCGTTCTGTAGTAGTAGGTTGGTAGACAACCACTCAGGGAGCTACTACCGTCCTGTGGTAGTAGGCTGGTAGACAACAACCACCCAGGGAGGTACTACCGTCCTGTGGTAGTAGGCTGGTAGACAACAACCACCCAGGGAGGTACTACCGTCCTGTGGTAGTAGGCTGGCAGACAACCACCCAGGGAGGTACTACCGTCCTGTGGTAGTAGGCTGGTAGACAACAACCACCCAGGGAGGTACTACCGTCCTGTGGTAGTAGGCTGGTAGACAACAACCACCCAGGGAGGTACTACCGTCCTGCAGAGTGCACAATGGAAACCTATAAGTTTTTTACTTTATTGTAGGATTCTTTGTGTCATTCATTCTGTCAAAAACATGGAATATTTCAGGTATGTCTTGCTATTTCTACTTACACTTAGGTCACACTGCACATTTATGTATAAACACTAATCTGTGTTTTCTTTGATTTCATCTTAATAGTTCTTGTTCTTTATTCTTGTCTTTCATCTCCATGGGGAAGTGGAATAAGAATCACTCCTCCGGAAGCCATGCGAGTTTATAAAGTTCAGCTAAAATACTGGGAGCAATGGGCTAGTAACTTCTTTTCCCTCATAGTTTGCAATAAATAAAAAAAAAACTTGAAAGTGGAATGTTTGAATGTGCGTAAATGTAGTGCGAATGATTAGAAAGAGATGATTCTGGATGTGATGGGTGATAAGCTGTATGTCCTGACTCTAAGTGAAACAAAGCTTTGTTTCACTTAGAGTGTGTGTGTGTGTGTGTGTGTGTGTGTGTGTGTGTGTGTGTGTGTGTGTGTGTGTGTGTTTGTGTGCGAGGTTGATGACCAACGGAGAGCAAACAAATGCCAACACAATAGATTACTAAATAACTCAAGCAGCAACAGAGTTACTACCACAAACGAGCTGAAGGGTGTAAAAGAGTTTCAGTGGGGAGAAATAAATGGGATTAGGTCTGGTGTTTCTAATTGAGTTAGGGCTAAGGAAGGAGTGGCAATAAAGTTGAAGGATAAGCTATGGCTGGAAAACAGGGAATATAAATGTATAAATTCAACTCTTATGTGAAATAAATAAGAGTTAGATGTGAAAAGTGGGTTATAGTAAGTTTTTATGCACCTGGAGAAGAGAGAAGTGTAGAGAGAGAGAGGTTTTGGGAGATGTTGAGTGAGTGCGTGGGGAGTTTTGAACCAAGTGAGAGAGTGCTTTTGTTTGGGGATCTCAGTGCTGAAGTGGGTAAAAATGTTGTGGAGGGAGTAGTAGGTAAATTTTGGGTGCCAGAGGTAAATGAAAATGGGGAGCCTTTAATTGAGCTATGTGTAGGAAAAAGGTTTGGTAAGAAGTAATATTATATGGAAAAGAGGATAAATATATATACAAGATTTGATATAGCACGTAATGAAACTAATTTGTTAGATTATGTATTGGTGGATAAAATTTTGATGGGTAGGCTCCAGGATGTACATGTTTATAGAGGGGCAACTGATATATTGGAATATTATTTAGTTGTTGCTATAGTTAGAGTAAGAGGTAGAGGGGACAAAAAGAAAAATGACAACAGAGAGAGAGAGAGAGAGGTGAAAGTTTATGAACAAAGGGAGGAGGAAGTTAGAGTGAGATATAAGCAACTATTGGTAGAAAAGTGGTCTGGTGCAAGTATGAGTAGTTGCAGTATGGAAGAGAGATGGGATAGTTTTAAAAATGCAGTGTTAGAATGCGGGGCAGAAGTTTGTAGCTATAGGAGGGTTGGTGCAGGAGGAAAGAGGAGTGATTGGTGGAATGATAAGTTAAGGGTGCGATAAAAGATAAAAAGAAAGCCTATGAGAGGTTTTTACAAAGAAGTGATATAAGATGGGCAGAGTATATGGAGAGTAAAAGAAAGGTGAAGAGAGTGGTGATAGAGTGCAAAAGAAGAGCGAATGATAGAGTGGGAGAGGCTATGTCAAGAAATTTTGCTGAAAATAAGAAAAAAATCGGAATGCTAATAAACAGGTGAGGGGAAGAATGGATTTGTCAGTTAAAAACAGAGTTGGGGAGTTAGTAGATGGGGAGCTGGAGGTATTGGGTAGATGGTGGGAATATTTTGAGGAACTTTTAAATGTCGATGATGAAAGAGAGGTAGTAATTTCATGTACCGCCCAGGGAGGTATAACATGTTTTGGGAGTGAAGATGGGCAGGATGTAAGTGTGAGGGAGATGCATGAGGCATTACGTGGAAAGAAAGGGGGTAAAGCAGTTGGAACTGAGGGTATCATGACAGAAATGTTAAAAGTAGGGCGGATACATTGTTGGAGTAGTCGGTGTTTTTATTTAATAAATGTATGAAAAGGGGAAGGAACCCAGGGATTGGCAGAGAGTGCGTATAGTTCATTTATATAAAGGGAAGGGGGACAAAGGAGATTGTAAAAATTATAGAGGAATAAGTTTATTGAATATACCAGATAAAGTGTATGGTAGGGTTATTATTGAAATAATTAGAGGTAAGACAGAGAGCAGGATTGCAGATGAACAAGGAGGCTTTAGAATGAGTAGGGGATGTGTAGATCAAGTGTTTACATTGAAGCATATATGTGAACAGTATTTAGATACAGGGAGGGAAGTTTTCATTTCATTTATGAATTTAGAAAAGCATATGATAGTGGATAGGGGAGCAATGTGGCAGATATTACAAGTGTATGGAGTAGATAGTAAGTTACTAAATGCTGTAAAGTATTTTTAGGATAGTGAGGCTCAGGTTAAGGTGTATAGGAGACAGAGAGACTACTTCCCAGTGAAAGTAAGTCTTACACAAGGATGTGTAATGTCACACAAATAACCCGTAGATAGAAGACAGGAGTTTACGACGACGTTTCGGTCCGACTTGAACTATTTACAAAGTCACACTAACAAAAAAGGGAGAAGGAGGGGTATATATAGGCAGGAGGTGGTAGTAGTAGTTATTTATGTGTAATGTCACAAGGGTTGTTTAACAAATTTTATAGACGGGGTTGTAAAGAAATCACCTATACTAAAAGTCCTAAAACTTTCATGACTCGCTTGCCATGGGTTCAAGTCCCATCTGTTCTCTGATTTGTGAGCAATGCTTTATTGCAAGTTAAAATGTCAATTGTATACTTTCGTTCTATTGAAAGAAAAATAACCAAGTTATATGAAGGGGATATTCAAAGCCATGAGTATGATGGGTCTACCGGGGTTATAGCAGTAGAGCTGGACCTGTGTGAGCCATTAAAAGAGGAATCCTGAGCTAAGTCAGTGTTTTAACCCAGCCTAACATAGCAACCTGATCTCATCTCACATGACACTTGCATTATGGTATCCCTCTCACCTACTCTCCTCTCCCCTACATCCCTCTCCTCTGCTTCCCTCTCCCCTACTTCCCTCTCCCCTTCTTCCCTCTCCCCTGCTTCCCTCTCTCCTTCTTCCCTCTCCCCTGCTTTCCTCTCCCCTCCTTCCCTCTCCCCTGCTTCCCTCTCACCTGTTCCCCTCTCTCCTGCTTTCCTTCCATCTGCTTCCCTCCCTGCTGCCCTCCCACCTGCTTCCCTCCCACCTACTTCTCTTCCACCTGCTTCTCTCCCACATGCTTCCCTCCCACATACTTCCTTCCCACCTACTTCCGTCCCACCTGCTTCCCTCCCACCTGCTTCCCTCCCATCTACTTCCCTCCCACCTACTTTCCTCCTACCTATTTCCCTCCCCTGCTTCCCTCCCACCTACTTCCCTCCCACCTGAATCATTCCCACCTACTTCCCTCCTACCTGTTTTCCCTCCCACCTGCTTCCCTCCCACCTGCTTCCCTCCCACCTACTTCCCTCCTACGTGTTTCCCTCCCACCTGCTTCCCTCCCACCTATTCCCTCCCACCTGCTTCCCTCCCACCTGCTTCCCTCCCATCTACTTCCCTCCCACCTACTTTCCTCCTACCTACTTCCCTCCCCCTGCTTCCCTCCCACTACTTCCCTCCCACCTGAATCATTCCCACCTACTTCCCTCCTACCTGTTTCCCTCCCACCTGCTTCCCTCCCACCTTCTTCCCTCCCACCTTCTTCCCTCCAACCTTCTTCCCTCCCACCTAACTCATTCCCTCCTAATTCCCTCCCACATACTTCCCTCCCACCGACTTCCCTCCTACCCACTTCCCACCCACCTACTTCCGTCCCACCTGCTTCCCTCCCACCTAATTCCCTCCCACCTTCTTCCCTCGCACCTTCTTCCCTCCCACCTACTTCCCTCCCACCTAATTCCCTCCCACCTACTTCCCTCGCACCTTCTTCCCTCCCACCTACTTCCCTCCCACCTAATTCCCTCCCACCTACTTCCCTCGCACCTTCTTCCCTCCCACCTTCTTCCCTCCAACCTTCTTCCCTCCCACCTAACTCATTCCCTCCTAATTCCCTCCCACATACTTCCCTCCCACCGACTTCCCTCCTTCCCACTTCCACCCACCTACTTCCTTCCCACCTGCTTCCTTCCCTCCTAATTCCCTCGCACCTAATTCCCTCCCAACTAATTCCCTCGCACCTAATTCCCTCCTACCTAATTCCCTCCCACCTACTTCCCTCGCACCTACTTCCCTCGCACCTACTTCCCTCGCACCTACTTCCCTCCCACCTACTTCCCTCCCACCTGCTTCTCTCGCACTTCTCTACCTGCCTTTCCTGTATTAGCTACGTTAGTTACTCCTTCATCCCCTCTCTCTTCCCACTCTGTCACATCTAAGATCTCTGAGATGCTGCTCGTCACAGGGAACACTTACACTGAGGAAATTATCCCACGGGTTAATAAGGAAAATCACATAACGATATTAAGTCCAGTTATCGAAATAAAGAGAGAGAGAGAGAGAGAGAGAGAGAGAGAGAGAGAGCGAGAGAGAGAGCGAGAGAGAGAGAGAGAGAGAGAGAGAGAGAGAGAGAGAGAGAGGAGAGAAGAGAGAGAGAGAGAGAGAGAGAGAGAGGGTAAAAGGGAGCTCATATTTTTTTTTCCGGCTAAAAACAAATAAGAAAAAAAGATTCAGAAATATAAGTCACAAACTATTTATTTGCAACAAAGATTATGTTATATTTTATTCTAGGTCATTAAATCTTGAATACTATCACTGGAATATTATTATTGTATGCAAATACATGAATTACGAAGCGAGATGCATTTTGGGCAGTATTGTTGCACGGTGTCAAAGACAGCTGCAACAACAACAACACAAGTATGTCACCAGCCTCAGCACCAACAACAACAGCATCAGCATCAACAACGTCAGCAACAACAACAATGATAGCAGCACGAACAACGACAGCTGCATTAACAACGATAACATCAATAACAGCAGTATTAACAACGATAACATGGCTCAAGAAATCGTAATGACACGATTGCAAACAAATCATACCCCCGGCCGGGATTGAACCCGCGGTCATAGCAGTATTAACAACGATAACATCAATAACAGTAGCATCAACAATAAGATCAGAATCAACTGTGGAAAGAAACACTCAACGGGCATGAAAGACAGGATTACTGAATCAAACAAAAATGTAAGGTAAGCTGGCTTTAATGTGACCTTAGGTGAGCTGAACCACTGTCAAGTCACCTGATTACTGAGACCCGATTTGAGTGAGGTGATGCATGTTCAGATGCACCTGAGCCAACCTGGCGGATATGTTACGCAAACCTCATTCTCCTTCGGGAACCAGAGGCGGGTCAGCGAAAGATTAAGACCAGTTCCAGGAAGCCGGTCTTGGCGAACATTGTACGTACCGATGTGTTACAACGTCCTCTTATCAGCACTACTTAATATGTTTCCTCTACGGAAATATTTCTAAACAATGGCGTCTCCTTACTGTACATTTAGCTTCCTGGTGACGTAATGCCTTAATTCCACTTCGTCAAATGCCCCTCGGCATTACTGTGGTCAGTCCTGTTACAAGCGTGTTTATGTTCCTTGATCGAACTGATAGAGTTTTACGAATCTGACGCACGTACTTCCTGTTGCAGTGTTTACAGGATGTTGTTTCGTCTTATCCTTCCACGCATACACCCTCTGTAAGGAGGGTGCTGTTTCCTTCTTCACTGCTCTATATTCTGGAAAAGTCATTATTCTCTTCGCCACTGCTTGTAATACACTCTCTGAGCAGCGTTCCATCCATACACTCTGTATGGAAGGTATTGTTCCTGCTTAATTGCTGTTAAGATAAGATAAGATTTCGTTCGGATTTTTAACCCCGGAGGGTTAGCCACCCAGGATAACCCAAGAAAGTCAGTGCGTCATCGAGGACTGTCTAACTTATTTCCATTGGGGTCCTTAATCTTGTCCCCCAGGACGCGACCCACACCAGTCGACTAACACCCAGGTACCTATTTGCTGCTAAGTGAACAGGACAACAGGTGTAAGGAAACGTGTCGAATGTTTCCACCCGCCGGGAATCGAACCCGGGCCCTCCGTGTGTGAAGCGGGAGCTTTAGCCACCAGGCCACCGGGCCACATTCAGTAAGGTATTGTTCCCTTTTCAATCGCTGAGGAGAGTATTGCTCCCTCTATTGCTTTTCGGACGGAGTGAAGTATTTATTCCCTTCTTTATTGCTGTAAGAACACTGTGAGGTAAATGGTTCCCTTCTCAAGTTCAATAAGGACATTAAATGGGGCGGAGTGAAGTATTTATTCCCTCCTCTATTGCTGTAAGAGCACTGTGAGGTACATGGTTCCCTTCTCAAGTTCAATAAGGACATTAAATGGGGCGGAGTGAAGTATTTATTCCCTCCTTTATTGCTGTAAGAGCACTGTGAGGTACATGGTTCCCTTCTCAAGTTCAATAAGGACATTAAATGGGGCATTGTTTTGTCTTTCACTGCTGTAAGAACACTGTGTTGATATTGTTTTCTCCTCTTTTCGTCCATCCCTCAAGGGAGGTTCCTTGACGCTGGTGAGGGGCTCTTGATCTAGGGAATTGGACCTGTGCTCCGGTTCCCTGAATTAAGCCTGAATACCTTCCATCCCCCTACATGCGCTTTATAATCCTACGGGTTTAGGGCTTCCCTGTGATTATAATAATAATCTTTGTCGTCCAGCCAGTTGTAAAATTAATTTTCAACGCGTATTTCAGTAATTATATTTTCTTTGTTTATGTAATCGCCATTTTTATTTTCCATGAAATTCAATTTCAGTAATAACACACATGTAGGGAGAAACTCAGAAAGTTAGTTGGTTTGTATATTTCGATTCCCTGCTGGATCCTCTTCATCTGCTG
Source organism: Cherax quadricarinatus (assembly GCF_026875155.1). Lineage (NCBI taxonomy): Eukaryota > Metazoa > Arthropoda > Malacostraca > Decapoda > Parastacidae > Cherax > Cherax quadricarinatus. The sequence continues at coordinate 42,388,333 of NC_069423.1, read as the reverse complement.
AACAGGACCTCATCATTGGGTCGAAATGTACAGACCAACTAATTTTCTGAGTTTGTCTTCATGTGGGTCATTACTGAGCATTGACAAGTGTTCATTGCACTCTCTTTAGTTATTTAATTTCCAAATTTAAAATTTGTATTACCTAATGGCTGGCAACTAAAGTCACGTCTGCTTTGTTTACATTCGTCACTCTACCCGCCATGGGAAGGGGATGTGATGGATGGAGACAATATTGGTTTTAGGGAAGGGTTAGTAGTCTAAAGTGAAGATGCTGGAGTTTGCTTCATCTTCCTGCGATCAAACATGATTACTTTTAATTACCAGGTTCTGTGTAACATTTAAGTGTTTGGCACTTCTCTAAGAACACTAGAATGGTTTCGGTCGTTGTTCAGTCCAAGAAAACTTGTCCACGTATCCTATGAACTGTACCATCTCATCCTTAATATTAAGAGACAAAGTAGTTACCCTTCTCAAAACTGAAGTTTTTTATTTTTCAACACGCCTGCCGTCTCCCACTGAGGGTGACGCTAAAATGTAAACATTTTGATCATCGCTCGCTCCATTACTGTCTTTTCAGAGAGGTGCCGATACCATAGTTCAAAACTGTAAATATCCCCACCTCTCCTTCAAAGTGCAAGCGCTGTACTTCCCATCTCAAGGACTCAAGTCCAGCAAACCAATTTCCCTAAATTCCTTCATAAATGGTACCTGCTCACAGCAGCACATCAGTCCATAAAAAAACACTTGCCTCTCATACACTTGCCTTCTATACACTCACGCTTGCTCCATGTCTTCCCTACGCTACAGATTTATTCGCCCTCCAAGTCATCCAGCTCCAAATTCGTGGAACACCTGGTGTGTTCACTTGCCTTATGATCTATGTTTTTGAAGCTATTCCCAGCATCCTGGAATACCTGGGATAATTTCTAAAAACATTAGTGGTGGAACTTCGAACGTTTAAAAAAGAAAGTGTCAAAAATTCGTCGATGCTGGAGAGTAAAATTTAAAAGTGTTGATGCAGATTTGACCATTTTATGTGTAAGATAATGAGCCATTTTTATTCCTGTTAAATCACGTTAAATAATATTCAGTTTGACTCTTCTGAAGGTCTTCATTATTTACTGGTTGGTGTATGTTAAGACCAGGATAGTCCTATAAAGTTTTCCTCGCACCTGGACACATTACTTTATGTAGTAAAATAGGAAAAAAAGTTGTAATCGTTCGAATCCGTATCATAACTAAAGAATGACTTATCTTATTGGCTGAACACTAACTACTGGTGTGGCTTCCTAAACACAAGGTTCACATCAGGAGGAATAAATCTTTATTTGCCATTTGTAATGAGTAAACACTGACATTTCTTTTTTATTTATAACTAAAGAATACCTCGTCTGATTAGCTTCAAATTTTTATTGACGATCCATTAAATACAAAGGATAATAACCCATAAGTTTAGCCGGAGTAGAGGTGAAAATTTTACTGAAATACTTTAAAAACTTGGAGTCTTGGAATCCGATCTTTTACTTCAGAATGCCTTTTCTGATCGACTTCAAACTTTTAGCAATGGTGGGATTTATTAAAACACGTCTTTTTCAATTGCTTTGAGCTATGGATATTTCATTTTGTCAGTTTCAGAAAGGAAATTATTTTCTTAATTAAATCCAAAGAATACTTCTTATTTTCAGCTTCTAATCTAACAAAATGTTGATGTGTTTCACTAGGACGAGATTTTATATAAATTTTGAGACATGCGAGTGACAATTTACCATTTTTGCTAATTTAAATCAAATATTTTTTTAAATAATCAGAATCAATTATTTTTAAATCAAAATCAAATGTTTTTTTTTTTAAATAATTTAAATCAATTATTTTTTTAAAAATCAAAATCAAATATTTTTTAAATAATCAAAATCAAATATTTTTTAAATAATCAAAATCAAATATTTTTTAAATAATCAAAATCAAATATTTTTTAAATAATCAAAATCAAATATTTTTTAAATAATCAAAATCAAATATTTTTTAAATAATCAAAATCAAATATTTTTTAAATAATCAAAATCAAATATTTCTAACAATCAAAATCAAATATTTTTTTCCTTCATTATTAAAGAAAACTTTAAATGGAATGCAAATGAGAAAAATGAACGAGGAAAAATAATAATTCCTTTTGTGGTGTTTTTAAGTTGAACGAAGGAAGACTTAACTATTTTTTCATTAGCCATCTCAAAAAATTTTCTATTATTGCTCGAGAACGCCATATTGGATCGGCTTCAAATTTTCGAGGCTTGCATAATGTATCTTGGCCTAGATTCAAAGAACTATTTACATGAATAAGTGACCTATGTTCAATGTTACATAAGTCATTCCCAGATTTTGTATCTGTGTGATAAGTTCCTCTGACCAGTATGAAAAATTCCAACACCTGTGTACCATTGTTAGAAGAAAATTGGAATTTTTGACGCCATTTTGTTACTTTCATTCTCAAAATGATTCAGCTTTACTTTTCTTTATTTCATAATTTTGCCTTGATATTGCTAACGAAGCAAACAATTAAATGAATAATTTAGATGAGAAGGTAGCATAAGAAAATAAAACTTATCAATAAAGAGTTAACAGGTCCAAAAAAAAAGGAATATGTTAAGGATAGAGTAACAGATGGTTCTTATTCTTGTTCTGAATTTGAGTGCCTTTCATTCCACAAGTTCAATATGACTCATACGGGTTTAGCACTTTCCTCTGATTAAATCACAGCAATTACGAACAGCATAAATCCTCAGTGGCTGATACATCGTGTGATATGGACAAAATGTTTCATAAGTTTAGGCTGCGTAGGCACAATTTTTTTTGAATTCAGCTCAATAAATGGAAAATGGATGATGTGATGATGTATTTTCGTCATGATGTATTTTCGTCATAATGTATTTTCGTCATGATGTATTTTCGTCATAATGTATTTTCGTCATGATGTATTTTCGTCATAATGTATTTTCGTCATGATGCATTTTCGTCATGATGTATTTTCGTCATGATGTATTTTCGTCATGATGTATTTTCGTCATAATGTATTTTCGTCATAATGTATTTTCGTCATGATGTATTTTCGTCATGATGTATTTTCGTCATAATGTATTTTCGTCATGATGTATTTTCATGATGTATTTTCGTCATAATGTATTTTCGTCATGATGTATTTTCGTCATAATGTATTTTCGTCATGATGTATTTTCGTCATAGTGAATTTTCGTCATGATGTATTTTCGTCATGATATATTTTCGTCAAAATGTATTTTCGTCATAATGCATTTTCGTCATAATGTATTTTCGTCATAATGCATTTTCGTCATAATGTATTTTCGTCAATATGTATTTTCGTCATGATGTATTTTCGTCATAATGTATTTTCGTCAAATGAAACAATTTTATAAATCAAACTGGTTTCCGTGAAATAATTGGAAAATACCTAATCTGATCAGAATTAAGTCACAATGATGACTTCATTTGGTTATAATAGGTCATATTAATTTAATAGTCTTTTATGAGCCTCTAACTGTTAGAGTGGTTCCCAAACTTTTTCAGCTTGTTACCCAATTTAACATGCCACATAAAGCATGTTACCCCTTTCACAAAATGTTGTTATTATTGATATATATGGCTAAACGTGAACGTATACAGCCTCGCATACTCTGCTAATCCTAGCAAAACCATTGAAAACGTAAGAACCACACATACATTATATATAAAATTAATAATAGCTACAAATTCACAGTAACAGTGGGTAAATACTAACTATATACTGCACAGGGCAATACACATACATACCAGCTTATGTCTACCTCGGCTGATGCTCACAGATAAACTGACAGTGTGAAATAGAGGCAGCCTCAGGAAGTGAGTGACGCGTACTGGACAGGTCGATCTGGGCTACTGAGTGACTTTTGTCCTGAAGCACACTTGTCAAAATACTTTTGGGTTTCCACACACTTAGCTATATATTTCTTCTTTTCTAATACTGTATATTAGTTTTTGATGTTTATTGTTATTTGGTTTAACTTTATTACTTACTTATAATAGGTTTACTTTACAACTTTATATACTAAGACAAAGTTAACAATAATCCTCATACCGGGTACCGCATTGTTTTCTTGATTTTCAGAATTCATAACTTTTTTTTCTGTCACCCCTCCATTACCCCCCAAAAATGGTTAAATTACCCCCAGGGGGTAATTTACCCCCAGTTTGGGAACCACTGCCTAACATCTGTGTGCCATCAAGACTGTTCTTAAAAAAATATGTAATATACACTGTGTAGGTTCCAATTTGCTTTTATGAATTTCGAGAAAAGTGAAATATTACTTTTCATGAAATACATTCTGATTGTCACATCTGATTATTTCCAACTTTTCCATCCTCGAAACTTAAATCAACTTCTGAGCGGCTCATGAATATTCTTTCTGATTCTCATCAGATCTTAAATACTGATATTTACCTGTATTATCAACTTATGCCGCACTCTGCACTATTCCAATAGCGTGTAATGAGTCACTGGGGACTGGAGTTATGGGCTACCGGGACACCTTTATGGGATCGCTCAGCGACCGAAATACGTGTAGTTTTTTAATGATATTGCGGAATGCTACCTAAGATTTACCAGATAAATAAATCTTGTAAGATACATTGTCGTTCAAGGTTTAAATCTGATCGGATGATGCATTAACATGTCATTTTATTTTAGTTTAAGTGAATTAACAAAAAAAAATTATTCTTGGAAAGATACATAAGCTACAAGCCGATCATAAAAGGCATTCTGTAGTTTGTTTAATAAAACCCACAAATTTCAACTTGGAAAGTACAATAAGAAGGCGATCTAAGGATCGCCTTGTTATTGGGTTTTGTAGCCCAGAACTTCCAGCAGTAAAAGTTTGAAGCCGATCATGAATAGCATTATCTATTTCTTGCACGAAATCTAATAATTCCACTTTCTTAAGAGAAATTTTTATGGAAGACCGAGTTACAATACCGTGACTAGAACAATACACAAATAACCTACTTATAAGATAGATAGATAGAGAGAGAGAGAGAGAGAGAGAGAGAGAGAGAGAGAGAGAGAGAAGCTTAATTCTCCTATATGAGGGTTATTTATGCAAAGCATTTGTAAGTTATCTTGCAGAATAAAACACAAGTTTACACATATAAATAACAAATTAACAACCACACACTCCAGCAACACTCTGAACCTTTTTCTAAGTCGCACTTAAGATTAAATCTTGAATGCAATTCAGTTCTCGCATGGAATCATCTGTTCTTTTTTTTTATTTTAAATTGTAATTCGAGCTTTCCTGTAAGGTATTCCGATAGTGAAAGTTTTATTCCGATCAGAACAGGTGTTCTTAAGTTATCGAAACAAAGAAACAAATAAAATCTGACAATCACCATAGGTGTAATAATAATAATAATAATTGTTACGAAAACCCGTTCAATACGTGTTAAGGTTGACATTATTTATACAATTATGGAACACTTTTTCCCTGCAATATAAACTGCTTATTTTAAAATACAGTTTATTACAATAAGGCAGTAAACTGCAAAACAATAATACTAATACTACTAATAATAATAATAATAATTTAGAATGCTCAATCCAAATTATGATTTGATGGGCGGAAATGAGAATTCCAGTCGTTAATTTCCATAACAATTTTAATGATTATATAAAGTTTTGTTTGTCCATAATTCATGATCAGAGCTCTAACTCAATTTTCTGTTGTTACCAGTGTGTTTGTCTGATTTTTTATGATGTTAATCTCGTCTGATGTTATTCGTACCTCGTATGATTCAGATAGGTCGGCGTTAGCAACAAAACTAATAACAACAAGAGGAGCAACAACAACACTGACAAGAGCAACAAGAACAGCACTGGCAAAGAGACAAGCAACAGCAACGAAAGCTATTACTGCAGAGACAGGCAACAGCAACGAAAGCTGTTACTGCAGAGACAAGCAACAGCAACGAAAGCTGTTACTGCAGAGACAGGCAACAGCAACGAAAGCTGTAACTGCAGAGACAAGCAACAGCAACGAAAGCTGTTACTGCAGAGACAAGCAACAGCAACGAGAGCTGTTACTGCAGAGACAGAGCAACAGCAACGAAAGCTGTTACTGCAGAGACAAGCAACAGCAACGAAAGTAGTTACTGCAGAGACAGAGCAATAGCAACGAAAGTAGTTACTGCAGAGACAAGCACCATCAACGAAAGCTGTTACTGCAGAGACAGAGCAACAACAACGAATCAACGACTACGGTGCTCTTCGCACCTACTCCTAGGTTGAAGGACTGATTACCTCATCTTCTGTACATAGTTCTACTATCTTCAAGTTATGTCCTGGAATTTGTATTGATAAAGCCACTGGATGGCGAAACGTCCACAATAAAGATACCCAGATGTTGCACATGTGTCTTAATTTCATCTTTTCGGTATTGTATACCATTCATATACAACTTGTCAGACACTGCAACATCATGGAATCTTGATTCTGAGGACATGTACATAACCTTCACGACTACGACAACTACTACTACAACTAACCCATCTCTTTGGGTAGGACCTACTTCCACTGGGGAATCCCGCCTTCCAATGACTATGCCCTCGTCTGCTACTCGTCCCATTTCCACCTGACGTTAGTATATAAGCGTCAGGCGCCTTGCTTCTTCTTCAGAATCTCCACGACTACGGTTCTCTTCGCACCTACTACTAGGATGAGGGACTGATTACCTCATCTTCTGTACATAGTTCTACTATCTTCAAGTTATGTCCTGGAATTTGTATTGATAAAGCCACTGGATGGCGAAACGTCTACAATAAAGATACCCAGATGTTGCACATGTGTCTTAATTTCAACAACGAAAGTAGTTACTGCAGAGACAGAGCAACAGCAACGAAAGTAGTTACTGCAGAGACAGAGCAACAGCAACGAAAGTAGTTACTACAGAGACAGAGCAACGGCAACGAAAGTAGTTACTGCAGAGACAGAGCAACAGCAACGAAAGCAGTTACTGCAGAAACAACAGCGATCGTAAGAGTAGCAGCAACAACGGCGAGTTCCAGTTGAAAATTTAGTGGTTACGACAGGTAAAGTTTGTCATGAAACAGGACAAGTGTTTCCTAACCCGGGTCTTAGTAGTATGATGACCCGCAGCTGGAGCTTTTGATCATCTGTATGAAGGAATTAGTTACCTCATTATACACGTACTTGATTATGAAAGTCATTGTTTACCTTACTGAAGGTGACCCAGGTATTTACATTACATCATTGTGTTGTGTATTATAACCTTTCAAAATGCATGTGATATTGAACCTTATTACCTATAGCTGTTTCCACTGCACCTAATCACTTCACCTTGAACTAACTACATATAAAATAAAATAATGGGCAAATAGACAATACTAAATACTTTGTTGTTGGTCTTCTGCAAGACGCACCACACTATGCCTGACTCTTGTTAACTTATGGTTTTGTCTACCATCCTCTTGCCTACTGTTGTGCCTAAAATTTCACTGATTTTCTTGGTTCTTTTGTTGCTGCTTACCTCCATCAGCTCCCGGGACTTCACTGAGCCACGGTAACCAGAGCCATCCTGAAGGATTTATTGTTTGTCCTACCTCTTGCGTCTTCCGCTTCCGTAAACCTCATTTTTTTTTATTCTGAACCTTCTGTACGTTGCAGTTCATTCTTTCGTCTCAATTTTTCTCCCAATTTCGTTACATCATGCTTAAGGAACTTCCTTCTCTCCTTTGTTTCCTTCACTATGTTTCTAATCCTCAAAATCTTAATGTGTTAGGAAAAATAAACTTTGTCAAGCCGTTACAAAAGCTTGGCAAAGCTTCAGGAGAGCGAAACGTTGCCACATTAAAATGTCTCATTAGTTGCATCTATGTCCTCTTTACTCGGTAATTCTACCATTATTACTAAATTCTGAGTAACACCATTGGTACTTTGCATATTAAACTTTGTTTATATTTTTTTCCCCTCTTACAATTATTGCTTCCAGTATTTCCTTTATTTCCTGTTCCTGCTCTCTCCGTTATGAGACGAAACAAGCTGCTTCTTCCTGACGGACTTAAGGAACACGAACAAGTTGTCCCGTTACTGACGTAAACAACTCTGTGTGGTTTTTTTTTAGTTGCCAACTTAAATATCATCGCCATTCCTACTGAATTAATAGTCTTCAGCCAAAAGATCCCGTTTCCAGATTGCTATTCCAAGAGAAGTGACTAATTTTCTTATTTTTTTCAAGACACGCCTGATTTCATCTGACCTTCTCTCTCTTCTGAACTTTTCACCTGAACTAAATTCAACTTTGCTGACCTTCATTTTCTTTCTCAGTTTTAACCTGATGATGATCCTTTACGTACAAAAACGTTTTTTAAATATTTATTTTTATTTTTTTTGAGAGAGGCAACAACAACAACAAAAGCAATGAAGTTATCATTAATAATGAGAACAGGAGCAAAAACAAGAGCAGAGACAGCAGCAAAAGCACCGCTAACGAAAGAAGAAAAAACAACAATAAAAGTACAATAAAAGAAGCATAAACATTTAAAAAAAAGGCAATGAAAACAATAACAAAGAAAAAGCAACTAGACAAAGATAAAATGCAACAAGAATTCAGCGGAAAGAACACAAAAGCTTAGCTGCTGCAACAACAATAACAGCAAAGCTGCAGCATGATGGTCAAGCACACATCAACAAAAAATCCAAAATAACAAAGGGAATGACACATGCAATAACAACACAGAAACAACCTTACCGTAATAATAACATTGCTTCTACACTAATAACTACAGCAGCAAGACAGACAATAACGAGAGCAGCAACGCTACAGCAATAAAGGCAGCAACAACACTAGAGCAATGAGCGAGGTGCACGGGGGAGTGTGCACCCAGGGACGTCGAACTCCTGACGGAGGTCAGTGTTATTCGGCAATTAATATGCACAGCCCAGACACCTAGGAACTCAGCAAAGGTCGATCTTTATATATATATATATATATATATATATATATATATATATATATATATATATATATATATATATATATATATATATATATATATATATAAAGAAATATGGCAGTCAACAGGATTCGAAACTGCTACTAGGGATGGTCAAGATTCCCAGGCAGCGCTCTAGTCCACTCGGCCACACAAATGCCACATAGACTGGGCAGCCTTTTTCACAAGCCATGTTTCTCTCCCAGCCCGGGCATGTCAGTTAGCCTCAAGCATGGCTTGTGAACCAGGCTGCCCAGTCTGTGGCATTTGTGTGGCCGAGTGTGCTAGAGCGCTGCCTGGGAATCTTGACCGTCCCCAGTTGTAGTTTCGAATCCTGTTGACTGCGATCTTTCTTTGTATATACCCGCTTGTTTCTGCGAGGTGCATTTATAATATATATATATATATATATAATATATATATATATATATATATATATATATATATATATATATATATATATATATTCAAAAATATAAATATAGGGAGGTACCACCTCTGGAACTTTCCTGGGGACCTTCATCCTCAGATAAAAGAATAAACTTACTTCAGGGAAAACTCAAGGTTCTCCCGAAACAGTTTTAATATTTTCTTCTCCAACCACCCCCTATAGTCTATATTCTATGTGAACATTATTTGACGAAAATACAATGGGGAGTAGAACAACATAAATAACATCTCAGAGCCTACATTTCGAATACTTCGCCCAGCTCACCGATGCTGGGCCGCATGCCTAAAAGGCTGCAGGCATTTCCTCTCTGGATCGCAACACTTAGTCTTTGAATGAGGAAGCCGGCCGTTCTGTAAGCCTTAGTTTCTCTGTCAAGCGTTTTCACTCACCTCTTTGAGGAACTTTAGAGCACACTTGCCCCATGTTCCAAGGGTCTCCGACCCTACTGGGATGAAGTTATAGCAAGAGGGTAGGCCTTCACATTTACGGAGCTTCTGGGTATCCCTGTAGCTTGTGGCTCCACGCCCTTCAGCTTCAGAGTATGGCAAGTAGGCGTCTGCCAAAGTGGCCGCAAAAGTGTAGCCCCAGGCAATCTGCTTACCATTCTTCCAGGGTAGCATAGTCATTCCATCAGGACACTTTTGACTTCAGTTAGACCTCTGTACTTGTGGTTCACGTTACGCAGGGCAACGGGCTGTGACGAGACTTCTCTTTATGATGTCGTTCACCTCATGTCTAGCATACTTCCCTTCTGATGTGTGACACACGAGACCATGAAGTCCGAATTAATCAGCCGACGCCCTGCCGAAAATCCACATATGTTCTGTGAGTATCGGGGCAGCTAGGCGAAGAGCAACACCAATCCGAATGGCCTGTGAGTCGAGTCGGGTGTCCAGGGAGAAATTGGGAAGAGCTAAAAGGAAATCTCCTGAATATGGTGCTTTCACCGCTGGGAGACGAGCTTTGTCCTTTTCTGAAGCGTTAGTGAGCATTGTGTTGGCAATTTTTTTTCCATTATCGATTTGTCCCAGTGGGACTGTTTGTGTTCTTTGGGAGGTACTGGTCTGCTTGAATGGTCTACAAGGGTGTCCCACAGCATGGCTGCTTAAATGAACCTGGGGTCCTGAGCTCCTACCGCACCTCTCAAGCGTTCGGGGACAATTTCCTGAACAGCTGGCAAGACCACATCTCTTTTCACCATATTAAAGCCTAGTTTGATTACACCCTTGTGTTCTGCCGCTTCACTGCCTTAAGAGACCCCAAAGTCTAGTTGGTTTGGGTGGAGTAAACTGTCGGCTTCTATGCGAATGTTTCTTACTGCTGCTTTGGCAACGAGACTGCAAAGAATGTTACCGACAGCAATGGGTCTGATTCCCCCATCCTCCTCCTTCTAAGCGCATAATGAGGCTCCGAAAATGAAAGGTTTAATTTCTTCCGGAATCCGCCCAGTCAGGCAGATGTTGACGAAAGTTGTAAACTCAGAGAAAAGAATTGATGCAGATGTGCCGAGTACTGGGTTTACCATCTCTTTGATGTGTTGTGGTCGAATTCCAGTGTAACCTCCTGCGCATCCTGCTGGAAATGACACTTGCATTATAGACTTCTGATTGTGGCAAAATTAATTATCCATTGAAGAGATCTTCCTCAGGGTTGTTGTTAATGACTCTGGTGTCCCTGGTTGGTTGCTTGGGCTGTGGCCTCATCTATCGAAGCAACAGTGTCGTCACATGTGATAATTCTCATTGCTCCCACTGTGTTATCTTCGATTTTTTTGCTAGCCTGTGCACAAATTTTCTCGTTTTCAATAGAATTTTTCTTGGGTCTTCCTCTGCTATTCCTGCTATGATTGGGGCAGAAGGACACAGTTATCTGTTCTTGGGTAGTTTCACACTGCTTTATTGACTCATGCCGTTAGCGATTTGCCGCGTCTTTCAGGAACTGCAAGACAGACATTGCCGAACAGGAGAAGGTTGGTGCCTCGGGTTTCTAAGTTGGTGGAACCTCCATTCACCTGCTTAAGAAGGTCTGTGAATTTCCCTGCTGCATATGGACAAGCCGCTTTAGGAATGTGACATAAGGTACTGCTAGCCGTGGATTTGAATGCCATCAGAAGATCTTCGCAACTGAGGTTACCACTGGAACTTTCATCTGCCTGTGGAGGCTGTGGGTGCTCTCTGCAGGGACCATATGTGATCCAGCAAATCCATTGTGTGTACCTATAAGGCCATTCCTATTGCGTGCCCGATACTCTCCACACACCTGACATGTGCCTCTTTTTTCGTTGTTAGGTCCACAGTTTTCCTGGCTTTGTGGCTGGCTATCTGCATCATCTGCCATACCTCAATCTGTAAGCTGGGCTGGAGGGAAAATGTAACTCGTGCGTGGAGGTTCATTCCACGAGTTGGTCATGGTGGGGGTGGAGAATGATAGAGAATAGCGTAGGCCGAGATATGGTTGGCGGTCTCAAGCCCTCGTGGTACTGGGGGAGGGAGGAAGAGAGGGAGTACGAGTCTGCACAGTGTATGTACGCGTGTTTGGGGAAGTGGGGGGGGGGAAACACACGCGGTGAACACTTATATGTATATATATATATATATATATATATATATATATATATATATATATATATATATATATATATATATATATATATATATATATATATATATATATATATATATATATATTTATGTATATGCAATAAGATCACAGTAAACAGGTGATTTCAGAATATGCAAAACAACCACTCTGAAAGAATAGATAATGTGAGTAGTCACGAAAGCGCTTGGAATTTCTCTATTCTCTCAGAGTGGTTGTTTTGCATGCATATATATATATATATATATATATATATATATATATATATATATATATATATATATATATATATATATATATATGCAATAAGATCACAGTAAACAGGTGATTTCAGAATATGCAAAACAACCACTGTGAAAGAATAGAGAAATTCCAAGCGCTTTCGTGACTACTCACATTATCAAGGAACTATGAAAGTAAAACATCCAAGGAAGCTATATAAGGAGTCTGGCCAACACCTCACTATCAGATCGCACAACAGTTAAACACCTGACGTGCGCCGACCCAACTGGACAGGTCCTTCGCACAACCCACCAACAAACTATTCTACCCAAGAAAATTTAAAAAATTATTATTTGTCCAGTGTATTATTAAATTCTTCCCAAATTCTATTAATTATAAATGGATCTAATTTATATAAACCAAAGGAAATGTTCATATTATTGTCAAAACTGCTTTTTATGAAACAAGATTCAATTATATTCCTGTCGACCATGGACTTGCTTGATACTACTTTCTCAACTTTTTGAAAATCAATTGGATGGTTAAAATCTCTTACATGAATAAATAGAGCATTGGAATCTTGTCCAGTTCTAATGCTATATTTATGTTGTTTTATTAATCTTAGTTCGAGATTTTTACCAGTTTGACCGTAATAAACTTCATCGCAAATTTTACAAGGAATCTTATAGACACATCCATCAGCATTTTGGGGGAATTCTTTATCAAAAGTTTTTTTACTGTATCAAGATTTTTGAATACAACTTTAATATTAAAAGTCTTAAGAAGAGAAGGCATGTCAACCAAGTTTTCATGGTAAGGGAGAACCAACATATTTTTAGTTGAATAAGGCTGGTTGTCCCTTTTTGGATTGTAAAAAGTATTTCTAGCAACTTTAAAAGTTTTATCAATTACATTTCTTGGGTATTTTAAATTATTACCTATTCCATAAATTTTGGATATTTCCTCATCTATGAACTCAGGACTTCAAATTCGTAAAGCTCTCAAAAACATTGATGAGAAAACAGACAGTTTGACTCTATCTTGATGCGAAGAATAATAGTGGACATAGGAACAGTTATTTGTAGGTTTTCTGTAAATTTTAAATTTGAATTCATTATTACCCTTAATAATTAAAACATCTAGAAAAGGCAATGAGTTATTTTCTTCAAACTCAACAGTAAAGTTTATAGAATGGGCTAAGCTATCTAATTTTCCAATGAAATGGTGTATATCTACATTTTTGGGCATAAGACACAAAATATCATCAACATATCTGAACCATTTAGCTCTATTAGGGAGGATTGTGTTAAGCAACCTTGTTTCAAAAAATCCCATGTATAGGTTACTAAGAACAGGTGAAAGAGGATTTCCCATTGCCATACCAAACTTCTGAGTGTAAAACTTATCATTAAATACAAATTTTGCATCAATAATGCAAAGTTTAATAAGTTTAATGATAGTAGGAAGTGGCAATGGTAAATCATAGTTAACGAGTTCTTCGGATAAGAAACTTAATAAATCATCAACAGGAACTTTCGTAAACAAGGAAGTAACATCAAAACTAACCATGTTAAAATCATTTAAGTCAGTCAAGGAGCTTAATTTATGAACTAAGTCTATTTTGTTTTTAACATTAAAGTTAGAAATTTTGCCAACAATAGGGATCAAAATATCAACAAGCCATTTGGATAATTTATATGAAACTGTCCAGTTGGGCCGGCGCGCGTCAGGTGTTTAACTGTTGTGGGATCTGATAGTGAGGTGTTGGCCAGACCCCTTATATACCTTCCTTGGATGCTTTACTTTCATAGTTCCTTGATAATGTGAGTAGTCACGAAAGCGCTTGGAATTTCTCTATTCTTTCACAGTGGTTGTTTTGCATATATATATATATATATATATATATATATATATATATATATATATATATATATATATATATATATATATATATATATAATGTCGTGCCGAATATGTAAAACTGGTCAATTAGCAAGAACTCATTTAAAATTAAGTCCTTTCTAAAATTTTCTCTTACACATTTAAAGATATATTTTTTTCATTAATGATAATGTAAAAATTTATAATTTTGCACCAAAAGAATACTAGAAAACTTACCTAACCTTATTATAACAAGAACAATTTATTTTAGCCTAACCCAACTAAATATATTTTAGATTTGTTTACAATAATTTAATTCTAAACAAACACAGTGAAACATATTTTTTTTCGTTAGGTTCAGAATAATTTTGGCGAAATTATTGCATACACAAATTTTCACTCGTCTTATATGGCAAGATGAGCGTTGCTATTTAAGCCAAGATCGCAAATTCTGCCTATTCGGCACGATTATATATATATATATATATATATATATATATATATATATATATATATATATATATATATATATATATATATATATATATATATATATATATATGCATACACGTTCATAAGGGAATGCTTATTGCACAATGTACACTTCATAGTACATGAAGGTAATAACTGTTAATAAATGGAACACACACACTCATTGGCAGTAAGTTGTCCAGAGTTATTATTAAGCTGATCTATTATTAAGCTGATCTAACTTTTCTCTAGCTTTTATTTCTATGTACCTGGAAAAACTTTTTCGGATTTGCCTTTGATTCCCATGAATCTTTAATTGTCATGTTTAGCTTTTCATAAACTCTTTTAAACCCGATAAATGAGACATTTGCGCATCATTAAAATAAAGTCGATCGTCTTTCGAATGTGTTCACATCTGATATTTTAGAGTTTTCTAAGGAATTGAATCTGAAACCCCACAAAATAGTAAGTTTTTCCACATTTTTCGCATTTTATTCTATTTAAAATTCTCTTCAATCTCATAAGCATTTGCTATTTTAATCAAATTCTATTTTTTTTTTAAATTTCTTCAGTAAACGAAAATAATGATTGGGATATACTAGTGTTCAGGGTTTGAAGCCGATCAGAAGAGGAGTTATGTAGTTATTGCATGCGAAGTAATATAAATATTTTTTTAAAACTGCTAAATTAAAACTTAAGAAACTCAAAGTGTTTTCCAAATTTTCTTTTAGTAAAGTCCAACTTTTTTAACTTCATACACTTAGTTTTGATTTACCTAACTATTAGTAAATTATCAAATTGACATTTACACACTGTTCGTAAGGTGTAACTATCCTAAAATATTTTAAAAGTTGACAACACTTTCTCAAATATATCTAACATTTTTTAGCTGGAGAAAATTTGGCAGTATTATACACGTAAAATTGTCAGATTTTTCCGTTTACACGTGAATTACATTACATGTCCTCGAATTTTAATTTCTGAAGCCAAGCAGATGCAGCTTTAGAAAGTTATCGGACAAATTCCCGGAAATTGGGAACGGGTAATATATCTTTGATTATATGACATCAGATTTTTGTAATAATAATCAGATAACCTTTACTTAGTTGACTGAAATTCATGACGATGTTTCAGTACGACTTCAACCATTAATTAGTCGCTAGTTAATGGATTAAGTCGGACAGACACGTCGTTATACGTTTAATTAAGTCTTCTTAGTGCAGGTTATTCGTGTATTGTTTCAGTCACGGTTTCACGCCTTTTCGTTCTCAACTTTCCAGTAGTTTCATGAACCTTTCTACCGTTAAAACAAAAGAACACAGTGAAAATATAAATCCGATCAGATATATGAACGAAATAAAAATGGTATCTGAATGAAAAAGTGAGGGGTAAAAAAATCAGGAATCCACTTTAAGGTGTCTTTTCTGGGATCTGTAATAAAATATTCACACGTTGCAACTGTGTCCATTTGCCTTAGTTGATTGTCACTCTAGAGATCAAGTGTTTCGTTCTGAAATACTGAACGCCTGGTAAAGAATATTTTTAAGTAGAAGGAAGAAGAGGATGTTTAACAGTTATAGATTAAGAAGCTCACTCCATCAGAGAAAAGAAGTCACTATCAAATAAAAGTTTCGCTTACACCAATCAAGACTGTTTCTGTGTAGTTACCCTTACAATAACTTGGTCACTATCAAATAAAAGTTTCACTTACACCAATCAAGACAGTTTCTGTGTAGTTACCCTTACAATAACTTGGTCACTATCAAATAAAAGTTTCGCTTACACCAATCAAGACAGTTTCTGTGTGGTTACCCTTACAATAACTTGGTTTATCCTGACATACTCTCACAATCACACAATATACACCGAGAAATATTTCAGTAAATTAATAGTAGCGTCACACGTCAACAATCTGTGTTCCTGTAATACTTGCTAGACTACAGCTTTCCATCTCTCTAATTCCATTGTTATTATCGGACTAGAGAAATTTACACTTTTGTTTTGGATATTTGGTAGGAATTTGTCACGATATACCAAGGGATAAATACCAAAAAATATCGCTGGGGTGTAGGGCCAAGATAGGGCTAGCAGGCAAAGAAAGAATTATGGGAAATGGGCCAAGAGAGGACCAGGGTGTAGGAGTCAGTATTTAAGTTAAGGATACGGTTGTGGCCAAAGGGTATAAGACAGGATATGGACAGTGGGTGGTGGGGGGAGATATCAAGAATGCGTCACTAAGCATAGGATCCAAGATAAAACCAGAGGGTAGAGGCCAGAATAAAAAAAAAGATAGACCTTAGGGTAGGTGACAAGGGTAGAAAGGGACATGAGAGTGCCAGAGGGAATTAGACAAGGGAAGTGCCTGGGTAGAAGGGCAAAGATAGAATCAAATGATATGGAAAACCAGGAAATATGAGGCCAGGGTAAAAACAATGGTAGGTGTAAAGGAAGAACCCGGAAAAGATGCCATGATAGAATCAAGGGATCGGAACCCGTAATAAACGAGAAGTAAAGGACAAGAAATGGCAAAGAAATATTGGCGAATATAAGGGATAAAGGATAAGGGCCAAGATAAATCAAAGGAGAGATGTGAAGGTAGGCTCATGGGGTATGGGGGAAGATAGGACAAAGGAAGTTGAAGCAAATCTAGAGCCACGAGTTCTGAAGCAGGAAAGAACAATAGGGTAGCAGGAAAGATAGAAAAATATAGCTAGCACTTGGTTCTAGGGCCCGAGATAAGGCAACATGGTAGGGGACCAAAATAAGGCAAGGAAACAGAGACCAGGATAAAGGAAGGGATTAGGAGACAGCATTGGATCAGGAATTAGTGTAAAAAGAGAAGGGATGAGATGAGGCTTATAGAGAGGAGGGTAAATAAGGCCAAAGGGGTAAGGGCATAAAATACCACAAGGTGGATCCTGTGGAGGGGCTAGAAATGACATAGACCGAGGCAAGGGTTAATGGGGGTCAGGGGGCAAGGAATGGGACCAAGATAGAACCATGGGAGAGGTCGGTGATGGGGCACTGGTATCCATATCATTTCAGCCAAATTAAAGTTTCATGAACCAGCAAATGAGATATTGAAACCGATTCGAGATCGAGAAATTGGAAGCTCAGTCGCTTCTCTGGTAATCACCTTATGTAGACAACCGTGTTTATTGGTCGATACTCAAAACTAGCGTAAAGTTATACTTAAAGACTCTTATATCGAAATTGAAGCTGATTTTTCATTCCATTTATAAATAACAAAAAAAAAGGCAGAATACCGTGACAATGCTAATTAATTCCTTAAGAGAATATTCTTGTGTAATAATGTTAGTCGTGATGTACAGCTGTGCCAGACAGACCTATTCCACCAACACTGTCAGGATGCTTAGTATGAAAAATTTTAAATTCTTAAAATTATAATACAATTACTTCTGTATGTGTCAATACATACACAAAACATGCGTGCAAATATATATATAAATATATTATTATATATATATATAATATATATATATTATATAATATATATATATATATATATATATATTATATATATACATATATATAAGGAGAAGTGGATAAAAAGGCTTCAAGGAAGAATATTTGGATTTCTTCCTGAAGCCATTTGAATATTCCACTTCCCTACCACCCCATCTTTTAAACTATTTTTTTTTTTTTTACCAATAGGAATATTTTATATATATATATATATATATATATATATAATATATATATATATATATATATATATGTATATATATATATGTATATATATATATATATATATATATATATATATATATATAATATATATATATATATATATATATATAAAGAGGGGGTTAAGGAGGTTTGGTGTGCGAGGGGCTTGGACTACCAGCAAGCATGCGTAAGCGTGTTAGATAGGAGCAAATAGAGACAAATAGATTTTAGGACTTAACGTGCTGTTGGGTGTGAGCAAGATAACATTTTTGAAGGGATTCAGGGAAACCGGCAGGCCGGACTTGAGTCCTGGAGATGGGAAGTACAGTGCCTGCACTCTGAAGGAGGGGTGTTAATGTTGCAGTTTAATAACTGTAGTGTAAAGCACCCTTCTGGCAAGACAGTGATGGAGTGAATGATGAAAGTTTTTCTTTTTCGGGCCACCCTGCCTTGGTGGGAATCGGCAGTGTTTATATATATATATATATATATATATATATATGCAAAACAACCACTCTGAAAGAATAGAGAAATTCCAAGTGCTTTCGTGACTACTCACATTATCAAGGAACTATGATAATGTGAGTAGTCACGAAAGCGCTTGGAATTTCTCTATTCTTTCAGAGTGGTTGTTTTGCATATATATATATATATATATATATATATATATATATATATATATATATATATATATATATATATATATATATATATATATATATATATATATATTATAAATAACAGCACTGTGACTAGCCAAGGAATCGAACCCATGTCGTTTTGGCCCGCCTCATGGTGAGCGGAAATCACATGATGCTCTAACCCACAGGACCGCCAAATCCTACAAAAATCAAGCACCCAGCAGTGCTAGGCGTTTTACCTTATTCCGAGAACATCCGGTGGTGTGGGTGCCTATGAGCCAATTTCATTCCCCGTTTGGTGTACTAGCCTCATAGCCACAATATACATACAGCACCGTATGTCCTCAGATCAAGGTAAAACATCAAGCTCTGCTGGGTGCTTGATTCTTGTAGGATATGGTGGTCCTGTGGGTTAGAGCGTCATGTGATTTTCGCTCACCATGAGGCGGGCCAAAACGACATGGGTTCAAGTCTTTCGCTAAGTCGCAGTGTTGTTATTGATTGAATACCGCTCGTTCGTGATCACAATAATATATATATATATATATATATATATTTTATATATATATATATATATATATATATATATATATATATATATATATATATATATATATATATGGTGACCCAAAAAGAAAGAAAATCTCTAAAAAAAGAAAATACTTTCATCATTCAACACTTTCACCTCACTCACACATAATCACTGTTTTTGCAGAGATGCTCAGAACACAACAGTTTAGAAGTATATAAGTATAAAGTTACACAATATATCCCTCCAAACTGTCAGTATCCCAAATCCCTCCTTTAAAGTGCACGCATTGAACTTCACATTTCCAGGACTCAAGTCTGGCTATATAAAAAAAAAATGGTTTCCCTGAATCCTTTCACTAAATATTACCCTGCTCATACTCCAATAGCTCGTCAGGTCCCAAATACCATTCGTCTCCATTCATTCCTATCTAACATGCTCACGCATGCTTGCTGGAAGTACAAGCCCCTCGCCCACAAAACCTCCTTTACCCCCTCCATCCAACCTTTTCGAGGACGACCCCTATCCCGCCTTCCTTCCCCTACAGATTTATACGCTCTCCAAGTTCTACTTTGTTCCATTCTCTCTAAATGACCAAACCACCCTCTGACTAATATTTACATCACACATTGCCCTTAGACAATACATCTCTACCGCCTCCAACCGCCTCCTCGCTGCAGCATTTACAACCCAAGCTTCACACTCAGATAAGAGTGTTGGTACCACTGTACTTTCATACTTTCCCTTCTTTTCCTCCATAGATAATGTTTTTTGTCTCCACATATACCTCAACACACATCTCATCTTTTTCCTTCATCAATTCTGTGGTTAACCTCATCCTTCATAAGAACATAAGAAAGAATAAATACTACAACAGGCCTACTAACCCATGCGGAGCAGGTCCATGTCCCCCCCAGGATTACCCCAATGACCCACCCAGTCTGGTCACCTCCACTCACGGAAGGAGCACGGCTCCAGACCCAGCAGCACAAGCTAGTCAGATCTAACTCACACCCACCCACACCCACTAATGTATTTATCTAACCTATTTTTAAAACTAAACAACGTTTTAGCCTCAATAACTGTACTCGGGAATTTGTTCCACTCATCCACAACCCTATTACCAAACCAGTGCTTTCATATATCCTTCCTGAATCTGAATTGTTCCAACTTTTAACCATTGCTGCGAGTGCTGTCTTGGCTGGAAATTTTCAGCACGCTATTTACATCCCCTTTATTTATTCATGTTTTCCATTTATACACCTCGATCATATCCCCCCTAATTCTACGCCTTTCAAGAGAGTGCAGATTCAGGGTCCTCAGTCTATCCTCATATGGAAGATTTCTGATACATGGGATCAACTTTGTCATCCTCCTCTGTACGTTTTCCATATCCTTTATATCCATTCTGTAATACGGTGATCAGAACTGAGCAGCCTAGTCTAATGAGGCCTAACCAAGGATATATAGAGTTGAAGAACAACCTGAGGACTTCTATTATTTATACTTCTAGGTATGAAGCCTAGAATTCTGTTACCTTTATTGCGAACACTAACGCACTGTTGTCTTGGTTTTAGATTACTGCTAACCAGAACTCCTAAATCCTTTTCGCAATCCGTAATATTAAGATCTACATTATTTAGTTTATATGTGGCATGGTTATTTTCCTGTCCAACATTCAGAACTTTGCATTTGTCTATATTAACCGCATCTGCCACTTCTCCGACCATTGCATCAGTCTATTCAAATCATCCTGGAGTACTCTAGTGTCCTCATTAGAATGAATTGGACGGCCTATTTTGGTGTCATCAGTAAATTTGCTTATGTCGCTATTTATTCCCTCATCTATGTCGTTTATGTAAATTGTGAACAACAACGGGCCTAACACTGACCCCTGAGGAACACCGCTAGTGACGTGCCCCCATTCTGACTTCTCCCCATTTATGCAAACTCTCTGCTGCCTATTTGTCAGCCATGCCTCTACCCAGGAAAAAAATATCTCCTCCTATTCAGTGTGCCTTACGTTTCCTCAATAGCCTCTGATGTGGAACTCTATCGAAAGCCTTACTTAAGTCCATATACACAATATCATATTCATTACCATGATCTACCTCTTCAAACACCTTAGTGAAAAATGTTAGTAAATTCGTAAGACAGAAACGCCCCTTAATCAACGCCCATTAATCAATCTGTGCTTGTCAAGATGGCTACGAATTGCTTTGGCAATTATTGATTCCATAAATTTTTCCCACTATGAAGGAAAGACTTATTGGTCTATAGTTCGAAACCAAGGACCTGTCACCTGCCTTGTAAATAGGCATTACATTTGCCATTTTCCACTTAGGCACTATGCCAGTTTGTAGTGATATGTTAAAAAGATTAGCCAAAGGTATGCTAAGTTCCTCTTTACATTCCTTTAACACCCTTGCAAACAGTTCATCACGACCTGGGGATTTGTTAGGATTTAATTTCTCTATTTGTCTGAGAACCATGTCACTAGTTACCGCAATCGTGCATAGTTTATTATCGTCCTGTTCTACATAATCTATTATGGTTGTAGATGAATGGTTCATAGAACCGTCATGTTGATAAATTAGACACATGTGCAACTCTTGGGTATCTTTATTGAGGAAACGTTTCGCCACACAGTGGCTTCATCAGTCCATAACAAGGAGAATCTTGAAGAACAGAAGGAGAATGAGGTAATCAGTCCCTCAACCTTGAGTCGATGTCTTCAGTCCATCAATCTTGAATAGAATACGGCGTATGTGTGGAGAAGGAGCTTATAAACCGTAGGCAGGAGAGGTGCAGCAGTCGTAGGTGGTGTCACATTTGTTCAATGTGGAAGTAGGTCGTGCCCAAGGGTTAGGCAAGCGAAGAATTCCCAAGTATTAAGATCCCAATAAGTTGCAGTGTCTGACAGGGTTGTAGATAAATGGTTCATGAAAGCCTAACCCATGGGCACGACCTACTTCCACAATGAACAAATGTGACACCACCTACGACTGCTGCACCTCTCCTGCCTACGGTTTATAAGCTCATTCTCCGCACATATGCCGTATTCTATTCAAGATTGATGGACTGACCACATCGACTCAAGGTCGAGGGATTGATTACCACATTCTCCTCCTGATCTTCAAGATTCTCATTGTTATGGACTGATGAAGCCACTGTGTGGCGAAACGTTTCCTCAATAAAGATACCCAAGAGTTGCACATGTGTCTAATTTATCATAATATATTATTTCAGGAATATCGCTAGTATTTTCCTGGGTGAAAACTGAGAGGAAGTAGGTATTGAGAATTTCACACATATCCTTATCACTGACAGTGACCTGACCAGAGTTACTCTTAAGTGGGCCTAACTTGTCCCTAATCTTACTTCTACATACCTGAAAGAACCCTTTTGGGTTAGTCTTTGAATCCCTTGCGACCTTAACCTCATAATCCCTTTTTGCTTTTCTTATTCCTTTTTTTATTTCTCTCTTTAATTGAATATATTGATTTCTTAACTGCCCATCACCTCTTTTGACACGCCTATGTATGCCTCTCTTTTGACCAATGAGATGTTTTAATCCATTGTTCATCCATTTGGGATAATTTTTGTTAGATCTAATTTCCCTACTTGTCTGGGCAGCTAGAACTATGCTCTGAAAAAGGTCATATTGGCAACCAAGATCACCTACCTGACTCATAGTCAGGACATCCCAGTTAGCCCACCCAGATAATTTTTCAGTCCCATTAAGTCGGCCAAGCAAAAATCTGGTTGCAGTTAAATGAGTAATTCCATGATATATTGAAACTAAGTGATTTTTGGTCACTCTCCCCAAGCTCATCATTAACCTCAAGATTATTAAATAGTGAATATTTGTTGGCAAGAACCAAGTCAAGCAGATTGTTTCCTCTAGTTGGTTCTGTCACAACCTGTTCTAAAAAGCAATCCTTAACCGTATCAAGAAAGTCACAAGACTCAAAATTTCCTGTCATATTGTTCCAATCAATTTGTCTTAAGTTAAAATCTCCCATTATCACAACATTTTCATATCTAGATGCCTTATGAATTTCGTCCCATAACAGCTTACTGCACTCCCTATCAAGGTTAGGGGGCCTATATATCACACCCAAAATAAATTTGTCGCGACCCTCGAGAAACTATAGCCAAACCGATTCTGTGTTCGATGTTTCTAATCTTATATCATGTCTAAGACAACAATTTAAATTTTCTCTGACAAACATCGCCACTCCACCACCCTTCCTGTTGACCCTATCAGTGTGGAATAGTTTATAACCATGTATGTTGCATTCAGAAGGCATTTCTCTATCCTTCAGGTTGAACCAGGTCTCTGTTATACCAATAATATCTATATTACTTACACTTGCAAGTAATCTTAGCTCATCTGTCTTATTTCTTGGACTCCTACTATTTGTATAGTAAACCTTAAGGGAGCTAGTCACTCGTTGCCCTCTGCTATCTCTCTTTGTTTGTTGATCATTTGATTTGCCATTACTAGCAACTTTATTTTGAATATTGTCTTTTAAACATATCCCTGAGGTATCCCGGTAATAACTACTGTTTTTAACTCTAATACTGCAGCCTGATTGTTTCCCTCAAACACCCATACCTCTATAATCTGTCAATTTAAATTCCTAGACAAGTCATCAATTACCCTCTCAATCGAATTGGCTAATGCAACCACTCCATCCCCAGAGAGATGAACCCCATCCCTTGCATACATATCACGTTTTCCAAAGAATAGGCCCCAGTTATCAATGAATGGGATTGCAAGTTCCTTGCAGTACCTGTCTAGCCAGCAATTTATACCAATTCCCCTAGACATCCATTCATTGAACACTCCCTTTCTAGGCAAGATGCTACATATGACTGGGATCCCTCCCTTAGACATAAGTACTTCTATGGCTGACCTGTACTTATCCAGCAGCTCCTCTCTCCTGCCCTTCCCAATGTTATTACCTCCAGCACTAAGACAGATATGTGCTTGTTCCCATTACCTGACATAATATTATCCAACCTGCTGACTATGTCACTAACACTAGCTCCTGGGAGACACACCCTCTGTCTGGCCTTTCTGTCTCTGTTACAAAAAACATGGTCCATATATCTTACCTGAGAATCTCCTACTATTAAAATATTCTTACCTTGATTAGCAGGGGAATCAGTTGTACCTTCAACCTCACTAACCACTGAAGTACACTCGTCTTGGAGAACAGAGAATCGATTTCCTACCTTCACATCTACTCTGTTAACCTTCCTTATCTTCCTTCTTCCTGAACCGTGAAGCACTTGCCAATTAAAGCAGCTGCCAGTATCATTCCTAGTGACCATTTCCTCCTTACCAGCTAAATCCTTCTCGCACTCACTCCCAAACTCATCTAGGCGAAGCTTCAGCCTCCTATTTTCCTCCTGAATAAGTAGAATCTCCTTATTCAACGCTTTAACCTGAGGTTCTGAAGCACTACAACAAGCCATGGTGCTTGGTAACATCCAACGGTAACTCCCAGAGCTTAGGACAGGTATGACCGCAGGTGACCACTGACCTCAGCGTACTGACCATCCGCTGACACGTCAACTCCCAAATATCTGAAAACATTCACTTCTTCCATACTCCTCTTCAGTTTGATATCCAATTTGTTTTATCTAAATCATTTGATACCCTTAAGGTGATGGACTGATTACATCATCTTCACATCTATACTGCTCTTGCCTACTTTCTGTACTTGACTGAAGAAGCCTACTGTGTAGGCGAAACGTTTCGGATTAAAGATGCCTAACTGTTGCCTATGTGTCTTACTACTTTTCTTTCATTATATCATCTGACTGAAGATCAATAACTTCACGTTGAAACTGACCTGGGAGTGTTGCAACTTTCCAGTCAAATGGATTTTTGAATCAGCATTTTTTCAACTATTTGGCCATTAAGAACTGAAAATCCTTTCTGAAAATGTTGTTGAAAGTCATTAAGAATTCCTGTTGCAAATAAAGAATCATATTCTGCTTCACTTTCTTACTGAAATTTTTCACCTGGAAAATGACCCGAGTTAGAAACTTTCACCTGTCCTTCAAATAGCATAAATTCTACACTGAATGCTTAGACATGCGTGAATAGATCACAAATCAAATTTCTTTCACCTTGTAACTTCAGACTCAGTTGATTCATATGGTTTGTCAAGTCTGCAAAATCGCCAGTTTCCAAAGCCAGTTAGAGTTTGATCAAAATGGTTTGGGACGATTCTTCTCTGTGAGAAATGAATCAGTTTTCTTCCAGAGCTGAAAGAACCGTGATAGAACCGTCCCACAACTAAATCATTGAACTGCTGTATGATAGACCAAGTCAACGAATTCTTCGGAATCAGTTTCTTTCAAAAACTCACGAAACTGACGATGGTTAAGCCCATGAGATCGAATGAAATTCACTGTAGAAACAACAGGTTTCAGAATGCAAGACATATCCATATGTTCTCCGCACAATGCTCACTGATGGATAACACAATGCATAAACATGGGCTCTGAGAATCCACCATTCTCACAAGTCTTTGTGATTTGTCCAACTAAACCTTCGTTCACCCCAGACATGTTCTTTCGTCCATCATTTGTCACATATTGTGCTTTATTCCACTCCAAGTTATATTCTAATACGGTTTTCCATTGGTTGTAGGTAAGACGCATGGGCAACAGTTAGGGAACTTCATTCCGAAACGTTTCGCCTACACAGTAGGCTTTTTCAGTCGTGTACAGAAAGTAAGCAGGAGCAGTAGAGATGTAAAGACGATATAATCAGTCTATCACCCTTGAAGTCGTAGAATTGAGGTTGTCAGTCCCTCAGCCTGGAGAAGAGTTCTGTTCCATAGTCTGAAACAGTCTGATGAGACAACCGACAGTGTGCAGACTTATATACTGTTGGAAGGAGAGGTACAGGGTGGTAGAAGAGAGAATGTAGTCACTGACAGGTCACGTCTCTCTCGGATGCAACGATTCTCATTTGAAAGATTTGTCCAAGGTGTTTTCTCTTGTGTACCAAGATGCCATTATGTTGCAGTGTATGACAGAGTGAATATCAAAATGGTATATAATACCGACAGGTTGGTAGGTAAGACACATGGGCAACAGTTAGGCAACTTTATTCCGAAACTTTCCTAACTGTTGCCTATGTGTCTTACCTACCATCCTGTCGGTATTGTATACCATTTTGAAATTCACGGTTTTTCATTGTCGATGCCATGGATGAATAAGTGTTGTCATGCGTCACTAAACTCATTCGTTTCATCAAATATGAGAGAATAAAACTAAAAATTTCGTGCTTTGTCTGCAATTTGAGGAAATATAATACTTCAAATATTTTCAATCCTACAACCAACAAAATTTGGCACAAGACTGAGGATTTTGAACAGGTTTGCTTTTTGGAGGCGAACTCTCCCAGTGCTTCCATCAAACACTCTTTGATCAGATTTCCATCGGTGAATAGATTTCAATTTTTTTAGCTAACACATAAGCTACTTTGTAACTGGCTCTGGTTAAACCTTTATTTTTCAGTTCTCTTCAGAGTAAAAAAGCCTTGTTGGGAAAGAAACCTGCGCTGTACAGATTCAGATTTTTTCCTAAGGTGTGTTCCTGTGAACTGGGAATAACTTGGTTTATGTTTGGTCACATAGTACCGACGTACATTGTACACCTTCTAAACTGTAACAATTTCGTGGTATACGACACACTAGGCTTTACAACCTGCGGCACTCTGCACTGTTCTTTTCCTTTTGCCTTACATAACTGAAGAATATATCTGAAGAATGAAAAAATTAGAACTAAAAGTTTGAACAAATTTTGACATAAAAATGTTACAAACAACAAAGTCCTTAACTTGAAGTGACTGAAAATGAGGGTTAATTAGATTTATTATTTATAAATATTTCCAGCTGCTGCGGGCCGCATATGGCCGCAGACCACAGTTTGGAAACCCCTTTCTTAGACCGCTCAGTCAACAGATGCTTCAAAAAGCTATGGAGCCTGGTTACATGCCATGCTTCTTCCTAGCTATCTCTCTCAGTACATACCTCCGCATACAGAGGGTCATGCCTGAGGCTTATTGGTATGCCTGGGGCTAGTGAGAAACACGGTTTGTAACTAGGCTACCTAGTTTTTTCAGGCATCTGTAGCTGAGTGGTCTAAGGCGTCGCATTGGAAAGCGATGCCACTCCCCACAGGTGGGTTCGAATCCCGCTGACTACGATCTTTCTTTGTATATACTTCCGCTTGTTTCTGCAAACTCTGTATCAGAGTACACAGTACTTTACTACGAATCCAGACTCGAGATAAGTATTGACGGCTAGGCAGAGCCGGACATTCTAGTCCTGCTGTGGGCGCAGAGACAATGTTCGCCTGTTTGCGAATTGTCAAGCTTTTCAAATCTCTTTCGTTGTCTACTGCATGTGGCAGGATTTGATGAAATAACTTTGGAAACAAGCCTGGTGCCCTGGGGTATGGGGTAACATCGTCTAGCTCCGGCTAGGCTCCCATACTTTTCTGGGGTTTGGCTCCGTGGTAAAGAACTGTGTACTCTGATGCAGAGTTTGCAGGTTGGAATCCTGTTGTGAGTTAGAGATAATATATATATATAATATATATATATATATATATATATATATATATATATATATATATATATATATATATGTCATGCTGAATATGTAAAACTGGTCAATTAGCAAGAACTCATTTAAAATTAAGTTCTTTCTAAAACTTTCTTTGTACGTTTAAAGATATATTTTTTTCATTAATGTTGATGTAAAAATTTATAATTTTGCACCAAAAGGAACTTAGAAAACTTACCTAACCTTATTATAACAAGCGCAATTTATTTTAGCCTAACCCAACTAAATATATTTTAGATTTGTTTACAATAATTTAATACTAAACAAACACAGTGAAATATATTTTTTTCGTTAGGTTCAGAATGATTTTGGCGAAATTATTGCATACACAAATTTTCACTTGTCCTATATGGCAAGATGAGCGTTGCTATTTAAGCCAAGATCACAAGTTCTGCCTATTCGGCACGACATATATATATATATATATATATATATATATATATATATATATATATATATATATATATATATATATATATATATATATATATATACATCCTAGGTAGTAGGTTGGTAGACAGCAACCACCCAGGGAGGTACTACCGTCCTGCAAAGTGAGTGTAAAACGAAAGCCTGTAATTGTTTTACATGATGGTAGGATTGCTGGTGTCCTTTTTTCTGTCTCATGAACATGCAAGATTTCAGGTACGTCTTGCTACTTCTACTTACACTTAGGTCACACTACACATACATGTACAAGCACATATATACACACCCCTCTGGGTTTTCTTCTATTTTCTTTCTAGTTCTTATTCTTGTTTATTTCCTCTTATCTCCATGGGGAAGTGGAACGGAATTCTTCCTCCGTAAGCCATGCGTGTTGTAAGAGGCGACTAAAATGCCGGGAGCAAGGGGCTAGTAACCCCTTCTCCTGTATAAATTACTAAATTTGAAAAGAGAAACTTTTGTTTTTCTTTTTGGGACACCCTGCCTCGGTGGGATACGGCCGGTTTAATTATATACATATATATATTATATATATATATATATAATATATATTATATATATATATTATATAATATATATATATATATATGTATGTATGTATATATTGTACCCACGAACGAGTGGTATTGATCAATAACAACACTGCGACTAGCCACTAGTCGCAGTGTTGTTTCTGCGTTTGTCTCCCATGGGGTTAATAGCATAATTTTTGCCAGTATTGATACCCAATTTTCCGCCGATACAGATACCGTGTGTGTACGTGTGTGTGTGTGTGTGTGTGTGTGTGTGTGTGTTTGTGTGTGTGTGTGTGTACTCACCTATTTGTACTCACCTATTTGTAGTTGCAGGGGTGGAGTCTTAGCTCCTGGCCCCGCCTCTTCACCGGTTGCTACTGGGCCCTCTCTCTCCCCGCTCCATGAGCTTTATCAAACCTCGTCTTAAAACTGTGTATGGTTCCTGCCTCCACTACGTCATTTTCTAGGCTATTCCACTGCCTTACAACTCTATGACTGAAGAAATACTTCCTAATATCTCTCTGACTCATTTGTGTCTTCAACTTCCAATTGTGGCCTCTTGTTTGTGTCCCCTCCCTGGAACATCCTGTCTTTGTCCACCTTGTCTATTCCACGCAGTATTTTATATGTCGTTATCATGTCTCCCCTGACCCTCCTGTCCTCCAGTGTGGTCAGGCCGATTTCCCTTAATCTTTCTTCATAAGACATTCCCCTTAGCTCTGGAACTAACCTTGTCGCAAACCTTTGTACTTTCTCTAGTTTCTTGACGTGCTTTATCAAGTGCGGGTTCCAAACAGGTGCTGCATACTCCAGTATGGGCCTGACATACACGGTGTACAGTGTCTTGAACGATTCCTTACTAAGGTATCGGAATGCTGTTCTCAGGTTTGCCAGGCGCCCATATGCTGCAGTGTGTGTGTGTGTGTGTGTTGTGTGTGTGTGTGTGTGTGTTGTGTGTGGGTGTGTGTGTGTGTGTGTTGGTGTTCAATAAGTTCACAGTAAACAGGTGATATCACAATATGCAGAACATCCACTGATAAAATTAGTGAACTTGCAAGCGATTTCGTGATTTCTCACATTATCAAGGAACCAAATATAACAGAAGAGCAGAAGACATACAAGAGCAAGATTTGTAGATGAATGGTTCAGAGAACCGACATGTTGATAAATTAGACACATGTGCAACTCTTGGGTTTCCTCAATAAAGATACCCAAGAGTTGCACATGTGTCTAATTTATCAAGGGCAAGATTACCCCTCACCCTTCCCTTCATGATGATGTGGGTGAGATGGTCAAGGACCTGTCAGGCATAGCTTACATTCTTCCAAAGTTTTAATACTTGAACTTAATTATAAATGAATCTAATTTTTTATAATCCTAAACCAATATGCATATTGAATTAATAATTGTTTTTAATGATTCTAGTATAATTCTATCAACCATGGACCTGCTTGATATAATTTTTGAAAATCAATTGGATGGTTAAAGTCTCTCACAGGAATAAACAAAACATTAGACTCTACTTCATTTATGTTGTTGTAATCCTTGTTCAAGATTTTTTCCAGTTTGTTCGAAATAAATTTTATCACATTTTTTACATGGAATCTTTTAGACGCGGCTGAGTAGTATAGATATACTGATGATATTTTATGTCTAATGGTTTATAGATATAAACCATTGCCTTCTCAAATTAAATAATTTAGCTCATTCCACAAATTTTACTGATGAGTTTGAACAAAATAATTCAATGTCTTTTCTAGATGTATTAATTATTAAGGAAAACCATTATTTTAAATTCCTGATATACAGAAAAGCAACGAATAACTGCTCATGTGTGCACTATAATTCTACATATGATAACTAATTATATAAAATACCCAAATACTTAACTCATAAATACTTTTTATAATTCAACAAAGGACAGACAATCTCATTAAATGAAGAAAATGTTGGTTCTCCCTTACCAGGAAAACTTCTCTACTTAAGAATTTTAAAATTAAAGTTTTATTTAAAAATCTTAATACAGTGAAAAAAATTTTGATTAAAATTCCCCCAAAAAATGCTGACGGCTGTGTCTACAAGATTCCTTGTATATAATGTGATGAAGTTTACTACGGTCAAACTGGAAAAAGCTTTGAACTAAGATTACAACTACATTAACATAGCATTAGAACTGGAAAATAATCTACTGTTCTGTGTATTTATGTGATAGATTTTAGCCATCCAATTGATTTTTCAAAAGGCCGAGAAAATTGTATCAAGCAGGTCCATGGTTGAGGCAGGATAATAGAAGCAAGCTTCATAAAAAATAGCTTGAAATTTTATATGGATATTGGTTGAGGATTATTTTGTTGATGCTAATCTTGCTGTTGATGCTTCTTCTGTTATTTATGCTGTACCTGTTACTAATGTTCTACTGGAGGAGAGGTTTTCATTGTTGCTGATGCTGCTCGTGCTGCCGGTGCTGCTCCTATTGTTGATTATGCTCCTGTTGCTAATACTCTTCCTGTTTCTGATACTCTTCCTGTTGCTGATACTCTTCCTTTTGCTGATGCTGCTCGTGCTGCCGGTGCTGTTCCTATGGTTGATTATGCTCCTGTTGGTGATACTCTTCCTGTTGCTTGATTCTGTTCTTGTTGCTGGTGCTGCTCCTATTGTAGATTTGCTCCTGTTGTTGATACTCTTCGTGTTGCCGATGCTGCTCCTGCTGTTGATTATGTTCGTCTTGCCGATGCTCTGCTTGCTACTGATGTTGATCGTATTGATAATGCTGCTTCTGTTGCTGATGCTGCTTTTCTTCTGATGAACGTTCTACTGTTAGCCAGGCTTCTCTATTTATTGAAACTCCTTCTATTGCTATTTATTCCGCTGTTAATGGCGTTCTTTCTGTTGATGCTGTTGGCTTAATGGCTTCTTTCAGAAGCCAGATACAGATACTAAAAATTTCGAGAAAAAGGATTCCATCGCACATTAGATTAGTCCTTCGTGATAAAATTAACCCGTTAGCCCCCAAAAAAGATTTCTGTAGACAATAACTTTGTTGTATCTTTGTATACCATTAGGAATAATAGGTGGATAGAAGTAAATAATGAAACTGAATGTTGTGATAAATGGTTTTGAAAACCGAGAAGTTGAAGAATTGAGACACTTATGCAACATATGGGAATCTTTATTGAAGAAACGCTTCGTCACACAGTGGCTTCGTCAGTCTTATACAAAGCAGGAAGGTATAAGGAGAGGAGGAGTTTGAGGTAATCAGTCCCTCAGCCTGC
Source organism: Cherax quadricarinatus (assembly GCF_026875155.1). Classification (NCBI taxonomy): domain Eukaryota; kingdom Metazoa; phylum Arthropoda; class Malacostraca; order Decapoda; family Parastacidae; genus Cherax; species Cherax quadricarinatus. The sequence continues at coordinate 42,355,905 of NC_069423.1, read as the reverse complement.
AGTCGATGTGTTCAGTCCATCAGTCTTGTAGAAAGTACAGCACAGAGCATAAGTGTCTCAGTTCTTCAACTTGTCGGTTTTCAAAACCATTCATCACATCTGTCAGACACTGCAACATCATGGGATTTTGATACAAAGAATTCTTCAAAACTTGTCCAATCGTCAGACGAAGACCTACTTAGACTAGTGGATGGTACCACTATGACCCCGCCTCCTCCTGCTTCGCCTCACCTGACTACAGTATATAAACCACTGCTATGACCCTGTGCTGTACTTTCTACAAGATTAATAAGAACATAAGAATGTAGGAACACTGCAGAAGGCCTACTGGCCCATACGAGGCAAGTCCTTATCAAAACGACATCTACCCAAAGCTACTCAAGAAACAACTCCCGCACACATCGACTTCAGGCTGAGGGACTGATTACCTCAAACTCCTCCTCTCCTCATACCTTCCTGCTTTGTATAAGACTAATGAAGTCACTGTGTGGCGAAACGTTTCTTCAATAAAGATTCCCATATGTTGCATAAGTGTCTCAATTCTTTATTGCAATTAGAAGCCTGAGTAAATCTGTAACCCACTATGATAACAAGAACTGATATTCTAGTGGCCAGGCTTAGGCTTGATTACAAGTACTTTTGGCAGATTGGCTGACTCACAGATAATGATCAAACCAAATGTTAAATATGATGACAACCCTTTGGTTTATCTTGAACACTTTGTGCTTAACCACTTATTGAGGAATATTTAAGCTGACTAATAACCTATGTGATAATTTTGGTTATTTTATTAGTGAAATAGGAACGCATACATGTAAAGAATTTTCCTAATTGTTTGCGCAGCAAAGTGAACTGTAGTATGATAAATCCAGTGTACTGTCTGTTAGCCCAGTTGGTGACTGTTCTAGGTCTTTTTTATATTTATGGTATTGCACTACAGTCCCGGATGGATGTATTTTGACGTTGCTGTCTATGCTGCTGCACTGCAATGTTGTGCTAGTCTGTGCTGCTGCTAGTTATGCTTGCTAGTGCTGATCTCAGTGTGCTGATGCTGGGCTAGTTGCTATGCTGTGCTAGTGCTGCAGCTGCTGCTAGTGCTGCTGTGTGCTAGTGCTGCTGCTGATGCTAGTGCTGCTGCTGCTGCTAGTGCTGCTGCTGCTGCTAGCGCTGCTGCTGGCTAGTGCTGATGCTGCTGCTAGTGTGCTGCTAGCTGCTGCTAGTGCTGCTGCTGCTAGTGCTGACTGCTGCTGCTAGTGCTGATGCTGTGCTAGTGCCGTGCTGCTGCTGCTACTGTCTGCTTCTGCTAGTTGCTGCATGCTGCTGCTGCTAGTGTTGCTGCTATTGCTAATGCTGCTGCTAGTGTGATGCTGATGCTAGTTGCTTTGATGCTGCCTGCTGTAGTGTGCTGCCAGTCTGTGCGAGTATGCTGTGCTGCTGCTAGTGCTTAGCTGCTGCTAGTGCTTGCTGCTGCTAGTGCTGTGTTGCTGCTAGTGCTGCTGCTGGTGCTAGTGCTGCGCTGCTGCTAGTGCTGCTGTCTGTCTGCTAGTGCTGATGCTGATGCTAGTGCTGCTGCTAGCTGCTAGCGCTGCTAGGCTGCTGCTGCTAGTGCTGATGCTGCTGCTAGTGCTGATGCTGCTATGCTGCTGTGATGTTGCTGCTAGTGCTGCTGCTGCTGCTGCTGCTATTGCTAGCTGCTGCTAGGTTGCTGCTATGCGTTGATGCTGCTAGTGCTGCTGTTTTTGCTGCTAGTGCTGACTGATGCTGCTAGTGCTGCATGATGCTGCTAGTGCTGCTGCTGCTATGCGCTGCTGTTGCTATTGTGCTGCTGCTGCTGCTAGCTGTGCTAGCGCATGCTGCTGCTAGTGCTGATGATGCTGCTATAGCCTGCTCTGCTGCTAGCGTGCTGCTGCTGTGCTGCTGCGCTGCTAGTGCTGATGCTGCTATGCTATGCTGCTAGTGCTGCTGATGCTGCTGATGCTGCTGCTGCTAGCGCTGCTGCTGCTAGTGCTGATGCTGTGCTACGATGCTGCTTGATGCTGTTAGTGCCGATGCTGCTGCACTTGCTGCGTGCTATGTGTGCTGCCGCTAGTGCTTTATGCTGCTGCTAGTGTTGCTGCTAGTGCTGATTCTGCGCTAGTGCTATGCTGGTCTAGTGCTGACGCTGCTGCTATGTTGCTGCTGCTGCTATGCGCTGCTGGCTGATGCTAGTGCTGTGCTGCTGCTAGCGCTCTGCTTGCTAGTGCTGCGCTGCTGCTATGCGCTGCTGCTGCTAGTGCTGATGTTGCTGCTAGTGCTGCTGCTGCTGCTGCTAGCGCTGCTGCTGCTAGTGCTGCTGCTGCTGCTAGCGCTGCTGCTGCTAGTGCTGATGTTGCTGCTAGTGCTGATGATGCTGCTAGTGCTGCTGCTGCTAGCGCTGCTGCTGCTTAGTGCTGCTGCTGCTAGTGCTGATGCTGCTGCTAGTGCTGATGCTGTTAGTGCCGATGCTGCTGCTGCTACTGTTGCTGCTGCTAGTGCTGATGCTGATGCTAGCGCTACGGCTGCTATTGCTGATGCTGCTGCTAGCGCTGCTGCTGCTAGTACTGATGTTGCTGCTAGTGCTGCTGCTGCTGCTAATGCTGCTGCTGCTGCTAGTGCTGCTGCTGCTAGTGCAGATGCTGCTGTTAGTGCTGCTGCTGCTGCTAGTGCTGTTGCTGCTGCTAGTGCTGCTGCTGCTAGTGCTGATGCTGCTGTTAGTGCTGATGCTGCTGCTAGTGCTGCTGCTGCTAGTGCTGCTGCTGCTAGTGCTGATGCTGTTAGTCCCGATGCTGCTGCTGCTGCTACTGTTGCTGCTGCTAGTGCTGATGCTGCTGCTAGTGCTGATGCTGTTAGTACCGATGCTGCTGTGCTGCTACTGTTGCTGCTGCTAGTGCTGATGCTGCTGCTAGTGCTAATGCTGCTGCTAGTGTTGATGCTGTTAGTGCCGACGCTGCTGCTACTGCTGCTGCTGCCAGTGCTGATGCTGCTGCTAGTGCCGATAATGATGCTAGTGCTGATGCTGATGCTAGTGCTGATGCTGCTGCTAGTGCTGCTGCTGCTACTGCTAGCCCTGCTGCTGCTACTAGTACTGAAGCTGCTGCTAGTTCTGAGGTTGCTGCTAGTGCTGATGCTGCTACTGCTAGTGCTGCTGCTAGTGCTGATGCTGCTACTGCTAGTGCTGCTGCTAGTGCTGATGCTGCTAGCGTTGCTGATGCTGCTAGTGCTGCAGCGTCTAGTGCTGATGGTACCGCTAGTGCTGCTGCTGCTAGTGCTGGTGCTGCTGCTGTTAGTGTTGATGCTGTTACTAGTGCTGCTGCTGCTGCTAGTGCTGCTGCTGCTAATGCTAATGCTGCTGTTGCTGCTGCTAGTGCTGCTGCTAGTGCTGCTGCTGCCGCTAGTGCTGTTGCTGCTGCTAGTTCTGATGCTGCTGCTAGTACTGCTGCTGCTAGTGCTGATGCTGCTGCTAGTGGTGCTGCTGCTACTGCTAGTGCTGCTGCTACTGCTGATGCTAGTGCTGATGCTGCTAGTGCTGCTGCTAGTGCTGATTCTGCTGCTGCTGCTAGTGCTGCTGCTGTAACTGCTAGTGCTACTGCTAGTGCTGCTGCTGCTGCTAGTACTGCTGCTGCTAGTGCTGATGCTGCTGCTAGTGCTGTTGCTGATGCTAGTGCTGCTTCTGCTGCTAGTGCTGTTGCTGATGCTAGTGTTGATGCTGCTAGTGCTGCTGCTGCTAGTGCTGATGCTGACGCTGCTAGTGCTGATGCTGATGCTGCTGATGCTTATAGTCCTCATGTTTCTAATGCTTCTCTCATATTCTCTGCTTAAGCTGATTCTTTTGCATGTTGCAGATGCTGCTTCTGATGCTGATGATGTTAATGTTGCAGATGCTGCTTCTGATGCTGATGATGTTAATGTTGCAGATGCTGCTTCTGATGCTGATGATGTTAATGTTGCAGATGCTGTTTCAGTTGCTGACGATCCACCTGTTGCAAAAGCTGCTATAGTTTCTAATCTTCATTTTTACTGATGTTGCTTCTGTTGTTGATGTTGCTCCTGGTGGTGATGCTACTCCTATTGTTGGCGTTGTACCTCGTGCTAATGCTGTTTCAGTTGTTAATGCTGCTCCTGTTGCTGTTGCTACTCCTGCTGCGGATGCTGTCCTTTGCACACGTGACCATAGAATTGCGCTTACATCGACGATGAACTCACACAGGAGGCTTTCAACGGTGGCGCAAAACACACTCTAGCTCTTGACCCCCTATGTGGTCCTTAAAATATGGTGCTACAACCCTTAGTAGTGCGCCAAAACACTGGTAGAGGTTGGGTGAGTACCACAACACAGTGATAGTGGTTGGGTTTGTGGGCATAACAGGGCTAAGGCGTCTGAGACCGCGTGGTGAGGCACACGTAGTGAGTGGGTGGTTGGGCCTATGGGTTGAACGGCGTAAGCCTCACTGAGAACAGCCACACTGCCGCGAAGATATTCTAAGCTGGCTAGCTTAAAATACACCCACGAAATACCATAACACCACAGGGATGAAAAAAAAGCACTCTGGATGGCTTGGAGCTTGAATCACAAGCGATGAAGACTACTCACGTGGCTTGCTTGAGTACTGGGGTAAGACACCTGGGTTAGTTGCTAGCTGGCTTATCTAAACCCTTCACACAGAATAGCTTGATAACTTCACACGATGAGCACAGCAGGGGTGGAAGCTGGCTTGGCAGGCAAAGGAACTGGATGGAGTAGACTAGGCTCGACTGAGCTCCCTCACCACAGACTGGAAGCTGGCTTATTTTGCAAACTCGGGTCAACCCCTCGGGAGTGATGCAAATAAGCAGATAAACAGTAATACAAAGAGACTGACCAGTGATTGGTGTAGAAGCTGGTAGGAGCTTGAGAGAGTAGCTGACTTGAGGTAGCAGGCTTGGCTAGGTCGGCCTACTGGGGACACGAAATGGCCGTCTTGCTGGTCGAAAGAAATCTCCGTACATCGGCGTAATTATCAATTTTACGCCCACACCGCTGGCACCATTTATCCTAGGGGTTCTTAAATGGAGATATCGAGGGTTGAAGGTAGACACACTTGTTGGATGGTAACGATATATATTGTCAGACTGTGATGAGAGAAATGGAGCCCAGCCTCTGCCTGTATTAGCCTGGATGTCTACGCCGACTGAGAGGGAGGCAGAGGTACGACCGTACACATGCGCATCCCGTGACGTCACACAAAGTCACAGGCCTAAAAGGGATCTCCTATCTAAAGCACATGGATGATATTAATATACTATACAACAGGGATCAGCAACTATGCTGACACTCCTGTTGATGTTGTTCTTCGTGCTAATGCTGTTTCACTTGTTAATGCTGCTGCCTCTTCTGATGCTGAAGCTTTTCCTGTTGCTGGTGCTGCTCCTGTTGCTGGTGCTGTTGCTGCTTCTGTTACTGGTGCTGCTGCTGGTGCTGCTCCTGCTGCTGGTGCTGCTCCTGTCGCTGGTGCTGCTCCTGTCGCTGTTGCTGTTCCTGTTGCTCCTCCTGTTGCTGGTGCTGCACCTGTTGCTGGAGCTGCTCCTGTTGCTGTTGCTGCTCCTGATGCTGTTGCTGTTCTTGTTTCTGGTCCTGTTCCTGGTGATGCTAGTGTTGCTCCTGTTGTTGCTGGTGCTGCTCCTGTTGCTATCGCCGCTCCTGTTGCTGTTGCTGCTCTTGTTGTTGGTGCTGCTCCTGTCGCTGGTGCTGCTCCTGTCGCTGTTGCTGTTCCTGTTGCTCCTCCTGTTGCTGGTGCTGCACCTGTTGCTGGAGCTGCTCCTGTTGCTGTTGCTGCTCCTGATGCTGTTGCTGCTCCTGTTGCTGCTCCTGTTGCTGCTACTGTTGCCGGTCTCATTGTCCATGGACGGGAGAATATTTTACAGAGCTTTGATATTAAAAAAATCATCACTACCGAATTAACCTATTTGCATAGAAATTTATGTTTTTATATTAAATTATTCCCGATTTAATGTCCTGGAAATATATGATGATATATATATGATTATATAATATATATATATATATATATACATAATATATATTATATATATATATATATATATATATATATTATATATATATATAAATAAATATTATAATATATATATATATATATATATATATATATATAATATATATATATAATATATGGATGGGGTCCACCTCTGGTGTAAATTGTGGGACCCACAGCCTCGGAGAAGTGGATAAAAAGGCTTCAAGGAAGAATATTTGGATTTCTTCCTGAAGCCTTTTGAATATTCCACTTCCCCTACCACCCCATCTTATATATATATATATATATATATATATATATATATATATATATATATATATATATATATATATATATATATATATATATATATGCGTGTGTGTGTGTGTGAGATTCCAATTGCTGCAATATTTGATGTTATTTTTAATTAAAATTTCTTTCTTTCCCCCCCCCCTCTCTCTCTCTCTCTCTCTCTCTCTCTCTCTCTCTCCTCCTCTCTCTCTCTCTCTCTCTCTCTCCTCTTCTCTCTCTCTCTCTCTCTCTTTCTCTCTCTCTCTGTTAGTTGCCGGTTAGATCAGGATAATAACAGCCATCACTGTCATTGTTGGTTAACTGTTCATCAGTCCAGTGAACTACAGAGGCACAAGTGTGTGTGTGTTCCAGCTGGTATTTCAGTGTAAACTGAAGCCAGAGTCCCAGTTAGACTAGCAAGCTAACCTGCTGCATCTGTCCACACTGTTCCCTGGAGCCTACAACTTCACTGGCAGTATGGCCGATACTCTGACTCCATTATTTACCAATGGCAGCTTGGCATGGCTACACGTCCTTGTCACGCGTAACAACAGAAGTCACTGGACAATTTCCACATGAATTGCCTTTACATAGATACGAGAGAACTAATATCAGTTGTTCTGACTTAAACAAGGGCTATGGGTAAATTGTAGGTTAGGTCACTGACAGATTAGCATAACAACACTACAACTAAATGGACACTATCAATTTTATTTAAGCTCGTAGATTGATATCAGTTGTTTCCTGACTTTGTGGAATGCAATGGTTCTCGGCACAGTCCAAAATGGTGCTTAAAAGGCATGGGAATGGATCGTCTATTCAAACGTCCTACAGCCTCTGATGTAAATAAGATACAAAAGAAGATGGTATATTGTTAGGAAGGTAATAAACTTACGCTTAAAACGGCAAAAGTCTAGTAATGATCACCAAAAAATATATTGTAATCTGACACAGTTACACAGATATTATGCTAAAACTCTTAAATGCTAAAGTTTTTGCAAGTAAAGATGACGTTTTTAAAATGCAAAGACTGAAGATTTATAAAGGAATAAATATGTTGTGTGTAAAAATGATAGAGTATCTCACATTTATAATATAGTTAAATGATCCTGAATTACACAAGTAACCCGCAAGTAGGAGACTGAAATATATGACGACATTTCGGTCCGACTAGGACCATTAACTAGTGTGACTAGTTAATGGCCCAAGTGTGACTAGTTAATGGACCAAGTGTGACTAGTTAATGGCCCAATTATGACTAGTTAATGGTCCAAGTGTGACTGTGTGACTAGTTAATGGTCCAAGTGTGACTGTGTGACTAGTTAATGGTCCAAGTGTGACTATTTAATGGTCCAAGTGTGACTAGTTAATGGTCCAAGTGTGACTAGTTAATGGTCCAAGTGTGACTAGTTAATGGTCCAAGTGTGACTATTTAATGGTCCAAGTGTGACTATTTAATGGTCCAAGTGTGACTAGTTAATGGGCCAAGTTAGATCGAAACCCCGTGATAAGTTTTATTCTCCTATATCTTCACCAAGCATAAAGATATTGTTTTTTGTTGGGTCCCTGGTCATGTTGACGTACAGGACAATGAACAGGCAGACACTGCTGCGCGGTCAGCAGTACATGACCTACCAATTTCATATAGAGGTATTCCATTTGCGGACTATTTTGCTGCAATAGCTACCCACCTTCACACCCGTTGGCAACAACGTTGGTCTACTATGCTCGGTAACAAACTTCAATCTTAAACCGAGTATAGGTTACTGGCCGTCTTCTTGTCACCAGTGTCGAGGTTGGGAGACTACTCACTCCCGTCTTCGCATTGGCCATACTCGTCTTACTCATGGATATCTCATGGAGAGGCGCCCTGCTCCTCTCTGTGAGAATTGTCAGGTTCCATTATCAGTCAACCACATTCTGTTAGACTGCCCACTTTATCAACGAGCACGCAGAATTTACCTCCGTCGTCGTCCTCGCTCCGCTGCTCTCTCTTTACCTTCCCTTCTCGCTGATGGACCCACCTTTCATCCGGACTCTCTCATTGACTTTTTGACAACAACTGACTTACTTCACAAACTCTGATGATACCTTCAGCCCTTTCTACCTCATTCTCTTGCTACCCTCTACCCCCGCACTATCCCCTGCCCCGCTGTTTTCTGTAACCTACTGATCATCCCTTACCCATTCTGCCGCCCAATACCCTCGCTTCCTTCCCTACCCCGCAGCGCTGTATAGCCCTTGTGGCTTAGCGCTTCTTTTTGATTATAATAATAATTTATTCTCCTACGTGAGGGTTATCTATGTATTGTTCCAGTCACGGTACTGTGCATACGTATTACATTTTTATTTTCACTTAGATGTGGCAGAGATTCACCTGGATTTGTGTGTACTGTGATAGACACAGTATTATTGAACTACTCATTACAATGACTGTAAACATGAAGGACATGCATTTAATCCCAACTCTGCCAATTCAAAGTTCTTATAATCAAAGTAGGTGTCTGTCTATCAGGTAAAAGACGAAGCTAGATCTAGGTTACTGGATCATCATCACCTAGACCGCAGTTAGAAGCAACTGTCAACTTGTGTTTTGTTAGTGAGTTGGTTGAAGAAAATTGTTGATGATTGGGAGATATAGCGTCAGAAGATTGGTCAGTTACTAACTACTTCACCTGTCTGAAGGTGAGGTGGCTCATCAAGGTAATCACAGATTAATTTAATCCGTCTAGACGAGACTTCTTATACTGAAGTAATATTATTATATTTATCATAACTAAGCATTAAACCAATAAGGATCATACAGCGCTGGTGTAATTTCGGAAAAGTTGATCTTGATATTCGTCAACAATCCTCTCAAATCACTTTTGATTATAGTTGACGAGGTACGAGCATTCTTTACGCTACTGAACTAAGTTGTTGACTTTTGGAATGTTTCTTTTGCTCTTTTAACAATACTTTGAGCAATGAAGATATGTGTCATTACGTAGAGGTCATCGTTGTGGTAAGGTTTAAGAGGCGAGTGAGTTCCCTCTCTTCTGATATTATCTTTATTTACCTTATAATCTACCTTTTCCATAATTACTATCGCATTTGCTTTGTCTGCTTTCGTAAGGTGAAGTCTAAGATATTTCCTTAATTCATGGTATAACTTAATAAATCTGAGCTTTGCTCCGACCTCTGCAACACAATTGTCCTCAAAAGATTTGTTAAGTTATACCATGAATTAAGGAAAGACCCTGGACATCACTTTACGAGAGCAGAGGCAATGAGATAGTAATTATGGAAGAGGTGGATTATAGGGGAAAAATAACATTATTAGAGGACAGGGGACCTGATATGCTCCTTAAGAACACAAGTACTCACAGGAAAGTGTTTTATCTGCATCATACATAATGAAATACGTGTCACGGAGAGTTTACGTGCAGTGGTAATGGGACACTTTTCTTCAGTTGTCACTTCATCAGGTACAGTAGTTTGGACCGGGAGTTGCTCGTAAGGCATCTAGCAGTCTCTTACTAGTCTGGTTCATTAATTCATTACTGGCAGGATAATGAAGCACTATAGTTGCCGTTGTGATCTAATGACTCACGAAATCGTAATGACACAATTGCAAACAAACCATATCACGCGAGGGTCTGGAGTTTTGAGACTCTCTGATCGCGAGTTCTAACCCCGCCCGTGGTAGGGTTTGTGATCTAATGGAAGCTATGGAACTTCGTTAATACTGAATTTAAAATTCACCTTCATTACCTGTCACAATAGTTCTTAGAGTGGTATGTCTACAAACAAAAGGTTCTTTGAACATTTTGCTACTGGAAATGGGTACTAGTTCACAACTTAGAGAGAAATGAACTACCTTTGCACACAGGTTTTTTATTCCATTGAAGTGAGGGTTAGAATTTGTTCACTAAGTCGACTGATTCTTTTTTCCATGGTTTAGCAGTAGGGAGGTAAACCTTACTGGGATTAGTTGTATAAATCTGCAGTGGAAAGAAGGTGGGGTAGGGGCCGTTCTAGGAATGGTTGGAGTGAGGGGGTAAAGGTTTTATATGAGAGGGTTTTGGACTTCCAGCAAGCGTGCATGAGCGTGTTACATAGGAGTGAATGGAAGCAAATGGTTTTTATGCATTGAAGTGCTTTTGGAGTTATGGCAAAGTAACATTTATGAAGGGATTCAGGGGAAACAGGTTTGTCGGATTTGAGTTTTGGAGATGGGAAGTACATTGTCTGCACTCCTCTGGGAAGACAGTAATGGAGTGAGAGATGATTAAAGTGTTTCTCCTTTCTCGAATCACCCTTCCTCGGTGGGAAACGACCGATGTGTTATTGAAAAAATATTGATACTGAATATTTCCTATGCAATGCTTAACATATTCAGAGATGTATGTTACCCTGCAACAACTGAAACATTGTATATTAGCTACGTGAGGTATATTCACTAGTTACTGAAGGATTACTAACTGGTATTCTATACTGCAAGACGTACTAAGCTTAACTACCGAGCACAACTCATCACTCTTAATTAAGTCACAAGTACTCATATCATCACAGTCTGCGTCTGATTTTTCTTGGTTGGAAACCTAATCATGACAAACCAAATTGGATCTGCTATTTACGCTCTTTTGACTTCCTCTTTGATAAAAAGAAGATCAGTTACAACTGTACCAACGTAATGGAACAAGGTATCAAGGACCACATTCTATTTAGCAGTCAAATGTAAACAAAACAATAGTACCACTAACTGTGAACTATTATCCCCGCCACTATGTCTGTACGAACGTACTGCTGCTGCATATCATACTAATCTCTTGCTTTACTGATTTTTTGCATATTTTATTGGAAAAGTAGCATTAAACTCCTGAATGGAACCTACAAGACTGTGGGGCCAACAAACTTGATTTCTGACTCAAGGAAGAAAAAGTCACAATACCTTGACTGGAACAATACACAAATAACCCGTACATAGAAAGTCAAACTTATGACAAGGTTTCTGTACGACGTGGACCATTAACTAGTCGGACGATGGAAGATCTAGTTAATGGTCCAAGTCGTACTGAAACATTGTTATGAGTTTCATTTTCCTCTTTGCGGGTTATTTGTGTTCTGACTTAAGGAACTAAATATTTTTGTCTCCACAATTCTGTTATAAAACCCTTGAAGGTAAGAAGATAGGATCGTAACCCATTGGCCAATTTGAGGAAATATTAACGATGTATTGGGGTTACCTGCAGGTCACATGCAGTAGCCTATGGAAGCCACCTCCCCCACGGACCACTCCCAGACCAGGTTTCCTGGTTGTTGGCCTGATTGATCAAGCTGTTGGTGCCTGTTGCTAGCAGTGCAATGTATGCGCCAATGGCCGACTCGTCAGGAACTGATTTGAGAAATTTGTCGAGTTGCCTCATGACAGCAGCCAGGAGTGTGTTGGTAGTCCCTTCAAGAAGAAGGAATAGCAAATATGAAGTAGAGTAAACTAACGAAGGTCTGGAAGTATTCAATATACAGAAGATAACAGGTAGCAATGTCCCATCTTTCATGGGTTCTAAGATTAGTGGTGGATTTAAGAGTTACTATGTGTTAGACTAGATTTTGCCACCGCAGTGGCTACTTCATCGTGCACCCCAAAACCATCCTGTGGACGGTAACACAAGAGTATATGGATACACAAAAGGCCTAAGAACTAGGCTCCAAAACAGGGTAACAGGAGTACATCCCGATTTATATTTACAGTTCACTTATCTGTTACAAGCAAATTTACGAAATTTGCTTAAGTTATCTGATATCTTTATATTCATTAATAAGATATCTTGACATGTCATATAGGTTAATATACTACCTTTATATTCCTCAGTAAGTGGACAGTTAATATAGTGCTCAAGAACTTAGGACTGGCTACATATTTTGCATTTGCTCTGGGTTACGTATTTTTTAGAGGTCTCATAGATATGATCCCTGAAGGGAGGTCCCTTGACGCTTGTGAGGGGCTCTTGATCTGGGGAATTGGATCTGTGCTCCGGTTCCCTGAATTGAGCATAAATACCTTCCACCCCCCCTCCAGGCGCTGTATTACCCTACTGGTTTACCGCTCCCCCATGATTATAATTATAATAATCATAGGTAGTGGGTTGGTAGACAGCAACCACCCAGGGAAGTACTACCGTCCTGCCAGATGACTGTGAAACAGAAACCTGTAACTGTTTTGCATGATGGTAGGATTACTGGTTTCTTTTTCTGTCTCATAAACACGCTAGATAACAGGGATGTCTTGCTACTCCTACTTACACTTTGGTCACACTTCACAGACACGCACATGCATATATATATATATATACATCTAGGTTTTTCTCCTTTTTCTAAATAGCTCTTGTTCTTCTTTATTTCTTCTATGTTCCATGGGGAAGTGGAAAAGAATCTTTCCTCCGTAAACCATGCGTGTCGTATGAGGCGACTAAAATGCCGGGAGCAATGGGCTAGTAACCCCTTCTCCTGTAGACATTTACTAAAAAAGAGAAGAAGAAAAACTTTATAAAACTGGGATGCTTGAATGTGCGTGGATGTAGTGCGGATGACAAGAAACAGATGATTGCTGATGTTATGAATGAAAAGAAGTTGGATGTCCTGGCCCTAAGCGAAACAAAGCTGAAGGGGGTAGGGGAGTTTCGGTGGGGGGAAATAAATGGGATTAAATCTGGAGTATCTGAGAGAGTTAGAGCAAAGGAAGGGGTAGCAGTAATGTTGAAGGATCAGTTATGGAAGGAGAAAAGAGAATATGAATGAGTAAATTCAAGAATTATGTGGATTAAAGTAAAGGTTGGATGTGAAAAGTGGGTCATAATAAGCGTGTATGCACCTGGAGAAGAGAGGAATGTAGAGGAGAGAGAGAGATTTTGGGAGATGTTAAGTGAATGTATAGGAGCCTTTGAACCAAGTGAGAGAGTAATTGTGGTAGGGGATTTGAATGCTAAAGTAGGAGAAACTTTTAGAGAGGGTGTGATAGGTAAGTTTGGGGTGCCAGGTGTAAATGATAATGGGAGCCCTTTGATTGAACTTTGTATAGAAAGGGGTTTAGTTATAGGTAATACATATTTTAAGAAAAAGAGGATACATAAGTATACAAGATATGATGTAAGGCGAAATGACAGTAGTTTGTTGGATTATGTATTGGTAGATAAAAGACTGTTGAGTAGACTTCAGGATGTACATGTTTATAGTGGGGCCACAGATATATCAGATCACTTTCTAGTTGTAGCTACACTGAGAGTAAAAGGTAGATGGGGTACAAGGAGAATAGAAGCATCAGGGAAGAGAGAGGTGAAGGTTTATAAACTAAAAGAGGAGGCAGTTAGGGTAAGATATAAACAGCTATTGGAGGATAGATGGGCTAATGTGAGCATAGGCAATGGGGTCGAAGAGGTATGGGGTAGGTTTAAAAATGTAGTGTTAGAGTGTTCAGCAGAAGTTTGTGGTTACAGGAAAGTGGGTGCGGGAGGGAAGAGGAGTGATTGGTGGAATGATGATGTAAAGAGAGCAGTAAGGGAGAAAAAGTTAGCATATGAGAAGTTTTTACAAAGTAGAAGTGATGCAAGGAGGGAAGAGTATATGGAGAAAATGAGAGAGGTTAAAAGAGTGGTGAAGCAATGTAAAAAGAGAGCAAATGAGAGAGTGGGTGAGATGTTATCAACAAAATTTTGTTGAAAATAAGAAAAAGTTTTGGAGTGAGATTAACAAGTTAAGGAAGCCTAGAGAACAAATGGATTTGTCAGTTAAAAATAGAAGAGGAGAGTTATTAAATGGAGAGTTAGAGGTATTGGGAAGATGGAGGGAATATTTTGAGGAATTGTTAAATGTTGATGAAGATAGGGAAGCTGTGATTTCGTGTATAGGGCAAGGAGGAATAACATCTTGTAGGAGCGAGGAAGAGCCAGTTGTGAGTGTGGGGGAAGTTCGTGAGGCAGTAGGTAAAATGAAAGGGGTTAAGGCAGCCGGGATTGATGGGATAAGGATAGAAATGTTAAAAGCAGGTGGGGATATAGTTTTGGAGTGGTTGGTGCAATTATTTAATAAATGTATGGAAGAGGGTAAGGTACCTAGGGATTGGCAGAGAGCATGCATAGTTCCTTTGTATAAAGGCAAAGGGGACAAAAGAGAGTGCAAAAATTATAGGGGGATAAGTCTGTTGAGTATACCTGGTAAAGTGTATGGTAGAGTTATTATTGAAAGAATTAAGAGTAAGACGGAGAATAGGATAGCAGATGAACAAGGAGGCTTTAGGAAAGGTAGGGGGTGTGTGGACCAGATATTTACAGTGAAACATGTAAGTGAACAGTATTTAGATAAGGCTAAAGAGGTCTTTGTGGCATTTATGGATTTGGAACAGGCGTATGACAGGGTGGATAGGGGGGCAATGTGGCAGATGTTGCAGGTGTATGGTGTAGGAGGTAGGTTACTGAAAGCAGTGAAGAGTTTTTACGAGGATAGTGAGGCTCAAGTTAGAGTATGTAGAAAAGAGGGAAATTATTTCCCAGTAAAAGTAGGCCTTAGACAAGGATGTGTGATGTCACCATAGTTGTTTAATATATTTATAGATGGGGTTGTAAGAGAAGTAAATGCGAGGATCTTGGCAAAAGGTGTGGAGTTAAAAGATAAAGAATCACACATAAAGTGGGAGTTGTCACAGTTGCTTTTTGCTGATGACACTGTGCTCTTGGGAGATTCTGAAGAGAAGTTGCAGAGATTGGTGGATGAATTTGGTAGGGTGTGCAAAAGAAGAAAATTAAAAGTGAATACAGGAAAGAGTTAGGTTATGAGGATAACAAAAAGATTAGGTGATGAAAGATTGGATATCAGATTGGAGGGAGAGAGTATGGAGGAGGTGAATGTATTCAGATATTTGGGAGTGGACGTGTCAGCGGATGGGTCTATGAAAGATGAGGTGAATCATAGAATTGATTAGGGGAAAAGGGTGAGTGGTGCACTTAGGAGTCTGTGGAGACAAAGAACTTTGTCCTTGGAGGAAAAGAGGGGAATGTATGAGAATATAGTTTTACCAACGCTCTTATATGCGTGTGAAGCATGGGTGATGAATGTTGCAGCGAGGAGAAGGCTGGAGGGAGTGGAGATGTCATGTCTGAGGGCAATGTGTGGTGTGAATATAATGCAGAGAATTCGTAGTTTGGAAGTTAGGAGGAGGTGCGGGATTAGCAAAACTGTTGTCCAGAGGGCTGAGGAAGGGTTGTTGAGGTGGTTCGGACATGTAGAGAGAATGGAGCGAAACAGAGTGACTTCAAGAGTGTATCAGTCTGTAGTGGAAGGAAGGCGGGGTAGGGGTCGGCCTAGGAAAGGTTGGAGAGAGGGGGTAAAGGAGGTTTTGTGTGCGAGGGGCTTGGACTTCCAGCAGGCATGCGTGAGCGTGTTTGATAGGAGTGAATGGAGACAAATGGTTTTTAATACTTGACGTGCTGTTGGAGTGTGAGCAAAGTAACATTTATGAAGGGGTTCAGGGAAACCGGCAGGCCGGACTTGAGTCCTGGAGATGGGAAGTACAGTGCCTGCACTCTGAAGGAGGGGTGTTAATGTTGCATTTTAAAAACTGCAGTGTAAAGCACCCTTCTGGCAAGACAGTGATGGAGTGAATGATGGTGAAAGTTTTTGTTTTTCGGGCCACCCTGCCTTGGTGGGAATCGGCCAGTGTGATAATAATAATAATAATAATAATAAAAAAAATCATAGGTATGAATCCCATGAGATGGTCACTACGAAATTTGAACTGATCTGCGACTCTAAATAATACAGTGAAGGTAAAGACCAGAGATCAACTATGTTCGTAACAACTGTATTAACACAGAAAGTGTAAATAGCCTGTCCGAAGACAATCAAATGAAAACCAGCAACTCCCATGAGGATGGTAGTGTAAGTAGCCTCTATAAATTTTTCATAATGAGCTAATAAGCCGATAAACATATGATCAAAGTTACCAAGCACGTTGGCTGTAATAAAGAGTGCCGATGAATGCGCTAGAATGATCCTGGAAGCAGGTAGCTAAGTAACCGTGGCTAACGCGACGGTCTGGAGTTTTGAGACTCTCTGATCGCGGGTTCTATCACCACCCGTGGTATGGTTAGGTAGCTAAGTCATCGTCGTTGCTTGACTCCATCCTCAATATTCTCTCCGTCATATAAACGAGATTCGACATCGTTATCAAGACATTCGCAATCCTCCAGACCATTCAGACTATGATAGTCAATGTTTTGATTGGCACTAGGAATGAGTTGTGACCATTGTGAGAAACTGGATTGAGTTCTGACCACTGCGAGCACTTGGAATGAGTTCTGACCATTGTGAGTACTTGGAATGAGTTTTGACCATTGTGAGCACTTGGAATGAGTTCTGACCATTGCGAGCACTTGGAATGAGTTCTGACCAGTGTGAGCACTTGGAATGAGTTCTGACTATTGCGAGCACTTGGAATGAGTTCTGACTATTGCGAGCACATGGAATGAGTTCTGACCATTGTGAGCACTTGGAATGAGTTCTGGCTATTGCGAACACTTGGAATGAGTTCTGACTATTGCGAGCACTTGGAATGAGTTCTGACTATTGCGAGCACTTGGAATGAGTTCTGACCATTGTGAGCACTTGGAATGAGTTCTGACCATTGCGAGGACTTTGAATGAATTCTGACCATTGTGAGCACTTGGAATGAGTTCTGACCATTGTGAGCACTTGGAATGAGTTCTGACCATTGCTAGCACTTGGAATGAGTTCTGACCATTGCGAGCACTTGGAATGAGTTCTGACCATTGCGAGCACCATGTCCAGGAATTGCAAGTGACCCTATACATCGACGCCCACTTCGTTAACCTCAGTCTTTGGAGTAACGTCCAGTGTTCTCTGTAGGAGCAGTGGGAGCATAACAGTCAAATATATCGTGGCCAGAATGTGCTGTAGAATTTTACCACAATAACCATTCCCAGTACAGCATTTCTATGCTGTCATGATTCTTTTTCCCACAATAGTAGCACAGGTGTGGTAACTGTAAGTGCAACGGCATGAGCAGTTACTAAACAGGTTTGCCCTTGAATAGGAGCGAGGGGAAATCGACACTTTCATTAGCGTAAGAATGACTAACATGGTGGAGCGCTAACTGCTGCAGAAGGAAATAAATGGTATAAAATACCGACACAATGGAAATATAAACACAAATGCAGTATAATGTGATCCTTTATTGACAACGTTTCACCCACACAGTGGGCTTTTTCAAGTCACACACGGATCTGCTGCAGAAGGAACAGATCCATGAGAATGCTGGTCCAGTGACAGATGGGTACATATTTACGTCAGAATACTAGTGAGCAACTCTGAGAGGAAAGTTAATGGTTCAGAGTAACAATTTCAACCAGAACAACGGCTTATACAACAACTAAACCCATTTGCTAGAAAACCTCCTCTTTGCTATCCTACATAACCCACACACTCGCCCGTCCCTGGCAGGTCAGTCTCAAATCAAACCTACCCAACCTACCCACCTATATACTCATATACTCTTTACTTTACTCTGTGATTTGATAAGCCCATTGTGTGACACAAAATATCACATTATGAAGCGTTTATTTTCCACCGTAAAAGGGAAAGCCAGTAACATATGCAAAGCTTAATAAGGAAGGGACTTAGGAGTAACCTAGTGCATAAATAAGCTCTGCCATCTTCTGGTACAGGCATGAAGTTTGGGACGGTAAACAACAGAGACGGTAAACAACAGAGACGGGGAACAACAGAGACGGTAAGCAACAGAAACGGTGAACAACAGAGACGGTAAACAGCAGAGACGGTAAACAGCAGAGACGGTAAACAGCAGAGACGGTAAACAACAGAGACGGTGAACAACAGAGACGGTGAACAACAGAGACGGTAAACAGCAGAGACGGTAAACAACAGAGACGATAAACAACAGAGACGGTAAACAACAGAGATGGGGAACAACAGTGACGGTGAACAACAGAGATGGTGAACAACAGAGGCGGTAAACAGCAGAGGCGGTAAACAGCAGAGACGGGGAACAACAGAGACAGTAAACAACAGAGACGGTAAACATCAGACACGGTAAACAACAGACACGGTAAACAATAGATATGGTAAACAAAAGACACGGTAAACAATAGAGACGGTAAACAATAGAGACGGTGAGCAAGGACGGTAAACAGAGACAGTAAACAACAGAGACAGTAAACGCATTCAACAATTTTTCAAGACCTGTAAAACTTAGTGGATTCAGTTGGCAGTTTGGGAGCAGTTCTTCACCTCACTGAACATCACCAAAAGGTTTGTACTGGCTGCTCCTGCGAAATGAAGTGTTCGGAAGAACAACTCGTATCCAGATCACAGTGTAAAACTCGTGCACCATCACTTAAGATTCAGATCACAACGTAAAACTCTGACTTGTGCACCATCACTTAAGATTCAGATCACAACGTAAAACTCTGACTCGTGCACCATCACTTAAGATTCAGATCACAGTGTAAAACTCTGACCATCGTGACAGGCAATATTAAACTTGATAAATTAGACACATGTGCAACTCTTGGGTATCTTCATTGAGGAAACGTTTCGCCACACAGTGGCTTCATCAGTCCATACAAAGGAGAATCTTGAAGAACAGGAGGAGAATGAGGTAATCAGTCCCTCAACCTTGACTCGATGTGGTCAGTCCATCAATCAGTCCATTCAAGATTGATGGACTGACCACATCTACTCAAGGTTGAGGGACTGATTACCTCATTCTCCTCCTGTTCTTCAAGATTCTCCTTTGTATGGACTGATGAAGCCACTGTGTGGCGAAACGTTTCCTCAATAAAGATACCCAAGAGTTGCACATGTGTCTAATTTATCAACATGTCTGTTATCTGAACCATTCATCTACAAATATTAAACTTGTGCACCATCACTTAAGATTCAGATCACAATGTAAGACTCTGACCATCATGACAGGCAATATTAAACTTGTGCACCATCACTTAAGATTCAGATCACAATGTAAGACTCTGACCATCATGACAGGCAATATTAAACTTGTGCACCATCACTTAAGATTCAGATCACAATGTAAGACTCTGACCATCATGACAGGCAATATTAAACTTGTGTACCATCACTTAAGATCCAGATCACAATGTAAGACTCTCACTAGCATGACAAACAATATTAAACTTAACAGAGTCCTGGCTCTTCTCTCCTGCTAATCGAATTAAGACTTGAAATTTTCCTCCGTAAAATGGTTTTATTAGTTTTTGTGAGTTTTAGTAAACATTAAAATAGATTATTCTGAAGTTTTTTGTTAACTGAGAAATGAAAGCAGAAAAAAAAATAAACACGAAAAAACAATCTGGAAAACTTTACGAAAAAATAATCCAGCATCCAAAATGTTGTCTTTTCGTAAAATGAACCTAAGTGAAATAAAACAGTTGGGTGCTTTTGCTTTGAACATTAAAACAAGTAAAAAAATTCCCGAAAAAGGAAAAAACAACAATGGCAAGTTAATATTAGGCTTAAAAAAATGTGTGAAATAAATATACAGTTTGCATCGTCTCTCCCCTCTAGGAAGGTTCCTTGATGTTGGTGAGGGGCTCTTGATTTAGGGAATTGGATCTGTGCTCCAGTTTCCCGAATTAAGCCTGATTGCCTTCCACATCCCCCCCCCCCAGGCGCTGTATAATCCACCGGGTTTAGCGATTCCCCCTTGATTATAATAATAATAATTGCAGCGTCTCTTAATATGATCCGGAGCAACAGACTTGCATCTACAATTTACACAAAATCAAATCAGAAGATCAGAAACTACCAGTGCAAAATCTGTCCGATATTGTCCACTTTTTGATCTGGAGGGTGGAGTCGGCCAGTGACCAGGTGTGTTGTTGAGTTGGAGGGTGAAGTCGGCCAGTGACCAGGTGTGTTGTTGAGCTGGAGGGTGGAGTCGGCCAGTGACCAGGTGTGTTGTTGAGTTGGAGGGTGAAGTCGGCCAGTGACCAGGTGTGTTGTTGAGCTGGAGGGTGGAGTCGGCCAGTGACCAGGTGTGTTGTTGAGTTGGAGGGTGAAGTCGGCCAGTGACCAGGTGTGTTGTTGAGCTGGAGGGTGGAGTCAGCCAGTGACCAGGTGTGTTGTTGAGCTGGAGGGTGGAGTCGGCCAGTGACCAGGTGTGTTGTTGAGCTGGAGGGTGGAGTCGGCCAGTGAGCAGATGTGTTGTTGAGCTGGAGGATGGAGTCGGCCAGTGAGCAGGTGTGTTGTTGAGCTGGAGGATGGAGTCGGCCAGTGACCAGGTGTGTTGTTGAGCTGGAGGGTGGAGTCGGCCAGTGACCAGGTGTGTTGTTGAGCTGGAGGGTGGAGTCGGCCAGTGACCAGGTGTGTTGTTGAGCTGGAGGGTGGAGTCGCCAGTGACCAGTGTGTTTGTTGAGCTGGAGGGTGGAGTCGGCCAGTGACCAGTGTGTGTTGTTGAGCTGGAGGGTTGGAGTCGGCCAGTGACCAGGTGTGTTGTTGAGCTGGAGGGTTGGAGTCGGCCAGTGACCAGGTGTGTTGTTGAGCTGGAGGGTGGAGTCGGCCAGTGAGCAGGTGTGTTGTTGAGCTGGAGGGTGGAGTCGGCCAGTGACCAGGTGTGTTGTTGAGCTGGAGGGTGGAGTCGGCCAGTGACCAGGTGTGTTGTTGAGCTGGAGGGTGGAGTCGGCCAGTGACCAGGTGTGTTGTTGAGCTGGAGGGTGGAGTCGGCCAGTGACCAGGTGTGTTGTTGAGCTGGAGGGTGGAGTCGGCCAGTGACCAGGTGTGTTGTTGAGCTGGAGAGTGGAGTCAGCCATTGACCAGGTGTGTTGTTGAGCTGGAGGGTGGAGACGGCCAGTGACCAGGTGTGTTGTTGAGCTGGAGGGTGGAGTCAAGCAGTGACCAGGTGTGTTGTTGAGCTTGAGGGTGGTGTCAACCAGTAACCAGGTGTATTATTGAGCTGGAGGGTAGAGTCAACCTGTGACCAGGTGTGTTGTTGAGCTGGAGGGTGGAGTCAACCAGTAACCAGGAGTGTTGTTGAGCTGGAGGGTGGTGTCAACCAGAGACCAGGTGTGTTGTTGAGCTGGAGGATGGAGCCAAACAGTGACCCGGTGTGTTGTTGAGCTGGAGGGTCGAGTCAGCCAGTGACCAGGTGTGCTGTTGAGCTGGAGGGTGGAGTCAACCATTGACCAGGTGTGTTGTTGAGCTGGTGGGTGGAGTTAACCAGTGACCAGGTGTGTCGTTGCGCTGGAAGGTGAAGTCAACCAGTGACCAGGTGTGTTCTTGAGCTGAGGGTGGAGTCAATCAGTGACCAGGTGTGCTGTTGAGCTGGAGAGTGGAGTCGGCCAACGACCAGGTGTGTTGTTGAGCTGAAGGGTGGAGTCAACCAGTGATTAGGTGTGTTGTTGAGCTGAAGGGTGGAGTCAGCCAGTGACCAGGTGTGTTGTTGAGCTGGTGGGTGGAGTCAACCAGTGACCAGGTGAGCCGTTGCGCTGGAGGGTGGAATCAGCCAGTGACCAGGTGTGTTGTGCTGGAGGGTGGAGTCAGCCAGTGATCAGGTGTGCTGTTGACCTGGTGGGTAGAGTCAACCAGTGACCAGGTGTATTGTAAAACTGGACGGTGGAGTCCACCAGTGACCAGGTGTGTTACGCTGGTGGGTGGAGTCGGCCAGTGACCAGGTGTGTTGTTGAGCTGGAGAGTGGAGTCAACCAGTGACCAGGTGTGTTGTTGAGCTGGAAGGTGAAGTCAACCATTGACCAGGTGTGTTGTTGAGCTGAAGGGTGGAGTCAGCCAGTGACCAGGTGTGTCGTTGAGCTGGTGGGTGGAGTCAACCAGTGACCAGGTGTGTTGTTGCGCTGGAGGGTGAAATCAGTCCTTGACCAGGTGTGTTGCTGCGCTAGAGGGTGAAATCAGCCAGTGACCAGGTGTGTTGTTGAGCTGGAGGGCGGAGTCAACCAGTGACCAGGTGTATTATTGAGCTGGAGGGTAGAGTCAACCAGTGACCAAGTGTGTTGTGCTAGAGGGTGGAGTCAGCCAGTGACCAGGTGTGTTGTGTGCTGGAGGGTGGAGTCAAGTAGTGACCTGGTGTGTTGTTGCACTGGAGAGTTGAGTCAACTAGTGACCAGGTGTGTTGTGCTAGAGGGTGGAGTCAGCCAGTGACCAAGTATGTTGTTGTGCTTGAGGGTGGAGTCAGTGACCAGGTGTGTTGTTGTGCTAGAGGGTGGATTCAAACAGTGACCAAGTATGTTATTGTGCTGGAGGGTGGAGTCAGATAGTGACCAGGTGAAGGGTGGAGTCACCTAGTGATCAATTGTGTTCTTGCGCTGGAGGGTGTAGTCATCAATTCACCAGGCGTTGTGGTGTTGAGCCGGATGGAGTAAACAATTGACCAGGTGCTCAACAAGTAACTAGGTGTGGTAGTGTTGATAAGGATGGAGACAACCAGTGAGCAGGTGTGGTAGGGTTGAGCTGGGTGGAGTCAACCAGTAACTAAGTGTGGTAGTGTT
Source organism: Cherax quadricarinatus (assembly GCF_026875155.1). Classification (NCBI taxonomy): domain Eukaryota; kingdom Metazoa; phylum Arthropoda; class Malacostraca; order Decapoda; family Parastacidae; genus Cherax; species Cherax quadricarinatus. The sequence goes on along the minus strand of NC_069423.1, from coordinate 42,333,056 downwards.
GAGCTGGATCTAGTCAACAAGTGTCCTGGTGCTTAACCAGTAATTAGGTGTAGTAGTGTTCAGCTGGATGGAGTCAACCAGTGAGCAGGTGTGGTAGTGTTGCTCTGGATGGAGTCAACCAGTAACCAGGTGTGGTAGCGTTGCTCTGGATGGAGTCAACCAGTAACCAGGTGTGGTAGTGTTGCTCTAGATGGGGTCAACCAGTAACCAGGTGTGGTAGTGTTGCTCTGGATGGGGCCAACCAGTAACCAGGTGTGGTAGTGTTGCTCTGGATGGGGTCAACCAGTAACCTGGTGTGGTAGTGTTGCTCTGGATGGGGCCAACCAGTAACCTGGTGTGGTAGTGTTGCTCTGGATGGGATCAACCAGTAACCTGGTGTGGTAGTGTTGCTCTGGATGGGGCCAACCAGTAACCAGGTGTGGTAGTGTTGCTCTGGATGGAGTCAACCAGTAACCAGGTGTGGTAGTGTTGCTCTAGATGGGGTCAACCAGTAACCTGGTGTGGTAGTGTTGCTCTGGATGGGGCCAACCAGTAACCAGGTGTGGTAGTGTTGCTCTGGATGGAGTCAACCAGTAACCAGGTGTGATAGTGTTGCTCTGGATGGGGCCAACCAGTAACCAGGTGTGGTAGTGTTGCTCTGGATGGGGCCAACCAGTAACCAGGTGTGGTAGTGTTGCTCTGGATAGGGCCAACCAGTAACCTGGTGTGGTAGTGTTGCTCTGGATGGGATCAACCAGTAACCTGGTGTGGTAGTGTTGCTCTGGATGGGGTCAACCAGTAACCAGGTGTGGTAGCGTTGCTCTGGATGGAGTCAACCAGTAACCAGGTGTGGTAGTGTTGCTCTAGATGGGGTCAACCAGTAACCTGGTGTGGTAGTGTTGCTCTGGATGGGGCCAACCAGTAACCTGGTGTGGTAGCGTTGCTCTGGATGGGATCAACCAGTAACCTGGTGTGGTAGTGTTGCTCTGGATGGGGTCAACCAGTAACCAGGTGTGGTAGTGTTGCTCTGGATGGAGTCAACCAGTAACCAGGTGTGGTAGTGTTGCTCTAGATGGGGTCAACCAGTAACCTGGTGTGGTAGTGTTGCTCTGGATGGAGTCAACCAGTAACCAGGTGTGGTAGTGTTGCTCTAGATGGGGTCAACCAGTAACCAGGTGTGGTAGTGTTGCTCTGGATGGAGTCAACCAGTAACCAGGTGTGGTAGTGTTGCTCTAGATGGGGTCAACCAGTAACCAGGTGTGGTAGTGTTGCTCTGGATGGGGCCAACCAGTAACCAGGTGTGGTAGTGTTGCTCTGGATGGGGTCAACCAGTAACCTGGTGTGGTAGTGTTGCTCTGGATGGGGTCAACCAGTAACCAGGTGTGGCAGTGTTGCTCTGGATGGGGCCAACCAGTAACCAGGTGTGGTAGTGTTGCTCTGGATGGGGTCAACCAGTAACCAGGTGTGGTAGTGTTGCTCTGGATGGGGTCAACCAGTAACCAGGTGTGGTAGTGTTGCTCTGGATGGGGTCAACCAGTAACCAGGTGTGGTAGTGTTGCTCTGGATGGGATCAACCAGTAACCTGGTGTGGTAGTGTTGCTCTGGATGGGGCCAACCAGTAACCAGGTGTGGTAGTGTTGCTCTGGATGGGGTCAACCAGTAACCTGGTGTGGTAGTGTTACGCTAGGTCAACATTTCTCAACCTTTTCACCCTTGCAGAAGCCTTGAAATAATTTTCATTTCTCAGGGAACCCCTACTTAAAAATTATTGAATATCATTATTAATATCTTTCTTCATCTTTTATAACTTAAAGTCCGTAAGGAGAATTTAATTTTTTTTCTTATTATTAGTTAAAAAAATAACCATGTCTGTACAGACAAAATAAATATAAGTAACCGATATTACATATAACAGATAAACAGAACGAATGCAGATAATAATTACTACAATCAATTAATCGTTTACTGACAATGCTGAAAAGGCACAGGAAAAATCAAGGCAAAATGTCTCAAAAAAAATATGTGGGTCAAGTTAATGTTATTTTGTAAGCCAAAATAGATTTTAAAATTTGTTCCTCCGTGAATCCTGTGGCTCTCGTTTGGTACACAAATACTTAATTCGTGGTCGTACTTAGATAAACACACACGGATTTCATCTTCAAATGAAAGTAGATGATTTCTGTCTTGTCTCCTGATACTTGTTAATTAAGAAAAAGATTGCTCGCACTTGTAAGAGGTTGAAAACTGCAGCAATATATATTGTTTTCCAACGAATGGCAGCATACTCTTCTGCCACAGATATCCATAACATGTCCAGGGATAAGTCAGCAAATCTCATCTGAAGTGTACAGTCAGACTGCAGCTCACAAAGTTGTTCGTCATCTCATAAAGTCAAGTTGTCAGGTTGAGCAGATGATGTTGGAAAGGACGGAAAGTAATGATACATGCATCCGTCACGTACAGATCCTGTCCACTGACCACTATATGCGGTTTCACACTTGTGTCGTATAGACTTAGCTAAATATATTCGCTATAATTATTATACTTTAATATAATACACTAGAATTTTACAAAAAATGCTGAAGGGGTATAGTAAAGTTTTGCACTGGAAGGTGGAGTCAACCTCCAACCAGGTGTGGTAGTGTTGTGTTGGAAGGTGGAGTCAACCTCCAACCAGGTGTGGTAGTGTTGTGCTGGAAGGTGGAGTCAACCTCCAACCAGGTGTGGTAGTGTTGTGCTGGAAGGTGGAGTCAACCTCCAACCAGGTGTGGTAGTGTTGTGCTGGAAGGTGGAGTCAACCTCCAACCAGGTGTGGTAGTGTAGTGCTGGAAGGTGGAGTCAACCTCCAACCAGGTGTGGTAGTGTAGTGCTGGAAGGTGGAGTCAACCTCCAACCAGGTGTGGTAGTGTTGTGCTGGAAGGTGGAGTCAACCTCCAACCAGGTGTGGTAGTGTTGTGCTGGAAGGTGGAGTCAACCTCCAACCAGGTGTGGTAGTGTTGTGCTGGAAGGTGGAGTCAACCTCCAACCAGGTGTAGTAGTGTTGTGCTGGAAGGTGGAGTCAACCTCCAACCAGGTGTGGTAGTGTTGTGCTGGAAGGTGGAGTCAACCTCCAACCAGGTGTGGTAGTGTTGTGCTGGAAGGTGGAGTCAACCACCAACCAGGTGTGGTATGTTTTTGCTGGGAAAGTGAAGTCCCAACCACGACTAGGTGTGGTAGCGTTATCCTGGAGGGTGGAGTCAACCAGCGACCAGGTGTGGTAGCGTTGTACTGGAGGGTGGAATCAACCAGCGACCAGGTGTGGTAGCGTTGTACTGGAGGGTGGAGTCAACCAGCGACCAGGTGTGGTAGCGTTGTACTGGAGGGTGGAGTCAACCAGTGACCAGGTGTGGTAGCGTTGTACTGGAGGGTGGAGTCAACCAGTGACCAGGTGTGGTAGCGTTGTACTGGAGGGTGGAGTCAACCAGTGACCAGGTGTGGTAGCGTTGTACTGGAATGTGAAGTCAACCAATGACCAGGTGTGGTAGCGTTGTACTGGAGGGTGGAGTCAACCAGTGACCAGGTGTGGTAGCGTTGTACTGGAGGGTGAGTCAACCAGTGACCAGGTGTGGTAGCGTTGTACTGGAGGATGGAGTCAACCAGTGACCAGGTGTGGTAGCGTTGTACTGGAGGGTGGAGTCAACCAGTGACCAGGTGTGGTAGCGTTGTACTGGAGGGTGGAGTCAACCAGTGACCAGGTGTGGTAGCGTTGTACTGGAAGGTGTAGTCAACCAGTGACCAGGTGTGGTAGCGTTGAACTGGAGGGTGGAGTCAACCAGCGACCAGGTGTGGTAGCGTTGTACTGGAGGTGGAGTCAACCATTTACCAGGTTTTGGTAGCGTTGTACTGGAGGGGGAGTCAACCATGACCAGGTGTGGTAGCGTTGTACTGGAGGGTGGAGTCAACCATGGGCCAGGTGTGGTACGTTGTACTGGGGTGGAGTCAACCAGCGACCAGGTGTGTAGCGTTGTACTGAGGGTGGAAATCAACCAGTGACCAGGTGTGTAGCGTGTACTGGAAGGGGGAGTCAACCATGACCAGGTTGTGGTAGCATTGTACTGGAAGGTGGAGTCAACCAGTGACCAGGTGTGGTAGCGTTGTACTGGAAGGTGGAGTCAACCAGTGACCAGGTGTGGTAGCTTTGTACTGAAGGGTGGAGTCAACCAGTGACCAGGTGTGGTTGCGTTGTACTGGAGGGTGGAGTCAACCAGTGACCAGGTGTAGTAGCGTTGTACTAGAGTGGAGTCAACCATGACCAATGTGGTAGCGTTTTTACTGGGGGGTGGAGTCAACCAGTGACCAGGTGTGGTAGTGTTGTACTGGAGGGTGGAATCAACCAGTAACCAGGTGTGGTAGTGTTGTACTGGAGGGTGGAGTCAACCAGTGACCAGGGGTGGTAGTGTTGTACGGAGGGTGGAGTCAACCAGGTGACCAGGTTTTGGTAGTGTTGTACTGGAGGGTGGGGTCAACCGTGACCAGGTGTGGTAGTGTTGTACTGGAGGGTGGAGTCAACCAGTGACCAGGTGTGGTAGTGTTGTACTGGAGGGTGGAGTCAACCAGTGACCAGGTGTGGTAGCGTTGTACTGGAGGGTGGAGTCAACCAGCGACCAGGTGTGGTAGTGTTGTACTGGAGGGTGGAGTCAACCAGCGACCAGGTGTGGTAGCGTTGTACTGGAGGGTGGAGTCAACCAGCGACCAGGTGTGGTAGTGTTGTACTGGAGGGTGGAGTCAACCAGTGACCAGGTGTGGTAGTGTTGTACTGGAGGGTGGAGTCAACCAGCGACCAGGTGTGGTAGTGTTGTACTGGAGGGTGGAGTCAACCAGCGACCAGGTGTGGTAGTGTTGTACTGGAGGGTGGAGTCAACCAGCTGACAACAGTCTGCGTTTCTACTTATATAATGACAACAGTCTGCCTTTCTACTTATATAATGACAACAGTCTGCGTTTCTACTTATATAATGACAACAGTCTGCCTTTCTACTTATATAATGACAACAGTCTGCCTTTCTACTTATATAATGACAACAGTCTGCCTTTCTACTTATATAATGACAACAGTCTGCCTTTCTACTTATATAATGACAACAGTCTGCCTTTCTAGTTATACAATGCATCATTATTAATATTTTGAACCCGGTAAGAGGAGTCGTTGTCTAGTTGTTGACACGACCTCTGTATCACTATTTATTTAATAAAATTAACAAATTTTTCATATGCTGAAATGATGAGTCGATTAAAAAGAGAGAAATTCTCCAGTAATTGTAAGGATTACAACGATTCGAAGTTATATGTGATAATTTATTCCTGTGAACTAAAACCTAATTTAAAGTGCACACATTCCTAACCATTTGAAGTCAAGAAGCCGAGGCTTTTAAACGTCATCAGAGCCAATCCAGGAAGCTGATAATGCGTACTACATACCATCTGCTCCAAGAGTCTGGCTTCAGCTACTGTAAGCTAGTGTGGAAAATAAGAAGCCTATCCAATGAGGCGTTGTCGTGTTATGAGCGAAGTACAAATGATTAGCTGAAGGAAGAACAGGAAAAAATTCAGCGCACTACTTACAGGTCCCACCTAAGGGATTCCTAATTATATCTGGTGTCTATATCATTCATCCACTTCCGTTTTCAAGACCGCAGTAACAGGAAGTACACCTTGTATACACTGACGCAGCCTCACCTAGTGTAATGCTTCCAAATACTTGTATACATATTATCCACTCTTGCTCTCGTGAAGAGAGAACACCAATCATCATGCAGTCACAGTAAGTTATTCACCCAGTTGTAATTCATTTCCAAAATCCGAGATATTCAGTGAATGGCATTCAGCATGAGGCGGACGACACAGCAAACGTTTTGATAGTAAACACACGCAAAATTACGAACAAAAAGTATCACCTTTCCACCAATTTTAAATTCGAAATTACTATCTTCTTCTCTGATCAATTTCGTTTCTGAATAGTTTTTCTATCCCACCTTCATAATAACAAATAACTTTACACAAATTTCCAGAGCACACGTGGGTAAGATTGGGCATGAATAGCTGTCATTTCCTTGCTGGTTTATGGTTGGGCAATACAGAGCTCAACAGGTGCGCGTGTGTCCTAAGTGATGCCTCAATTCAGAGGCCGTAGAGGCAGTCAGGGCGGAACGCCAGCATTCTGGACATGTGCAGAATGAACGGGTAAGTCTGTGACATCGACGCCAGCGAGGGCTAAAGGCAGACTCTATTAATCATTCTGTCTGTCTGTCTGTCTGTCTGTCTGTCTGCCGCTTTACGCGTGTGTGTGTGTGTGTGTGTGTGTGTGTGTGTGTGTGTGTGTGTGTGTGTGTGTGTGTGTGTTTGTGTGTGTGTGTGTGTGTTTATATCACTCTCTAAGTAAGTAAAGTTTATTCAGGTATACACAAACAGTTACACAGCCTATCATACATAGCAGCATATGTGTAGAAAACCAACCTCCATATAGCATTCATTCAGGCGAGATTAAATATCAAATATCATAGTCATAACATGTCAATGAAGGTAATTCATGTAAGGCTTTAGATATGGACTGGAGGGTCAGTGAGAGTACCTGGATCTGGAGGGATGCTGCCTGGTCAGGTTTGATGGGCCTTGTACACTGTTTTTCTATTTTCCTGTTTGCTTTTTACTCTTTGTGTTTGATGATGACTGGCACTACACGAAGTAGATTCCATCATATATTATGGACTACCTGCCGATCGCTGCTATAATTTGAGGAAAAAAAATAAAATAAAAAATATCGAGAATGTCAGAATTGTTTAGTATGGTGGAGAATTCAGATTATTTGGTAAAAAGTACAGTCAAAAATTGTGATACAGTATTCCTGACAGGACCAAAAAATTAAATAAAATAATCAATGCTATTTCAAACTATTCTGACACTAAAAGACACGGAAAAATTATTGTATAGTACCGTACTGCAACTAATCATAATTATCGTTTCAAATTTTATAGTCTTCCTGTTTAAAGCTTACCTAGTACATACCCTTGAGGGTTTAGCGCTTAGCAATGATTATAATAATTATCTGCTACATAGGAGTCATTAGGCTCCGTGTCACCAGTCCAGAATACCACTATGTTACCAGTCAAGAATACCTCCATGTCACTAGTCAAGAATACCTCCATGTCACCAGACAAGAATACCTCCATGTTACCAGACAAGAATACCTCAATGTCACCAGGCAAGAATACTTCCATGTCACCAGTCCAGAATACCACTATGTCACCAGTCTAGAATACCTCCATGCCACTAGTCAAGAATACCTCCATGTCATCAGACAAGAATACCTCCATGTTACCAGACAAGAATACCTCAATGTCATTAGTCAAGAATACCTCCATGTCACTAGTCAAGAATACCTCCATGTCACTAGTCAAGAATACCTCCATGTCATCAGACAAGAATACCTCCATGTTACCAGACAAGAATACCTCCATGTCACCAGTCAAGAATACTTCCAAGCTACCAGTCAAGAATACCTCAATGTCACCAGGCCAGAATACCTCCATGTCACCAGACAAGAATACCTCCATGTTACCAGACAAGAATACCTCAATGTCACCAGGCAAGAATACTTCCATGTCACCAGTCCAGAATACCACTATGTCACCAGTCAAGAATACCTCCATGTCACCAGTCAAGAATACCACTATGTCACCACTATGAGGTTAATGATGAGCTTGGGGAAAGTGATCACAAATCACTTAGTTTCAATATATCATGGAATCACCCAGATAACTGCAATCAAATTTCTGTCCCAAATTTTCGCTTGGCCGACTTCATGGGTCTGAAAAATTACCTGGGTGGGCTAAATTGGGATGTCCTGATTATGGGTCAGGTAGGTGATCTTTGTTGCCAATATGACGTTTTTCAGAGCATAGTTCTAGCTGCCCAGACAACTTTTGTTCCGAGTAGGGAAATTAGATCTAAGAAAAATTATCCCAAATGGATGAACAATAAATTAAAACATCTCACTGGTCAAAAGAGAGACATATATAGGCGTATGAAAAGAGGGGATGGGCAGTTAAGAAATCAATATATTCAATTAAAGAGAGAAATAAAAAAAGGAATAAGAAAAGCAAAAAGGGATTATGAGGTTAAGGTCGCAAGGGATTCAAAGACTAACCCAAAAGGGTTCTTTCAGGTATACAGAAGTAAGATTAGGGACAAGTTAGGCCCACTTAAGAGTAACTCTGGTCAGATCACTGACAGTGATAAGGATATGTGTGAAATTCTCAATACCTACTTCCTCTCAGTTTTCACCCAGGAAATTACTAGCGATATTCTTGAAATAAGAGATTATGTAGAACAGGACGATAATAAACTATGCACGATTGCGGTAACTAGTGACATGGTCCTCAGACAAATAGAGAAACTAAAACCTAACAAATCCCCAGGTCCTGCTGAACTGTTTGCAAGGGTGTTAAAGGAATGTAAAGAGGAACTTAGCATACCTTTGGCTAATCTTTTTAACATATCACTACAAACTGGCATAGTGCCTGACAAGTGGAAAATGGCAAATGTAATACCTATTTACAAGGCAGGTGACAGGTCCTTGGCTTCGGACTATAGACCAATAAGCCTAACCTCCACAGTGGGAAAATTTTTGGAGTCAATAATTTCCGAAGCAATTCGTAGCCATCTTGATAGGCACAGATTGATTAATGAACCTCAACACGATTTTACAAAGGGGCGTTCCTGTCTTACGAATTTGCTAACTTTTTTCACTAAGGTGTTTGAGGAGGTAGATCATGGTAATGAATATGATATTGTGTATATGGACTTCAGTAAAGCTTTCGATAGAGTTCCACATCAGAGGCTATTGAGGAAACTTAAGGCCCACGGAATAGGAGGAGAAATTTTTTTCCTGGGTAGAGGCATGGCTGACAAATAGGCAGCAGAGAGTTTGCATAAATGGCGAGAAATCAGAATGGGGGCACGTCACAAGCGGTGTTCTACAGGGGTCAGTGTTGGGCCCGTTGTTGTTCACAATTTACATAAACGACATAGATAAAGGAATAAATAGCGACATAAGCAAATTTGCTGATGACACCAAAATAGGCCGTCCAATTCATTGTAATGAGGACACTGGAGCACTCCAGGATGATTTGAATAGACTGATGCAATGGTTGGAGAAGTGACAGATGCAGTTTAATATAGACAAATGCAAAGTTCTAAATGTTGGACAGGAAAATAATCATGAAACATATAAACTAAATAATGTAGATCTTAATATTACGGATTGCGAAAAGGATTTAGGAGTTCTAGTTAGCAGTAATCTAAAACCAAGACAACAGTGCATTAGTGTTCGCAATAAAGCTAACAGAATTCTAGGCTTCATATCTAGAAGTATAAATAATAGAAGTCCTCAGGTTGTTCTTCAACTCTATACATCCTTGGTTAGGCCTCATTTAGACTATGCTGCTCAGTTCTGGTCACCGTATTACAGAATGGATATAAATGCTCTGGAAAACGTACAGAGGAGGATGACAAAGATGATCCCATGTATCATAAATCTTCCCTATGAGGATAGACTGAGGGCTCTGAATCTGCACTCTGCACTCTGGGAATGGACCCTGCCCCTGCAAGGTCAGTAGCCCGGGTTGCAGTGTTCTTCTTTCTTAATGTTCTTTTGTCCTCCAGTCAAGAATACATCCAAGTCACCAGTCAAGAATACCCCATGTCACAGTAAGAATTCCCCTCTCACCAGTCAAGAATACCTTCAAGTTACCAGTCAAGAATACCTCCAAGCTATCAGGTCAAGATACTTCCATGACATCCAGTCAAGAATACTCCATGACACCATGGAGAATACCTCCATGTCATCCAGGAAAGAATCCCTCCATGTCACCAGCCCAGAATCCCTCCAATTCCCCAGTCAAGAATACCTTCCAGTTTATCAGTCAAGAATACCTCCAGGGTCACCAGTCAAGCATACCCCCAATTACCAGTCAAAAAACCTCGTTTCACTACAATGCAGATTGAAGTCAACTCTAAGTATATACAAACTTAACGACTTACACCTTTGGGGTGATGTCCTATGTAAAGTAATATCAAGCCCATAAAATTCAGCCATAGGAATTTAATATTCCCATTCGAAAATAAAAAAAAAACTTAGCTAACAATCACTTGCTGGTACAAGTCTGTGTGTCCTGACAGACAAAATTCATTCAAACCAATGTTCTTACCAATTGTGCAAGCTTCACAACTGTACGAGCTGTCACAATTGTACAGCTGTCACAACTGTACGACTGTCACAATTGTACAAGCTTCACAACTGTAGAGCTGTCACAACTGTACGAGCTGTCACAACTGTCGAGCTGTCACAACTGTACGAGCTGTCACAACTGTATCGAGCCTGTCACAACTGTACCAGCTGTCACAATGTACGAGCTGTCACACTGTACGAGCTGCACAAACTGACGAGCTGTCACAATTTGTACAATGCTGTCACAACTGTACGAGCTGTCAAAACTGTACGAGCTGTCACAAACGTAAGCTGTCACAACTGTACGAGCTGTCACAACTGTACAGCTTCACAACTGTACGAGCTGTCACAATAGTACAAGCTGTCACATTGTACGAGCTGTCACATATTGTACAAGCTTCACACTTTCGAGCTGTCACAACTGTACCGAGCTGCCCACAATTGTAAAGCTGTCACAACTGTACCGAGCTGTCACAATTGTACAAGCTGCCCACAACTGTACGAGCTGTCACAACTGTACGAGCTGTCACAACTGTACGACTGTCACAATTGTACGATCTTCACAACTGTACGAGCTGTCACAACTGTACAGCTTCACCAACTGTACGAGCAGTCACAATTGTACAACCCTGCCCACAATTGTAAAGCTGTCACAACTGTACGAGCTGTCAAACTGTACGATGTTTGGGTCACAAATTGTCAAGCTGTCACAACTGTCCGAGTGTCACAACGTACAGCTGTCACAATTGTACAACTCTCACAACTGTACGAGCTGTCACAACTGTACAAGGGCTGTCACAACCTGTACGAGCTGTCACAATGTACAAGCCTGTCACAACTGTACGAGCTTGTCACTCCCTGTACGAGCTGTCACAAATTGTACAACTGTCACAACTGTACGAGCTGTCACAACTGTACGAGCTGTCACAACTGTACAAGCTGTCACAATATGTACATCTGTCACTCAACGGGTACGAGCTGTCACATCTGTCCCAGCTGTCACAATTACAAGCTGTCACACTGTACGAGCTGTCACAATTGTACAGCGGCACAATTGCGCGAGCTGTCACATTGTAACAAGCTGTCACAATTGCACGAGCTGTCACAATTGCACGAGCTGCCACATTGCACGAGTGTCACAATTGCACGAGCTGTCACAATTGGTACGATCTGCCACAATTGCACGACTGCCACAATTCACGAGTGCCAAATTCACGAGCTTCACAATTGTACAAGTCTGTCACAATTGCACGAGCTGTCACAATTGCACAGCTGCCACATTGCACGAGCTGTCACAATTCACAGCTGTCACAATTGCATCAGAGCTGTCATCCACTTGTTACGAGCTGCCACAATTGCTCGAGTGCACAATTGCACGACCTGTCCACAATTGCCAGCTGTCACAATTGCACTGGGGCTGATCACATTGCCGAGCTGCCACTATTGCCGATGCTGCCACAATTGCACGAGCTGTCACAATTTGCACGACTTCACAATTGCACGAGCTGTCACAATTGCACGAGCTGTCACAATTGTACGAGCGGCCACAATTGCGCGAGCTGACAAGTTGCAATCTGTCACAATTGGAGGTGAATGTATCATATATTTGGGAGTAGATGTGTCAGTAGATGGTCTCTGAAAGATGAGTAAATCATAGAGATTGACGAGGGGACAAAGGTGATGTCACTGAGGATCTGTGGAGACAAGAACTCTATCCATGAAGCAAGAGAGAATGTATGAGAGCATAGTATATAACACACACTTGTGTATGGTGTGAGCAAGGTTGTGAATGTTGCAAAAAGGAGAAGGCATGGAAGCAATGGAGATTTCCTGTCTGAGGGCAATGTTTATTGGTGTGAATGTAATGTAGAGAATTCATAGTTTGGGGATTAGAGGTGGGGATTTCCCTGGAATTATTTATCCAGAGGCAAGGAGGGTTTAAATTGACAAGGTATGGACATTCAGAAAGGATGAACGAAATAAATGACATCGGAGTTTCAATCTGTAGTGGAGGAGGGCGGGGAAGGGGTCGCCCTTTGGGAAGGTTGGAGGAGGGATAAAGAGTTTTGTGTGCGAGGGGCTTGGATTTATAGCAAGCGTGCATGAGCGTGTTCGGAGTAAAGGTGACAATGCTTTTTAACTTGCCCATGCTTGGAGTGTGAGCAAGGTAACAGTACAGGGAACGGCCCGAAATGTAATATCTATAATATCTATAATATATTATATCTATAATAATATATCTATTATATATATATTATATATGTGTGAGTTGTGTGTGTGTCTGTGTGATGTGTGTGTGTGTGTGTGTGGTTGTGTGTGTGTGAGTGATGTATAATTTTTCCTATTGTCGGTCTACCCGCCATGTAAAAAGTTTCATAAAAGAAAACACATTAACCCTAGGACATTAGGCACTGCCCCTTCCATATTACTCACCAGCTGATACAATCTTACACCTCTCCTGAGTGCAAGTAATGCCATCTTCACCTCTCCTGAGTGCAAGTAATGCCATCTTCACCTCTCCTGAGTGCAAGTAATGCCATCTACACCTCTCCTGAGTGCAAGTAATGCCATCTTCACCTCTCCTGAGTGCAAGTAATGCCATCTTCACCTCTCCTGAGTGCAAGTAATGCCATCTTCACCTCTCCTGAGTGCAAGTACTGCCATCTTCATCTCTCCTGAGTGCAAGTAATGCCATCTTCACCTCTCCTGAGTGCAAGTACTGCCATCGTCACCTATCCTGATTGCAAGTAATGCCATCTTCACCTCTCCTGAGTGCAAGTAATGCCATTTTCACCTCTCCTGAGTGCAAGTACTGCCATCTTCACCTCTCCTGAGTGCAAGTAATGCCATCTTCACCTCTCCTGAGTGCAAGTAATGCCATCTTCATCTCTCCTGAGTGCAAGTAATGCCATCTGCACCTCTCCTGAGTGCAAGTAATGCCATCTTCACCTCTCCTGAGTGCAAGTAATGCCATTTCACCTCTCCTGAGTGCAAGTACTGCCATCTTCACCTCTCCTGAGTGCAAGTAATGCCATCTTCACCTCTCCTGAGTGCAAGTAATGCCATCTGCACCTCTCCTGAGTGCAAGTAATGCCATCTTCATCTCTCCTGAGTGCAAGTACTGCCATCTTCACCTCTCCTGAGTGCAAGTACTGCCATCTTAAACCTCTCCTGAGTGCAAGTAATGCCATCTTCACCTCTCCTGAGTGCAAGTACTGCCATCTTCACCTCTCCTGAGTGCAAGTAATGCCATCTACACCTCTCCTGAGTGCAAGTACTGCCATCTTCACCTCTCCTGAGTGCAAGTAATGCCATCTACACCTCTCCTGAGTGCAAGTAATGCCATCTTCATCTCTCCTGAGTGCAAGTACTGCCATCTTCACCTCTCCTGAGTGCAAGTAATGCCATCTTCACCTCTCCTCAGTGCAAGTAATGCCATCTTCACCTCTCCTGAGTGCAAATAATGCCATCTTCACCTCTCCTGAGTGCAAGCAATGCCATCTTCACCTCTCCTGAGTGCAAGTACTGCCATCTTCACCTCTCCTGAGTGCAAGTACTGCCATCTTCACCTTTCCCTGAGTGCAAGTAATGCCATCTTCACCTCTCCTGAGTGCAAGTACTGCCATCTTCACCTCTCCTGAGTGCAAGTACTGCCATCTGCACCTCTCCTGAGTGCAAGTAATGCCATCTTCACCTCTCCTGAGTGCAAGTACTGCCATCTTCACCTCTCCTGAGTGCAAGTACTGCCATCTTCACCTCTCCTGAGTGCAAGTAATGCCATCTACACCTCTCCTGAGTGCAAGTAATGCCATCTACACCTTCACGACTCAAGTCCAGATAAATGGTTTCCCTAAATCCTTTGATAAATGTTACATTGTTTACTCTCCAACATCACCTCTGTGAAAAACCACTTGCATTTTTTCGTTCCTGTCAAACACACTCACTCACTCTGGCCTCTCATAACAGTGCTTGAGCCACATGTGCGGGAGAGTAAATTACTAATTTACTATAGGTGTCTCCGCACCTCCATAACGTAGCAGTTACTGTGGTTGGAGTATGCAATATCTCTGTGAAAGGAATCTGCTATATATTACATACGAACCGTCGGAGTTGAGACCATCTTTCTGACTCCATTTCAACTTGATCACTAACATCAACCAAAACTATCTACTAGTGTCTCTATTGTCAGTTGACATCAACCAGCCTTCCCGGAGACTACCACAACCTGTCAACTACACCCGGCTCACCACCGCCGCTCTACTGTGCCACTTGACATCTTAACTAAATTACTCCTTCAGACAGAATAATAAGTAAAATCCTGATTATAATTGTCATTTTCATTTTACTTATATTATTAAAGTTGTGTTTTAGATTCACCTATTAATTAGCCTTTTTGTTTATTGCCTTTATTCCGTTTTCCCATTATTTCTTCATAACAGGAGATTACTAAATCCCTGACAATCAGAGGCAACATCTTTAAATCCCATATCCCTTCCCAACACCATAGCATTCACTTCTTAAATTACTCTTGTTGTTAATAGAGTAAACAACGGCAGTGACATTACTCGTCCATGTCCAAGTTCTTTTTTCACTGGGAAAATAATCCCTTTCCTATATACCTTGACCTGAACTCTACTTTCTACTTACAAACTTCGCTGATTTTAGTAACCTAGCAACTGTTCCGTATATTTGCAACATCTGCTACATTTCTCCCCTATCCACCATATCATTTGCCTTACCCTAAAAGCCATAAATGCAGCAAATAGCTATCTTCGCCTGGACTACACATCCCTTACCCTTCCTAAATCCTTTCTGCTCGTCTGAAATCCTGCTTCTTGTCTTACTCCTTAACCCTTTCAATATTAATTCTGCCCTTAACTTGGTTTGGTAAGCTCAACAGGCGTATCTTCCTATAATTCTTGCACTCTCTCTGTCCCCTTTTACCTTATATTATACCAGAGAACTATGCACGCTCTTACCAGTCTTCTGGTAACCTCCCTTCCTTCATGCATACTTTAAACAAACACACCATCCACTCCAACAGAATCCCAATCTGCTTTCAACGTCTCTATCTTAATCCCATCGATTCCTGCTGCTTCATTCCCCTTTCTGGCCACTGCCTCACACACTTTCCCCCACATACACCTCAGGTTCCTCCTCATTTCTATACGAAGTTATCTCTCACTTTTCCATGCATGAAATCACTGTCTCCCCTTCATAATTAATATTCAACATCTCGTCAAAGAGATGTATGTATGAGCAATCCTGAAACCATAAGGGTTAACAACGTCTTCATATACACACTTCAGTTGGTTTCACCCCATACGTTCCTCAGTCACCAGGATCGTTGTGTTGGGGAGAGACATGTTCTGGTGTTGCCTTTAATATTGGGGAGGGCGAGGGGTTGATTGAGGTGGTAGTATCTTTGTGATGGGGTCAGGGAGGCAGAATGTCGTGGTGGAGCCTGAAAACCTTCCATGCTACGAGCAATATTTGCAAAAATATTATTATAACGTGGCTTAAATGCTATAATTTGTAATCCCTGGCCACAAATTTTGCTTTCTGGTGCAGATAAGAAGCTGCGTTGGGTTGCCCCTGGGGCCAAGACATATCGCTGCTCCTCTATTATCTGAGAGGGATAATTATGGCACATGTCACCCCCGCGGACAGGATAATGACACACGAAAGATTTTCTGAACCAAACTGAATTATGTCATGTGTAGTTTTCGACTTAAACCACCAGGCATCCTAAGTTATTAATTTGTTGGCGACAGGAATAATTTCGCAGATGCATAATTTTCCGAGAAACGTGATTAGAAGATTAACAAATTTATTTTACTTATTGCCAGTTTATCCAACATAATTCACAATCAAAATTTCCCATGATAATTTTTTATTATATCCCCCAAAGATATCTTCCCAACAGATAAAATATTTCAGGTTCACTTTGTCATAGCAATACGTTAGCTTTACACAAAAATATTTAAGTTAGTTTTAAATCAATATCGTATAGGCAATATTACTTAGATTGTTACTTAATTCATATTTATACTTAGAATTTTGACAAGTAATATCTTGTGATATTATTTAAAAAAATATATTTTAGCAGTTTTATGGACGAAGGAGCATTCGGAACTTCTGTAAATATACCGGATGTTCCTTAAGATATGTATGTAAGCACATCAAACACAAGTGTATTTTTCGTATTTTCACACACCACAAATAAATAAGGTCAATATATAATATATATATATATAAACATATATATATATATATTGCAATAAGATCACAGTAAACAGTGATTTCAGAATATGCAAAACAATAGTTCCTTGAAAAAGTTAGATAGTCAGTGAAAGCGCTTGGAAATTTCCTATTCTTACGAGAGGTTGTTTGCAATATATAAATATATAGATAGTAAAATAATATATATAAGATATGTATAATAGATATAGTATATATATAAGCTCTTTCTCTAGCCTGTGGACGGAGCGCAATGGCCACTTCAGTGGGAAAATCTGTTTAAAGATATATCATCTTAAAACTTACTTCACAATGTAGAGTTACACAACAACACCCACAAGGGAATGTCGGGCAGGACAAAGTGTTTAAGGAAATCGGACTGACGACACAGGAGCAGACAGAAGGGTCAGGGGAGACATGATAACGACATACAAGATACTCGGGAATAGACAAAGGTGGACAGAGTAGGATGTTCCAGAGAGGGGACAAAAGGGACAAGGGTCACAACTGGAAGCTGAGACTCAGACGAGTCACAGGGACGTTAGGAAGTATTTCTCGTCAAAGTTGTCACAATGGAATACCTAGCAAGTGAAGTAATGGAGGCAGGAACCATACATAGTTTTAAGAAGAGGTATAACAAAGCTCAGGAAGCAGAGAGAGAGAGGATCCAGTAGCGATCAGTGAAGAGGCGGGGCCAGGAGCTGAGTCTCGACCCCTGCAACCACAATTAGGTGAGTACACACACACACCTCCACACACACACAACACATACACACACACACACACACACACACTCAATAATGATGGACTGACCACATCGACTCAATGTTGAGGGACTGATTACCTCAAACTCTTTCACATCTTCCACCATTCATCTTTATACCGGAGTCAGGAAGCCACTTGTTGTCCACAAACATTTCTGAATGTTGCAAAAGTGTATAATTCTTTAACTTAAACTGGTGTAAAAAAAAAAAACACGTGAGCAAACACTAAGACATATTTATTAGAAAAGTCCCGGTCCTGGATTATTATTATTATAATCAAGGGGGAAGCGCTAAACCCGGAGGATTATACAGCGCCTGGGGGGGGGGATGTGGAAGGCATTCAGGCTTAATTCGGGGAACTGGAGCACAGATCCAATTCCCTAAATCAAGAGCCCCTCACCAACATCAAGGAACCTTCCTTGAGGGGCCCGGTCCTGGAGCCTTGATCATTTCTTGAAGGTCCCAAGACCTCCATTTCTCCTGTGACTACAAGGAGTGTGCGTTAATGCGACGTCTTTACAGTTGTATCAAAAAGGCATCGGTTTAATATACATTTATAATGTGTAATGGTATATTATGCTGTAAACTATTTGCTTTCGTTAATAGTTAAACCATTGTTTTACACTATCCTTATTGTTCCTTTGCAGTGTAAGTTCTTTAACCTTTTCTGATTGCATGTGAGCTTCGTCTTGCTGAATTCGGACAGTCCTTGACGGAGAGCTGTGGCGGACTAGAATAAGGCTTGCCACTTCGTTTTAAAATCTTTCCCAACTGAGATTATGTCTCCTTTGTGATAACTCTCTGGAGCCTCGTGAACGCTTAATGACCTAGTCGATGGCTTAAAAGGACACGTGACCAAACACTAGGACATTATTCGAATACGTTTCGGTCTTGAGACCTTCATCAAGAAGTGATCAAGGTCCCAGGATCAAGACATTCTAATAAATATGTCTTGGTGTTTGCTCAACCAGTTTGTAAGTATTTATTAACAAGGTTTATATGACCTAGCCAGTGTCAACGTGAAGCATGGAATACGATTTGTGGAGAAAATTTTCCAGTAAAAGGGGTATCTCTCAGCCCGCTCAGCCCCCCCCCCCCCTCAGCCCTCTGAAGGATTTAGCCCTCCCGGAAGGGGCTAGTGGACTCATCCTCTCAAACAACTTGATTGAACACACATGTTCGTACCGTAGCGTCACAAGACACGCTTTTCTCTCCTTGCTAGTTCTTGTTGCAGCTACACAGTGAGAGTTAAACGAGAGTAATTACTCTTTTTTCCTCAGAAAAATTAAGGAAAACCTTGCACCTACTTTATCTACAAGTTGGAACTATTAGAAATTATAGTCTCTAGCTAGATAACAAGATACCTACCTTCTTGTTGAATACTATTGCGATGTGTAGCAAGGAAGAGACATAAGGCTGAGTTCAGCATATCCTTTGGGCGGACGATTAGGAGCAAGAGAGCAGAGGGCAGCGGGCTCAGATTGCTCCAAGTAATGAACGACGACGTGTGTGTCACGAAGGCGTTGCCTCCTTATCGTTTAAGGCAAAGGGACAGTAGTGACCAGTGCGTTTAAAACTCTAGTTCATTGTGACAATCTCAGGAATCTAGGAAACTTAGACTAGCTCGGTTATACGAGTCAGGAAATTCACGATAGAACCAATCAAGTAATGTTAAAGCGTATCTATGTTATTTCTGTCATGGATAATTCCACGAAGTGATGGTATTGAATGACGTGTAACAGGTAATGCAAGTGATTGCAACGAACATTTCCGACGTGTTGTGACGAACACAAGTGCAACATTTTCTGCGTGACATCTCGTCGTTCATCCACAAGACAACATTCTCAGCCTACATGGTGCAGTCAACGCCAAAAGCTTACGTTACACGACCAAGGTAAGTCTTAATCTCACTTGTAAAGCCGATTATAAAACTGTAGTTTTAGGCAGAAACAAGGTGATTTGGGCTGTACTATTCTAGACCATTATGTGAATGTCATCCACAAAACTCAGGCTAGTAGCTTACCACACTCCAGCAAACTTATACTGGAATATATATATATATATATATATGCTAGGGTCTTAATCTTAACTGAACTCTCGTCATTCTGCTGCTCAGACGTTGGGCTACCACGACTCAAGCTCAGAGGTTGGGCTACTGTTACATTCCAAGTATTGTAACCACTATTTCCTTCTTTTTAGAGCATAACAATTTTGGTCAGAGAGGTTAGGGTAATAATAGTGATCCTCCAGAATGCCTAATTTTAATTAAGTATATACATAATACAACAAAAGCCAGAAATAATATACGAATTATCGTATATAAGTTAAGAATGCATGTTTCTTCTATAGTATCCAACATATACATAAGGCTTTCATAACAGACGATTAGGAGGAGATCCTAGATATAACATATATATAAATGGAGATTACTTAAATGTATAAAGTCTTGTTTCCCAATTGGAAGCAGTCAGAATAAAACAGAATATGTCCAGGCCGGCTAATAAACCTTGGCCAGTTACCAGAGACGAGCAGGAGTGTTCTCGTTGGCTGCTACTTCTTCACTGCTCGTCCCTCAACCTTGAGCATACAGGTAAAGTGGGTCACGTGACGTGACTCGCCAACACTCAGTAGAGTAGTTGAACATAAAGGGGGGGGGGAGGAAGGGGGGGTATAACCATCGAATATCACGGCTAACTATACACCGGCACACCGGGCGGCAGGCAGGTTACTATACCTCCAATTAAACTTATCATGGCCATGTTACATAAATTATAATAATTGTTAATAAGAATTAGTCTTAATAATACAAGGACGTTCATTTCCAATTTAGCTATTAAAGGAAATAACCGCAATGTAATATAAAGGAAGGTTAACCATAGGGGCAGACGCTACCACGATTCAAACCAGAGGTTGGGTACCCATTCAAACCAGAGGTGGGGGTACCACGACCAAGCTCAGAGGGGGCTACCCCGACCAAGCCCGAGGTTTGGGGACAACACTTTAAACTCAAGGTGGGGGTACCACGACT
This sequence comes from Cherax quadricarinatus, assembly GCF_026875155.1. Taxonomy (NCBI): domain Eukaryota; kingdom Metazoa; phylum Arthropoda; class Malacostraca; order Decapoda; family Parastacidae; genus Cherax; species Cherax quadricarinatus. Next base: position 42,312,781 of record NC_069423.1, on the reverse strand, counting down.
CAAGCCAGAGGTGGGCACCACGACTTTAACCAGAGGGGGGCTACCACGACTCAACCAGAGGGGGGGCCACCCGACTAAGCCAAGGTTGGGGTACCACGACTCAATCAAATGGGGCTACCCGACCAACCAGAGGTTGGGGTCCACGACTCAAGCCAGAGGTGGGGCTACCACACTCAAACTCAAGGGTTTGGGGGACCACGACTCAAGCCAGAGGTGGGCAAACCCCACTAAAGCTCAAGGGTTTGGGGTACCACGCTCAAGCTCAGAGTTGGGCACCACGACTCAAACCCGAATGGGGCTACCACACCAAACTCGAGATGGGGCTACCACGACTAAAGCTCAGAGGTTTTGGGCTACCACCTCAAGCTCAGAGTGGGGCTACCACACCAACTCGAGGTGGGGGGTACCACAACAAACTCGATGGGGGCACCACGACTAAAGCCAGAGGGGGCACAACGACTCAAGCTCAGAGGGGGGGCTACCACACTCAAACTCAGAGGGGGGCTACCACGAACCCCGCACAAGGGGGGCTCCACGACCCCAAGCGAAGGGGATTTTTCACTGTAGCTACAGAATCGATCATCCCAAAACGAATAAAGTTTCAGTTTAGTCGGAAAGTAGACTTGGCTGGTAAATTCACCATAAGAAGGTGCTTACCTCATGCATTCACTCCAGTATCTGCAAACAACAACTCCCCAGGAGTTAACCCAGCATCTGCATCAATTACTCCCCCGGGGTTTTCACTGTAGCATCGCATTCGATAACCCCCGGAGTTATACTCCCCCATCTGCATGCAGATAACCCCTGGGAGCAACACTCCCATCTGCTTGCAGAAACTCCCCCGGGGGTTACCTCCACAAACTGCAAACAGATAAATCCCCTGGGGTTACACTCCCATCTGCATCTGAAAACAGATAACTCCCCTGGAGTTACCCCTCCCGCAAACTGCAGATGCAAAAAGAAACTTCCCCCCCGGGGTTACACTCCAACTGCAGATGCAAACAGAAACTTTCCCGGAGTTTCACTCCACATCTGTGAGCAAACAGATAACCCCCTGGAATTACACTCCGCATTTCAGAGCAAACAGATAACCCCCTGGGGTTACACTCCAGCTCTGCAGATCAAACAGATAACTCCCCTGAAGTTACACTCCCGCACTGAATTTCAAACAGATAATTTCCCGGGGGTTTTCACCCCGCTCTGCACAGATAATCCCGGGAGTTACCTCCACATCTGCAGACAGATAACTCCCCGGGAGTTACACCCACATCTCAGACAGATAACTCCCCGGGGGGTTCATTTCAAGGGGAAGTCAGCTTGAACTCAACTAGGGATGGTCTTAAAGGGAAACTTGGGGGACCACCACCTTAATCTAAGAAACACGCGTTTTAACTTCGTTTCCGCTCCTCCTCCGGGATTTTCACTTTTATCTGTAAATTTTAGGGTTCCTCATAAAGGGAAACACTTGAAGGATTTTTGTTTTTTTTGTAGCGTGTTTTTGTAATTATTTAATGTTTGCTACCATCTCCAAAATTTTGTCTTTTTTTTTTTTTATTATTTTTTTGAATTCTACATTTTCGTAAAAGGACGCGATCTCTGGGGGGGTTAGTTCCCCCTGACAGTTTTGATAGTGGGGGTGATAGTGGGTGGTGATAGGGGTGGTGAAAAAAGGGGTGGTTTTGGGTGGGTGATGATGGGGGTGGTGTTCGGAGGCATTTTACTTTTATGTCTAGTGACATGGTCCTCGAAAAAATAGAAAAATTTTAAAACCAACAAACCCCCAGGCCCGAAAACTTTTTGAAAGGGGTTTTTAAAGGAAGAAAGAGGAGCTTAGCAAACCTTTGTCTAATATTTTCAATACTTACTACAAACGGGCCATATCCAACAAGGGGAAAAGGGCAAACGAATACCATTTACAAAGCAGGTAAGGTTCTTGTTTCGAACTATAGACCAATAAGCCTTGCCCCCATAGTGGAAAATTATGGAATAAAAATTTTGCCAAAAGAAATTCACAGCCAATTTGAATGGCATAAATTAATTAATGAATCTGGGTTTTTTAAATTTTGAGGGTAAAGTTCACAATAGAGTAGCGGCGAGTAAATTGTAAGATATTTTTATTCCGCTGCTTGTTAAGGAGGTAATCTGCTCCCGCTATCCCCCCCCTTCCCCCCCCCCCCCCAAAAATATGGGGTGGGGGTCTGGCCAAACAAATCACTCGACTACAGCCCCACACAACTTAAGTACAAGCCGCCCAAATTTTAGTGACTTATTGGTTGAAAGCTTTACTTTGACCAATAATAAACTTTGTTTTTTCAGCCTTTATCTCCATTTAATGTTTTTTTAAATCACCCCTCTTTTAGGTATTGACTTTTATGGGGATGATTTTTTAAGCAGTGGGTAACCTGTCTCTCTTTCCCCCTTGGAATGACAAAAATTGGGTCACCTGCCAACCAACGAGAAGTGTTGAAGGAGAAGGACTTTTGCAAAAGTCCGGAGACGTCACTTTTTGGATCTACCACCTGATTAACTGTAGGCTACAGCAGACAACAACCCCTCATCTTTGCAGTGGTAAAGAACCTGCTTTCCTGTCATCTGGACTGACTATTCAAGGCTATAGAATCTGTGAAGAACTAGCCGTTGGGTTGTCACCAACACCTGCGACCCCCCCCCCCCCCACATCATCAGTAACGGCTACAATTTCTACAAGACGGTGTCAACCATACCCCCGGCCGGGATTGAACCCGCGGTCATAGAGTCATGGTTTATTTGCAATCGTGTCATTACGATTTCTTGAGTCAAGACGGTGTCAGCCTCCACCAGACACCGCAGTATAACTGTACATATTAGCGTTGAATTCAAATGTTATTTTTTCATTTCATTTTTCTTTCAAATAGGATGCACCTTCATGTTTCACTGTTTTATCTTTGCGTTAATAAATAATAAAGTGTTTATCTTTGTGAATTATTATTTCTTTTTCTATTCATTAATTTTCCTGAGGAGGAGCCAGCCTTGGTAATACTGTCTGAAGTTGTTACAGGGCTGAGTAAGCCTTCACAGATGGGGCATTCCTGTCTTACGAATTTACTAACTTTCTTCGCTAAATTGTTTGAGGAGGCAGATCATGGTAATGAATATGATATTGTGTATATAGACTTCAGCAAGGCTTTCGATAGAGTTCCACACCAGAGGCTATTGAGGAAACTTAAGGCACACGGAATAGGAGGAGAAATTTTTTCCTGGGTAGAGGCATGGCTGACAAATAGACAGCAGAGAGTTTGCATAAATGGAGAGAAATCAGAATGGGGGCACGTCACAAGCGGTATTCCTCAGGAGTCAGTGTTGGGCCCGTTGTTGTTCACAATTTACATAAACGACATAGATGAGGGAATAAATAGCGACATAAGTAACTTTGCTGATGACACCAAAATAGGCCGTCCAATTCATTCTAATGAGGACATTAGAGCACTCCAGAATGATTCGAATTCACTTATGCAATGGTCGGAGAAGTGGCAGATGCAGTTTAATATGGACAAATGCAAAGCTTTAAATGTTGGACAGAAAAATAACAATGCCACAAGTGCCCTAAGTTTCCTCAGTAGCCTCTGATGTGGAACTCTATCGAAAGCCTTACTGAAGTCCATATACACAATATCATATTCATTTCCATGATCTACCTCCTCAAACACCTTAGGGAAAAAAGTTAGTAAATTCGTAAGGCAGTAACGCCCCTTTGTAAAACCGTGTTGATAATCATTAATCAATCTGTGCCTGTCTAGATGGCTACGAATTGCCTCGGCAATTATTGATTATATAAATTTTCCCACTATGGAGGTAAGGCTTATTGGTCTATAGTTCGAAGCCAAGGACCTGTCACCTGCCTTGTAAATAGGTATTACATTTGCCATTTTTCACTTATCAGGCACTATGCCAGTTTGTAGTGATATGTTAAAAAGATTAGCCAAAGGTATGCTAAGTTCCTCTTTACATTCCTTTAACACCCTTGCAAACAGTTCATCAGGACCTGGGGATTTGTTAGGTTTTAGTTTCTGTATTTGTCTGAGGACCATGTTACTAGTTACCCCAATCGTGCATAGTTTATTATCGTCGTGTTCTATGTAATCTATTATTTCAGGAATACCGCTAGTATTTTCCTGGGTGAAAACCGAGAGGAAGTAGGTATTTAGAATTTCACACATATCCTTATCACTGTCAGTGATCTGACCAGAGTTACTCTTAAGTGGGCCAATCTTGTCGCTAATCTTACTTCTGTATACCTGAAAGAACCCTTTTGGGTTAGTCTTTGAATCCCTTGCGACCTTAGCCTCATAATCTCTTTTTGCTTTCCGTATTCCTTTCTTTATTTCTCTTTTTAATTGAATATATTTATTTCTTAACTGCCCATCCCCTCTTTTGATACGCCTATATATATGTCTATTTTGACCAATGAGATGTTTTAATCTACTGTTCATCCATTTGGGATCATTTTTGTTAGATCTAATTTCCCTACTCGGAACAAAAGTTGTTTGGGCAGCTAGAACTATGCTCTGAAAAACGTCATATTGGCAACCAAGATCACCTACCTGACCCATAGTTAGGACATCCCAATTTAGCCCACCCAAGTAATTTTTCAGTCCCATGAAGTCGGCCAAGCGAAAATCTGAGACAGAGATTTGATTGCAGTTATCTGGGTAATTCCATCTTATATTGAAACTAAGCGATTTGTGATCACTTTCCCCAAGCTCATCATTAACCTCAAGATTATTAATTAGTGAATCTTTGTTGGCAAGAACCAAGTCAAGCAGATTGTTTCCTCTAGTTGGTTCTGTCACAACCTGTTCTAAAAAGCAATCCTGAACCGTATCAAGAAAGTCACTAGACTCAAGATTTCCTGTCATATTGTTCCAATCAATTTGTCTAAAGTTAAAATCTCCCATTATCACAACATTTTCATATCTAGATGCCTTATGAATTTCGTCCCATAACAGCTTACTGTCCTCCCTATCAAGGTTTGGGGCCTATAAATCACACCCAAAATTAATTTGTCACGACCCTCGAGAAACTGAAGCCAAACCGATTCTGTGTTCGATTTTTCTAATCTTATATCATGTCTAAGACAACAATTTAAATTTTCTCTGACATACATCGCCACACCACCACCCTACCTGTTGACCCTATCAGCGTGGAATAGTTTATAACCCTGTATGTTGCATTTAGAAGGCATTTCTCTATCTTTCAGGTTGAACCAGGTCTCTGTTATACCAATAATGTCTATATTACCTACACTTGCAAGTAATTTTAGCTCATCTATCTTATTTCTTAGACTCCTACTATTTGTATAGTAAACCTTAAGGGAGCTAGTCACTCTTTGCCCTCTACTATCTCTCTTTGTTTGTTGATCAATTGATTTGCCATTACTAGCAAGTTTATTTTGAATATTGTCTTTTAAACATATCCCTGAGGTTTCCCGGTAATAACTGCTGTTTTTAACCCTAATGCTGCAGCCTGATTGCTTCCCACAAACACCCATACCTCTATAATTTATCAGTTTAAGTTCCTAGACAAGTCATCAATTACCCTCTCAATTGAATTGGCTAATGTAACCACTCCATCCCCAGAGAGATGAACCCCATCCCTTGCATACATAACACGTTTGCCAAAGAAAAGGTCCCAGTTATCAATGAATGGGATTGCAAGTTCCTTGCAGTACCTATCTAGCCAGCGATTTATAGCAATTGCCCTAGACATCCATTCATTGCCCACTCCCTTTCTAGGCAAGATGCTACATATGACTGGGATCCCTCTCTTAGACCTAACTACTTTTATGGCTGACCTGTACTCATTCAGCAGCTCCTCTCTCCTGCCCTTCCCAATGTCATTACCCCCAGCACTAAAACAGATAATAAGCTTGTTCCCATTACCTGCCATAATATTATCCAACCTGCTATGTCGCCAACACCAGCTCCAGGAAGACACACTCTCTGTCTGACCTTTCTGTCTCTGTTACAAAATTCACGGTCCATTTATCTTACCTGAGAATCGCCTACTATGAAAATATTGAATCTTACTGAATTCTGATGGATAATTGGGCCATGATACTGACTACTTGTTACAAAAATCCAATAACAGGCTGGATGCTAGAAGGGCAGTCCTTTCTAGTATTCACTGGAGATCTCTATGCTTATTAGAAATCGTGTTTTTTGTAACACCTGGATCATGGAGCTAATTAAAGCTTCTAAATTTTTCCCTGTAATTCCTAACTTGCTCACAGTGTTCATCCAAAACTGGTATTCCTCCATACTTGCAAGAATAACTTAAACTACCAGGGGAAAATTAAACAGATATATCAAAGAAAATGGAGGGTTCAATTCCTGCTCCGATCAAACTATAAATAAATCGGAGGGTTCGTTCCCTGCTTCGATTAAACAGTATGTGTGAATGAAATCGGAGGGTTGTATGCCGGCTCCGATCAAACAGTAAGCTGACTGGGGTCCCTTGACCATCCAATCTTTTCACCAACAAATCAAGAGTGTCCTACAACAGTTCCCTTGATATAATAAATAGAGCTCAATGAAACAACTTGTCACTGGAAAATCTCGGGTCCCTAGAGTCTATTCCTCCAAATCGTTTCAAGCTCACATAAACAAAGATGACAGAATTAAATATTATATCCTGCCTTGACTTAACTTACAATAAATTGAGACTATAACAATCACCAAATCTTTTAAATACCTGTACTGTAGTCCTACCATAGAGAATGATTACTCACTGCTGGTGGTAACCGTCTGTGGTATGCGGCGTTGAAGTTCAAATGATAGATTCGGGATGGAGTTGAATCTTGATTCAATCGAGTTGATCCTGGCAAGGTTGCCACTTTTGAAGGCTTACTCAGCCCTGTAACAACTTCAGAAAGTATTACCAAGGCTGGCTCCTCCTCAGGAAAATGAATAGAAAAAGAATAATAACAGTCAAATATAAACACTTTATTATTTAGAAATAAAAATACAAAACAATTAAATATGAATTTTTATCCTACTTGAAAGAGAAATGAAAAATGAAATATAAAAATAATATCTGAATTCAACGCCAATATGTGCAGTTAGACTGGGGTGTCTGGTTGTTGTTGACACCACATATTTGTTGAAATTGTAGCCGTTGCTGATGATGGGGGATATCACAGATGTTGAGTGACAACCCGACGACTAGTCCTTCACAGTCTGTGGCCTTGAATAGTCCGTCAAGATGATAGGAACACAGGTTCTTCACCACTGCAAAGATGAGAGATAGTTGCCTGGAGTCGACTACACTTAGGTATGCAGATAAAATGGTAGCGTCCCAGAACTTAGGTAAAGTTCGTCTCCTTCAACACTATTCCTTTGGTTGCCAGATGACCCAAGCTGACATTCCAAGAGTTCTGCTTGGAGCTGCGAGTCAAGTGATTACCATTTCGTCGGAGCCCCACACGTCACCTTTCTGGGTGGAAAAAGGGGGTTGGGATAGCCGGAGCTAGACTGACCCTACCTTAACAAGCAGACTGGCAATCAAACTATCGTCACCATATACTCACTTGCTACTCCTGTCTGTTGAACTTTTCCCTCACAGTGTATGAGAATGGTAATGGTGGTGGTAGGTTTATGGGAGTGGTAATGATGGTGGTGGTAGGTGTATGGTAAGGGTAATGGTGATTGGTATGCGTATGGTAGTGGTAATGGTGGGGGTGGTAGATTTATGGGATTGGTAATGGTGGTAGTTGTAGGTGAATGGCAATGGTAATGGTGGTGATCATACATATATGGTAGTGGTAATGGTGGTGGTGGTAGGTTTATGGGAGCGGTAATGGTAGTGGTGGTAAGTATATGGTAATGGTAATGGTGATGCTCGTAGGTGTATGGTAGTGGTAATGGTGGTGGTGGTAGGTTTATGGGAGTGGTGATGGTTGTAGTAGGTGTATGGTAATGGTAATGATGGTGATCGTAGGTGTATGGTAGTGGTAATGGTGGTGGTGGTAGGTTTATGAGAGTGGTAATGGTGTAGGTGGTAGGTTTATGGGAATGGTAATGGGGGTGGTGGTAGGTGTTTGGGAGTGGTAATGGTGGTGGTGGTAGGTGTATAGGAGTGATAATGGTGGTCGGGGTAGGTGTATGGTAATGGTGGTGATCGTAGGTGTATGGTAGTGGTAATGGTGGTGGTGGTAGGTTTATGGGAGTGGTAATGGTGGTTGTGGTAGGTTTATGGGAGTGATAATGGGGGCGGGAGTAGGTGTATGGGAGTGGTAATGGTGGTGGTGGTAGGTGTGTAGGAGTGATAATGATTTTGGGGGTAAGTGTATGGTAATGGTGGTGATCGTAGGTGTATGGGAGTGGTAAAGGTCGTGGTGGTAGGTTTATGGGAGTGGTAATAGTGGTGGTGGTAGGTTTATGGGAGTGGTAATGGTGGTGGTGGTAGGTGTATGGGAGTGGTAATGGTGGTGGTGGTGGGAGGTGTATGGGAGTGGTAATGGTGGTGGTGGTAGGTTTATGGGAGTGGTCATGGTGGTGGTGGTAGGTGTATGGTAATGGTAATGGTGATCGTATGCGTATGATAGTGGTAATGGTGGTGGTGATAGGTTTATGGAAGTGATAATGGTGGTGGTGGTAGGTTTATGGGAGCGGTAATGATGGTGGTGGGAAGTGTATGGGAGTGGTAATGGTGGTGGTGGTAGGTTTATGGGAGCGGTAATGGTGGTGGTGGTAGGTGTATGGTAATGGTGATGCTCGTAGGTGTATGGTAGTGGTAATGGTGGTGGTGGTAGGTGTATGGTAGTGGTAATGGTGGTGGTGGTTGGTGTATGGTAATGGTAATGGTAGTGATCGTAGGCGTATGGTAGTGGTAATGGTGGTGATGGTAGACTGATGGGAGCGGTAATGGTGGTGGTGGTAGGTTTATGGGAGTAGTAATGGCGGTGGTGGTAGGTGTATGGGAGCGGTAATGGTGGTGGTGGTAGGTGTATGGGAGTGGTAATGGTGGTTGTGGTAGGTGTATGGTAGTTGTAATGATGGTGGTGGTAGGTGTATGGGCGTGGTAGTGGTGGTGGTGGTAGGTGTATGGGAGTGGTAATGGTGGTGGTGGTAGGTGTATGGGCGTGGTAATGGTGGTTGTGGTAGGTGTATGGGAGTGGTAATGGTGGTGGTGAGGGCACTGAAAGGGAAAAGAATAGTAAGAGAATTGAATGACAGGGAAACACAGAAAAATACAGTGAGAGATGAATGACAAGAGGGAAGGTGATCACTAGGAAGAGTTGCAGGCTGAAAGGTCACACCAGACGAGGTCACAGAGGAGGTCACATCAGACGAGGTCACATCAGACGAGGTCGCACCGCACGAGGTCAGAGCAGACGAGGTCAGAGCAGACTAGGTCAGAGCAGACGAGGTCACAGGAGACGATGTCACATCAGACGAAGTCACATCAGACAAGGTCACACCAAACGTGGAGGTTACACTAAATGGGAGGACACACGGGACAAGGTCACAACAGACAAGGAAGTGATACAAATGGGGAAGTTAAGGTTACACCAGGTGAAGGTCATACTAGAGTAGAAAGAGGTTGCACCAGGCGAGAGAGGAGAGGTCACAGCAGCTGTGGTAGGAAACGTCTCAGCAGGTGTAGTAGGAGAGGTCACAGCAGGTGTGGTAGAAGAGGTCACAGAAGGTGTGGTAGGAGATATCACAGCAGGTGAGGTAGGAGAGGTCACAGTAGGTATGGTAGGAGAGTTCACAGCACATGGGATAGGAGAGGTCACAGCAGGTGAGGTAGGAGAGGTCACAGCAGGTGTGGCAGGAGAGTTCACAGCAGGTGTGGTAGGAGAGGTCATAGCAGGTGTAGTAGGAGATGTCACAGCAGGTTGTGTAGGAGAGGACACAGCAGGTGTGGTAGGAGATGTCACAGCAGGTTGTGTAGGAAAGATCACAGAAGGTGCGGTAGGAGAGGTCATAGCAGGTGTGGTAGGAGAGGGCACAGCAGGTTGTGTAGGAAAGGTCACAGCAGGTTGTGTAGGAGAGGTCACAGCAGGTGAGGTAGGATAGGTCACAGCAGGTGTGGTAGGATAGGTCCCAGACGGTGGGGTAGGAAAGGTCAAAGTGGGGTAGGAGAGGTCACAGCAGATGGGGTAAGAGAGGTTACAGCACGTGTGGTAGGAGAGTTCACAGCATGTTGTGTAGGAGAGATCACAGCAGATGTGGCAGGAGAAGTCACAGCAGGTGGGGTAGGAGAGGTCACAACAGTTGGGGTTGGAGAGGTCACAGCATGTGTGGTAGGAAAGGTCACAGCAGGTGGGGTAGAAGAGGTCACAGCAGGTGTGGTAGGAGAGGTCACAGCAGGTTGGGTAGGATAGGTCACAGCATGTGTAGAAGAGGTCGCAGCAGATGTGGTAGAAGTCACAGCAGGTGGGTTAGCAGAGGTCACAGCAGTTTGGGTAGGAGAGGTCACAGGAAGTGGGGTAGGAGAGGTCACAGCAGGTATGGTAGGAGAGGTCACAGCATGTTGTGTAGGAGAGATCACAGCAGATGTGGCAGGAGAAGTCACAGCAGGTGGGGTAGGAGAGGTCACAACAGTTGGGGTTGGAGAGGTCACAACATGTGTGGTAAGAAAGGTCACAGCAGGTGGGTAGGAAAGGTCACAGCAGGTGTGGTAGGAGAGGTCACAGCAGGTGGGGTAGGAGAGATCACAGCATGTGTAGGAGAGGTCGCAGCAGATGTGGCAGAAGTCACAGCAGGTGGGGTAGCAGAGGTCATAGCTGTTGGGGTAGGAGAGGTCACAGCATGTGTGGTAGGAAAGGCCACAGCAGGTGGGGTAGGAGAAGCCACAGCATGTGGGGTAGGAGAGGTCACAGCATGTGGGGTAGGAGAGGTCACAGCATGTGTAAGAGAGGTCGCAGCAGAGGTGGTAGAGGTCACAGCAGGTAAGCTTGGAGAGGTCACAGGCGGTGTGATAGAAGTCACAAAAGGTCGGGTAGGAGAGGCCACAGCAGGTGTCGTAGGAGAGGTCACAGCAGTTGGGGTAGGAGACGCCACAGCAGGTGTGGTAGGGGTTGTCACAGCAAGTGGGGTAGAAGAGGTCACAGCATGTGTGCTAGGAAAGATCACAGCAGGTGGGGTAGAAGAGGTCACAGCAGGTTGTGTAGCAGAGGTCACAACAGGCTGTGTAAGAGAGGTCACAGCAGGTGGGGTAGGAGAAGTTACAGCAGGTGTGGTAGGAAAGGTAACAGCAGGTGGGATACGAGAGGTCACAGCAGGTGGGGTACGAGAGGTAACAGTAGATGGGGTAGGAGAGAACACAGCAGATGGGGTTGGAGAGGTCATAGCAGGTGTGGTAGGAGAGACCACAGCAGGTGGGGTAGAAATCACAGCAGATGGGGTAGCAGAGGTCACAGCAGGTTGGATAGGAGAGGTCACCGCATGTGGGATAGGAAAGGTCACAGCAGGTTTGGTAGGAAAGGTCACAGCACGGGGGGTAGGAGAAGTCACAGCACGTTGTGCATGAGTGGTCACAGCAAGTTGTGTAGGAGAGGTCATAGCAGGTGGGGTAGGAGAGGTTACAGCAGATGGGCTAGCAGAGGCCACAGCAGGTGTGGTAGGAGAGGTCACAGCATGTTGTGTAGGAGAGGTCGCAGCAGATGTGGTAGAGGTCACAGCAGGTAAGGTTGGAAAGGTCACAGCAGATGTGGCAGGAGAAGTCACAGGAGGTGGGGTAGGAGAGGTCACAGCAGTTGGGGTAGGAGAGGTCACAGCATGTGTGATAGGAAAGGTCACAGCAGGTGAGGTAGGAGAGGTCACAGCAGGTGGGGTAGGAGAGATCAGAGCAGGTGGGGTAAGAGAGGTCACAGCATGTGTAGGAGAGGTCACAGCAGATGTGGCAGGAGAAGTCACAGCAGATGGGGTAGCAGAGGTCACAAAAGTTGGGGTAGGAAAGGCCACAGCATGTGTGGTATGAAATGTAACAGCAGGTGGGGTAGGAGAGGTCACAGCAGGTGTGGGAGGAGAGGTCACAGCAGGTGGGGTAGGAGAGGTCACAGCATGTGAAGGAGAGGTCGCAGCAGAGGTGGTAGAGGTCACAGCAGGTAGGGTAAGAGAGGTCACAGGCGGTGTGGTAGAACTCACAAAAGGTGGGGTAGGAGAGGTCACAGCATTTGGGGTAGGAGAGGTCGCAGCATATGTGGAAGGAAAGATCGCAGCAGGTGGGGTAGGAGTGGTCACAGCAGGTGTGGTAGGAGACGTCACAGCAAGTGGGGTGGGAGAGGTTACAGCATGTGTGCTAGGAAGGTCACAGCAGGTGGGATAGGAGAGGTCACAGCAGGTTGTGTAGGAGAGGTTACAACAGGTTGTGTAGGAGAGGTCACAGCAGGTGGGGTAGGAAAAGTTACAGCAGGTGTGATAGGAAAGGTCACAGCAGGTGGGATAGGAGAGGTCACAGCAGGTGGGGTACGAGAGGTAACAGTAGATAGGGTAGGACACAGCAGGTGGGGTTGGAGAGGTCACAGCAGGTGTGGTAGGAGAGATCACAGCAGGTGGGGTTTAGAAGTCACAGCAGATTGGGTAGGAGAGGTCACTGCAGGTGGGGTTGGAGAGGTCGCCGCAGGTGGGATAGGAGAGGTCACCGCAGGTGGGATAGGAAAGGTAACAGCAGGTGTGGTAGGAAAGGTCAGAGCACGGTGGGTGGGATAAGTCACAGCAGGTTGTGTATGAGTGGTCACAGCAAGTTGTGTAGGAGAGGTCATAGCAGGTGGGGTAGGAGAAGTTACAGAAGGTGGGGTAGTTCACAGAAGGTGTGGTAGGAGAGGTCACAGCAGTTGGGGTAATAGGGGTCACAGCATGTGTGGTAGGAGAGGTCACTGCAGGTTGGGTAGGAGAGGTCACGGCAGGTGGGGTAGGAGAGGTTACAGCAGGTGGGGTAGGAGAGGTCACAGCAGGTGTGGTAGGAGAGGTCACAGCAGGTGTTGTAGGAGAGGTCACAGCAGGTGTGGTAGGAGAGGTCACAGCAGGTGTGGTAGGAGAGGTCACAGCAGGTGTGGTAGGAGAGGTCACAGCAGGTGGGGTTGGAGAGGTCACAGCAGGTGTGGTAGGAGAGGTCACAGCAGGTGTGGTAGGAGAGGTCACAGCAAGGTGTGGTAGGAGAGGTCACAGCAGGTGGGGTTGGAGAGGTCACAGCAGGTGTGGTAGGAGAGGTCACAGCAGGTGTGGTAGGAGAGGTCACAGCAGGTGTGGTAGGAGAGGTCACAGCAGGTGTGGTAGGAGAGGTCACAGCAGGTGTGGTAGGAGAGGTCACAGCAGGTGGGGTTGGAGAGGTCACAGCAGGTGTGGTAGGAGAGGTCACAGCAGGTGCGGTAGGAGAGGTCACAGCAGGTGTGGTAGGAGAGGTCACAGCAGGTGTGGTAGGAGAGGTCACAGCAGGTGCGGTAGGAGAGGTCACAGCAGGTTGGGTAGGAGAGGTCACTGCAGGTTGGGTAGGAGAGGTCACAGCAGGTGTGGTAGGAGAGGTCACAGCAGGTGGGGTTGGAGAGGTCACAGCAGGTGGGATAAGAGAGGCCACAGCAGGTGCGGTAGGAGAGGCCACAGCAGGTGCGGTAGGAGAGGTCACAGCAGGTGCGGTAGGAGAGGTCACAGCACGTGTGGTAGGAGAGGTCACAGCAGGTGGGGTTGGAGAGGTCACAGCAGGTGGGATAAGAGAGGCCACAGCAGGTGTGGTAGGAGAGGTCACAGCAGGTGCGGTAGGAGAGGTCACAGCAGGTGCGGTAGGAGAGGTCACAGCAGGTGTGGTAGGAGAGGTTACAGCAGATGGGCTAGCAGAGGCCACAGCAGGTGTGGTAGGAGAGGTCACAGCATGTTGTGTAGGAGAGGTCGCAGCAGATGTGGTAGAGGTCACAGCAGGTAAGGTTGGAAAGGTCACAGCAGATGTGGCAGGAGAAGTCACAGGAGGTGGGGTAGGAGAGGTCACAGCAGTTGGGGTAGGAGAGGTCACAGCATGTGTGATAGGAAAGGTCACAGCAGGTGAGGTAGGAGAGGTCACAGCAGGTGGGGTAGGAGAGATCAGAGCAGGTGGGGTAAGAGAGGTCACAGCATGTGTAGGAGAGGTCACAGCAGATGTGGCAGGAGAAGTCACAGCAGATGGGGTAGCAGAGGTCACAAAAGTTGGGGTAGGAAAGGCCACAGCATGTGTGGTATGAAATGTAACAGCAGGTGGGGTAGGAGAGGTCACAGCAGGTGTGGGAGGAGAGGTCACAGCAGGTGGGGTAGGAGAGGTCACAGCATGTGAAGGAGAGGTCGCAGCAGAGGTGGTAGAGGTCACAGCAGGTAGGGTAAGAGAGGTCACAGGCGGTGTGGTAGAACTCACAAAAGGTGGGGTAGG